>JAPDVR010000006.1:53877592-54410092 GCA_026230005.1 Gila orcuttii
AGGATACTGCCCATATTAAGAAGCTGTTATATAACGTCTATATGATATCTATGATGTAATGTTTGATTTTATTGGTTAGACTTGTACTCTTTTCTTTGAGACTTTCACTATATAAACCCTAGACAAAGGATATTGGGTTGAGCTTCTACTCCAGCCGGTGCCGGTGTATTGTATTATCTGTTCATAATAAAGGACCAAGATTTGGGGCACTTTTCGTTTGGACCATTTCATTTCCATTTCTTACAATTTGGTTGCTCGTTCGGGATTTCTCCAGACAGGTAAGAATTAAAAAAAAATTTTTACAAAGGAAAGGGTTGATTCTTCCTGTCTGCTGAGAAAATTGTACCTATAGTGCCGTGATTTTTACCATATTTGGTGAAATTTGTTTGTTTGTCCGTCGTATATGCGGGACGTTTGTCCGTCGCATAAATAAATGCGGGACGTCTGTCCGTCGTATGAATAAATACGGGACGTTATCCTCGTGTTTGTGATCGAACGCGGGAAGAACGGAAGGAAAATTGATCACTTTCCTCTGTTTGGAAATAGATTTGACAGAGACATTCGGTTTTTCTCTTGCACAGTCTATTTCGATTTACCCTTGGTCTTGGTTATGGATAGATAATACATTACTTTTTTTCTCTCTTCTTTTTTTTAAATTATTTTTCTCTCTTTATTGGCCAATTTACTAACACTATTAATTTTAAATTGCATGTTTTTCTTTGTTTTCTATTTGGCCATACTGTAATTTGTTGCCTTGAGGAGAAATTTTTGTGTGTTGATAATGGGGAATAAAATTAGTCCACCGTTAGAAGATGAATCTCCGAAAGATTTTATGATTAGAAATAATCAAGCATTTTTTACGGAGCCATATTTGTCAAATTTAGCTGGCTGGTCAACTGGCAAAACACAATTAGATCCGTTTCCTCGAGACGGCTCATTTAAAGAAAATGACATGCTCGCTGCGAAAGACATGATTTTTGGAAATTGGGGCGACCCTGATTGGGATTATTCTTACATGAAACAGTCTTATAACGTCTGGAAGGAAATGCAATGCTATTGGAACAAAGGTCCACGAAGAGTTGACAATATGAGTAACAATTTGATTTCAAAAACTGAATTGGCTGTGAGAGAGAGTGTAGTTTCTGCCGTCCTTTCTTCTCCGGCCGAGAGAGACAGAAATTCTCTGTTGAGGGAGGGGCGGCCCTCGCAGCCTATGGACCAGGAAAAAAGCCTGTCACAGTCTGTGGAACAGTCCGTCGTTTCGAAGCCTGTTGCAGAACAAAAACCCTTACCTCCAAAATATGAGTGTATTCCAACTCTTTCTGAACCACGCAAAAACAGATTATACCCTGATCTCACGACCGCGACTTTGTGTCCTTTTGTTGAAACTTCAGAAGGATTCAAAGTTCATCCGTTACAGATTTCTGAAGTGATGGCAATTTCTAAGGAATTGCCTGATCCAGCACGGTCGCCACATCAATTTGTTTCGATGCTTAAACGGTTAACGGCGTACAGCCAACTTACTGGTCGAGACTATCGCTTTATTTTGACTAAAACATTGCCTGCTGATATTACAGAGGAAGAATTAATTGATGAGGTTGATCTGTTAGACCCAGTGAATGACGCACCACCCGTCCGGAGTATTGTGTTTAAAGATTCGGAACCTGTTGATTTGTCTGACCCCACGAGCACATTTAGAATCGCTGATTATGGAGATTATAATCCCGATTGGATTTGGGCCAGTCCTGGTAAGGTGAAACTATTTTTCAAACAACTGACTGCATTTTTAGTGAAGTTGTCTTCTGCTAAACAGGACATTTCGCATGCAGCGAACACAAAACAGAAGGTGGGAGAAACGCCTCTTGCATTTTTTAATCGATTTCGAAATGCTTGGATTCACGAATCTGCGATTCCTATTGATGAGGATAATTGTTTGTTGTTTGTGAACACGTTTTTGAATAATATGCACAACGAGACTGCTCAAATGATTCGAATCACTACCACTAACATTAGTAACATTTCTGTTGATGAATTGGGAAGACGCTTGCGTGAACTTTCGTCTGCTGGGGCATTTGACAACTCCAGAGGCAAAGTTCCCGCAATGTTTCAAGTTGGTTCCGCTGTCCAAAATCGCCCGCCACCCTATGACACAAGGGACATAAAATGCTTTTTCTGTGGGTGTCGCGGACACACGCAACGCTTTTGCAAGAAAAAAGCTGAGAGATTTCAGCGCAATAATGATAAACAGATGTTCAGGCGCTCTGATGGCCCGATGCCAAAACCCCCTCCCTCCCTTACTCCCTCTGCACGACAGAGGCCGATGTACCCGACTTCATGGACACAGCAATGACTGTGCCAGGAAGATGGGGATTTTCTATCTGATAACTTTTCACAGATTTCAATGAGTTATGCAAACAAGTCAAATGTTTTGCCCTTTATTGAATTGAATGTTGACCGCAAACCATATGTTTTTTTAATTGACAGTGGCGCCTCCATCTCCTCGCTGTCTTCTAATGTCTATGAGGGCCCCGTCACGGGTAGAAAATTAAATTCTATAGGAATAGACAATGTTCCAGTGGTTTGTAATTTGACACCAACTTTACCGGTTACTTCTAATGATGCACCATCACTGTTCAAAATGCATAAGTTTGCAAAAATTCCTGATTCTCCATTCTGTTTGTTAGGAAGAGATTTAATGCATAAGATGGGTGTTAAATTGGAATTTGACTCTGACTCTTTGCAACTTATGTTTCCATCAGCCTTTTCTCTTACAACCGACACAGGAAGTGCTCCCTTCGAGGATGTGTCTGGAACTGAGCTCGGACAGGAAGTTGCTGGGGTAAACCCGAAACTGTGGGCGGCGCATAAGGATGACGTAGGCCTACTTGACATTCAACCTTATGTGGCCACTTTGACAACGAATAGGCCTGTGTTTCAAAAACAATATCCGCTTTCAAAGGAAAAAGAGGAGGGAATTCAACTTCTCATTTCTCAATTTCTGGCTCAAGGCATTCTGGTTCCCACTCATTCACCTTACAACACACCAATTAATCCAATTAAGAAAGCAAATGGTTCTTGGCGCTTGACGCAAGATTTGAGAAAAATTAATGATTTGATAAATCCACTTGCTCCTATTGTGCCAGATGTACAGACTATTATTAATTCTATCCCTTTGGAACATGCATTCTTTTCTGTTATTGATTTATGTTCCGCCTTCTTCAGCATTCCTGTTGACCAACAAACTCAGCCACTTTTTGCTTTCTGTTTTCAGAATTGCCAGTACGCCTGGACGCGATTACCCCAGGGTTTTCGCAATTCTCCGGCTGTTTTCTCCGCTGTAGTGCACGCAACGCTAAAGGATGTCAGACTCCCTCCTGACACCTGTCTGCTCCAATATGCTGATGACATTCTCGTCACTGGTACCTCTGCGGACATGTGTGCTGCTGCCACTACAATTGTCTGCAACGTTTTAGCAGAGGCTGGTTTCAAGGCATCTAAAGAGAAACTGCAGTGGGTGCAGAGGAAAGTCAATTACCTCGGCCATGAACTGTCACAAGGCCAAGTTCGCCTGTCGGCGGACAGAGTCAAAGCCATCGCTTCGTTCAAGCACCCTTCGACACGGAAGCAAATGCAAAGCTTTCTGGGACTGGTCAATTACTGTCGATTATGGGTGCCGAATTGTTCCATGTATGACAAAATCCTGCGAGACGCTATGCTGGATGACAAAGAGGACATTACATGGACAAGTGAAATGGACCAAGCGTTCAGACATTTGAAATCCTCTCTGTTAAGGCCTCCCGCCCTCGGCCTCCCATGTTACAAACGAGATTTCCATCTGTTTGTGCACGAAGGTGGGGGCACGGCCGCGGGAATCCTAGCCCAAGAGCATGGGGGTACTTTCCGTCCAGTAGCTTATTTGTCTAAAACTCTTGATGCAGTGGCTCGGGGACTCCCGGCCTGTTTACGTGCAGTGGCTGCTGCAGCGATTATGGTACAGGATGCTGAAAAGGTTGTTTTATCACATCCACTCACAGTTCACACATCACACCAAGTGGGTACGATTATGCAAAATATCTCTACTCAACACATGTCTGCTCAACGCCGTTCTGGCTATGAAGCTATATTATTAGCAACTGCTAATTTAACGTTGAAAGTCACTTCTGTTATTCATGGTCCAACTGTACATCTGCACAGGTTGTTGACGGATGGTGAATTTGAGAGTGATGACCACGACTGCCTGACCAGACTCCAAACTTCGACTGCCTGCAGGCCAGATGTGTCTACATCTGTCCTGGAGGAGGGAGATAATTGGTATATAGACGGATCCTGTTTCAAGCCAAATGACAATTTATACTTGTGTGGATATGCTATTGTTGAATTACCTGATCGTGTAATTGAGGCATATTCGTTGCCATATAAATCAGCACAAGTAGCAGAATTAATTGCTTTAACGAGAGCTTGTCAATTGGCAAAAGGTCAGTGCATCAATATATACACTGACTCCAAATACGCGTACGGCGTTGTCCATGATTTTGCTAAATTGTGGGAAGAAAGAAATTTTAAAACCTCCGACGGAAAACCAATTTCCCATCACAATATTCTGGCCGAGCTCATCAGTGCAGCACAGCAACCATCGAAACTTGCTGTCATTAAAGTACCTGGTCATAAAACAGGTGAATCAGATGAGGCTAAGGGAAACAGGTTTGCAGATGAAGTCGCGAAATGGGCTGCTAAAGAAGTAATACTTAGTCCATATGTAAGTGAACAGAGCACTGAAGTGCCTATGATGAATTCGTCACTGATTAATGATTTGGACATTAAAGTACTACAAGCTAATCCTACGCAAGCCGACCTGATTCATTGGGCCGCGAATGAAGTAAAACCAGATCAAGCTGGTATTTTAAGAGACAAGCAGGGTAGAATCGCTCTACCAGCATCCACCGTTGTAATGCTGTGCAGGCATTATCACGGGGTATCACATGTGTCAAAAGAAAAAGTGATCCAAAATTTGAATCAATTATACTGCATAGCAAATGTTCGGAAGAATACTTTGTTGATATTGGATGCTTGCTTAGTGTGTGCACAAACAAACAGGCACAAGGCAACCCGTCATGACGCTTTACCGCATCCTGAGCTTCCTTTTCAATATTTACAGATCGATTTTACACACATGCCTCCATGTGGAAATCACAAATATTTGCTCGTGATTGTTGATCGATTTTCGAAGTGGCCAGAAGCTTTTCCGTGTGGTAAAGAAAACGCGCAGACGGTTGTAAAGGTTCTTGCAAAAGAAATTATACCGCGCTTCGGTATTCCAACCGTTATCGCAAGTGATAATGGAACTCCGTTTGTTTCAAAAGTCACACAATTATTAGCCAAAGAGCTTAATATTAATTGGCACTTTCACATTCCCTATCATCCGCAATCATCGAGCAACGTAGAGAGATTCAACAAGACGATAAAAGAACGTCTGAATAAGGCGTGTCTAGATACGGGCAGAAATTGGGTTGATTTGCTGCCTGCCGTACTGACGGAAATGAGAATATCTCCATCAGCAACCACAAAAATGTCTCCATTTGAAATTCTGATGGGTAGACCTTTCCCGACCCCTTGGGTCAGAGGTCGCGCTGGCAATCTCTCCACAGGTGACACGGAAGTGATCATCGCGGACTACGTGGATTCCCTAGTTAGAACGTTAAATGGCATAAATGGTGATGTTTCTCTCTCTCTCCCTCTTCCTTCAGAAAAGCCGACTCATCCTTTTGTTCCAGGACAGCAGGTGCTGATAAGATGTCTGAAGCCCACGAAACTCGGTGAGCCGAACTACTTAGGACCATCCACTGTTATCGCTGTGACGAGTACAGGTGTTCTGACTGACCTCCAGCCCCAGTGGATCCATGCCAGCCGAGTGAAAGCAGCTCCATCCTAGGGGAACGCATAAGCCTATGCAGAAGTGGTGATCGAAAGGAGAACGAGGAAGAGAAGTAGACGAAGAACGAGATTGCTGATTGAGATTAGCAATAATTATCATTGAATCCATTAAGCCATGTCTGTAAATTTGATAATACATCTGATCGTGCTGACAAGCATGCTCATATATACTCAAGCACTTGTTAGTAGTGGTAATGAAACCTGGTTGATACATGCGTTATATGAAGATACTTTTGGAGCTATGCCTCACACACATACATTACATATCAATGTATATCTACAGGTTTATACACTATTTTGTGGGACATTTCTCTCTAGATGTTTTATGCTTTGTTTAAAATCAGGCAAGATCAGAACATGTAAAAAACCCTTATTTATTGAGAATACACAGGGCTAGAATTAAAAACTTATAGAGGATTTTAGTTTACCCAAATAATCTTGTACTGTACAACAGTGGTTCTCAACCTCTCCTGGTGGGACCCCCTGACAGGCCATGTTTCTGTTTTAACCCTTAAATTCAATTAATTAAAGGCTTAATGAGTAGTTGACTAATTGATTAATTGACTAATTCCTGTTGGGGGTCCCTGCAGGAGAAGGTTGAGAACCACTGTTGTACACAAACAGACACTAATGTAATATTCTTGCTCTACCAGTTTGATTATGTGCCAAGACACAAGTTCTGATGGAAAAGTGGTCTCAGACAAAAACAAGTCAGTTGACAACTGTTTTAGACACACGGCCTTCATTCTGCCTGCTGTTTGTGGCACAATCCCTTTTGATTGGTTTGTCTTTTACCAACCAACACCAATAAACCACAATTGTTCAAGTTACATACTAACTTTGCCCTGTCAAATATTAAAAATCTGTCTGAGAGAAACAGTCGTGTGGGGAGTCATCTATTTTTAATAAAATAGCACATCACAACACAATAAAATGAATCATCAGTTATTTAACAGCACCACTTATCTTATTTTTAGTACTTTGCAGGACCCGATGACTGAAATCACAAGCAAGATCAGTATGTGTAGTTAATAATAATGTATTACATTTCCATGTTAAGACAATTAAACATTAAACACGTTTTTCATGAGATAATACATTAGACAAAAAATTTTTGCCGTAACCTTTCGTACCATCACTCTAGTCTATTTCTCCAATTTTAAAATCTTTTTTTTTTTTTTGCCATTGCTAAAAAAAAACTTAAAATCAAATGCAAAGTGCTGGTTTTAAAATCAATGTTATTATTTAATGCTACGAAAGAAAATACAACCGACAAAAAGGATGATTTAAAAAACAATATTGTGCCCATGACTTTGAAAACATTCACTAGCAGTAAACATTGAACATTTGCAAATGAATGATACCTTACATGTTGCCATGCGGTACTTTAAATGTTTTACAGGTTCAAGGAGAGTCGTGGTTCGCCACAGACATCCTTCGAGACCTAAAGCATTAGTTGAACCAAAAATGTATATTCTGTCAGCAATTACTCACCCTCATGTTGTTCCAACCTCGTAAGACCTTCGTTCATCTGCAGGACACGAATTAAGATATTTTTGATTAAATATGAGAGCTGGATACCTCCTCCATAGGCTTCTATGGGATTGAAACTTGCTGGCCCCGAAAAGTTATTAAAGCCATCGTTAAAACAGTCCAAGTGACTACAGTGGCTCACTTTCAGATTTAAAACTTTGCAGGATGTTTTCATTGACATTTCATGTTACACACTACATGAAAGGTCATTTTATCAAAAATCCATAATAGGGGCCCTTTAAGTTTATCAAGCGACGAGAATACTTTTTGTGCACAAAAATAACAAAAATAACGACTTTATTTCAACTATTAATTTCCTTCTCTGTGGGCCTCGAATGAGTTCACGTAGTGTAACAGCGCAGTTGTCACAAACTGCTCTGAGACAAGAAAGTTGAGATCCAAACGCAGCTTTTAATATAATGGGGTAATCCAGACACGTAATCCAATGCAGAGGCAACAGGTCAAAATCCAGGTAGGCAGTCCAAACAAACAAAACACACAAGGTTGGGAACAAGGCAATACAGGGAACCAGAGAAATGCTCAGAGATGCAGTGCAACAACACACAAAACTACACAGTGAGTGAATGTGAAAACCAGGCTTATAAGGGGTGAGCTAAACTAGGTAATGACATACAGGTGAATGTGATCAGTGATGTTGAGTCTGGGCAGTGAGTTATGGGAAATGTAGTTTGTGAGGGAATAACAAAAATCTGAAGTGGAGTGCCGTCTGGTGGCTCTCAAGGGCACTCCAGCTGATGACCGTTACATTACCCCCCCTCAAAGGAGCGGCTTCCAGACACTCCTACAATTATCCAGGAGGGAGGTGGAGCGGATGCGGACTCGGGGGTGTGATGGAGGGCCAGGCCCGTGGAGGGCCAGGGTGGACCAGACAGTTCAGGAGACCATGGTGGACCAGACAGTTCAGGGGGCCAGGGTGGACCAGACAGTTCAGGAGACCGGGGTGGACCAGACAGTTCAGGGGGCCAGGGTGGACCAGACAGTTCAGGAGACCAGGGTGGACCAGACAGTTCAGGGGGCCAGGGTGGACCAGACAGTTCAGGGGGCCAGGGTGGACCAGACAGTTCAGGGGGCCAGGGTGGACCAGACAGTTCAGGGGGCCAGGGTGGACCAGACAGTTCAAGAGACCAGGGTGGACCAGACAGTTCAGGGGGCCAGAGTGGACCAGACAGTTCAGGAGACCAGGGTGGACCAGACAGTTCAGGGGGCCAGGGTGGACCAGACAGTTCAGGGGGCCAGGGTGGACCAGACAGTTCAGGGGGCCAGGGTGGACCAGACAGTTCAGGGGGCCAGGGTGGACCAGACAGTTCAAGAGACCAGGGTGGACCAGACAGTTCAGGGGGCCAGAGTGGACCAGACAGTTCAGGAGACCAGGGTGGACCAGACAGTTCAGGGGGCCAGGGTGGACCAGACAGTTCAGGGGGCCAGAGTGGACCAGACAGTTCAGGAGACCAGGGTGGACCAGACAGTTCAGGGGGCCAGGGTGGACCAGACAGTTCAGGTGGCCAGGGTGGATCAGACAGTTCAGGTGGCCAGGGTGGACCAGACAGTTCAGGAGACCACGGTGGACCAGACAGTTCAGGGGGCCAGGGAGGACCAGACAGTTCAGGGGGCCAGGGTGGACCAGACAGTTCAGGTGGCAAGGGTGGACCAGACCGTTCAGGGGGCCAGGGTGGACCAGACCGTTCAGGAGACCAAGGTGGACCAGACAGTTCAGTGGGCCAGGGTGGACCAGACAGTTCGGGGGGCCAGGGTGGACCAGACAGTTCGGGGGGCCAGGGTGGACCAGACAGTTCGGGGGGCCAGGGTGGACCAGACAGTTCGGGGGGCCAGGGTGGACCAGACAGTTCGGGGGGCCAGGGTGGACCAGACAGTTCAGGGGGCCAGGGTGGACCAGACAGTTCAGGGGGCCAGGGTGGACCAGACAGTTCAGTTCAGGAGACCAGGGTGGACCAGACAGTTCAGGGGGCCAGGGTGGACCAGACAGTTCAGGGGGCCAGGGCCGAACCGACCCTTCGGGCAGCCATGGCGGCGCGGCCTCCCTGATCCCATCCAGGGATGGTTTTCAGGGGCCGGGAAGTTTCAATCCTTTAGAAGCCTATGGAGGACTGATCCAGCTCTCAGATTTAATCAAAAATATCTTAATTTGTGTTCCGAAGATGAACAAATGTCTTACAGGGTTGGAACAACATGAGGGTGAGTAATTACTGACAGAATTTTCATTTTTGGGTGAACTATCCCTTTAAGCACCCGATCTAAAGGGATCAAGATGGCGGCGCGAGTACATTCGCGAGGCTCGCGGTCTCTCCAGATTCTGCAATTTTGCTTTATTTTTCTTGCTCATTTCGGGTCTGTTCGTGCAGAATAGTTGTGCCTTTACATCATACACCCGATGTGAGCTTTTGGATATTGGTTCGCGAACTTCCAACAGTTTTATGGACAACCTTCGACTGCTTCCTGAGATCGCCAGAACACCCGAGGCTATGCACTCTGCCCGGCCGGGCGGAAGTGCTCGCAGGCGGCGTCGAGATCGTAAACAAAGGCGGGGGAAGCGCGGAGGACTAAGAGCTAAGCTAAAGCTAACACCACATAGGCTCTCTTTACCCAGCATTTTCCTTGCCAATGTACGGTCGCTGTTGAACAAAATGGATGAGATTCGACTGAACTGTCTGGTCCACCCTGGTCTCCTGAACTGAACTGTCTGGTCCACCCTGGCCCCCTGAACTGTCTGGTCCACCCTGGCCCCCTGAACTGTCTGGTCCACCCTGGCCCCCCGAACTTTTGAACTGTATTGTCCTAATCTTCACAGAAACATGGTTAAACAGCGGAATACCGGACAACACTATTGAGCTAGCGGGACGCCATACATTCCGGGCGGATAGAACATTAGATGGCTCCGGTAAGACCAGAGGTGGTGGATTGTGCATTTACATTAACAAAGCTTGGTGCACAAACTCTGCTATTGTTGGGAGACATTGTTCAGCTAACCTTGAGTTTCTCATGGTTAAATGTAGACCGTTTTATCTACCGCGGGAGTTCACTTCCACTATTATCACTGCAGCCTATATTCCCCCGCATACTGATGCCAAGTTTGCTATGAAAGAACTTCACGCAACCATCAGTAAACAACAGACCGTCCACCCGGAAGCTGCGTTTATTGTTGCGGGTGATTTTAATCATTCAAACTTAAAGTCAGTGCTACCGAAATTTCACCAGCATGTTTCCTGTCACACCAGAGGAAACAAAACTTTAGACAATGTTTACACAAACATGGCTGGAGCTTACGTCGCGACATCCCTCCCCCACCTGGGACAGTCAGACCACCTTTCTTTGTTCCTCACGCCCAAATATGCACCTCTCATCAATTGCGTGAAGCCATCAGTGAAGACCATCAAGGTGTGGCCTGCGGGGGCAGATTTCTCACTCCAGGAAAGGTTTCTACACACTGACTGGAGTATGTTTGCCTCTCAAGCCACCAGTGACTCTCACACGGACATTGACTGCTACACCTCCTCTGTACTGGATTATATTAATACCACCATTGACAGTGTTACAACCCAGAAGCAGATCACAACATACCCAAATCAGAAGCCATGGATGAACAGGGAAGTGCGACTCCTATTGAAGACACGCAACACTGCCTTCAGATCAGGAGATGCACAAGCCTATAGCACTTCCAGAGCAAATCTGAAAAGGGGCATCAAAGAGGCCAAGCACTGCTACAAGCTTAAGATAGAGGGACACCTTTCCAACGCTGACCCTCGACGCATGTGGCAGGGCATTCAGGCCATCAGTGACTACAAACCCACTCACTCCACCCCCGCACCCACTGATGTCAACTTCCTGAACGAGCTAAATGACTTTTATGCTAGCTTTGAAAGAGACAACAGAGAAACTGCCACCAAGCTCAAATCCCCAACAGACCACCCGCCAATCACACTCTCCTCCACAGATGTCTGCAATGCACTGAGCAGGATCAGCGGGCACAAGGCTGCTGGACCAGACAACATCCCTGGACGCGTACTCAGGGCATGTGCGGAGCAGCTCGCTGGGGTTTTTACAGACATTTTCAACCTGTCTCTTGCCCAAGCAGCAGTACCAACATGCTTTAAATGCACTTCAATTGTGCCAGTGCCAGAACACTCCAGCCCGAAGTGCCTTAACGACTACCGCCCTGTAGCACTCACACCCATCGTAATGAAATGCTTTGAGCGGCTGGTCCTGGCACACCTAAAAGACTCTCTACCATCCACATTGGACTCACATCAGTTTGCCTACCGTAGCAATAGGAGCACAGAGGATGCAGTTTCCATGGCACTGCACTCTGTGCTCACACATCTGGACAATAAGAACACCTATGCACGCATGCTGTTTGTTGACTTCAGCTCAGCATTCAACACTGTCATCCCAACTAAGCTAATAGCCAAACTTGGAGACCTGGGCATCAACACCTCCATGTGCAACTGGATTTTGGACTTTTTGACCAACAGACCCCAGAATGTTCGATCTGGCTCCACCTGCTCCACGTCCATTACACTCAACACTGGTGTACCACAGGGCTGTGTGCTAAGCCCGTTTCTCTACTCCCTCTTCACCTCCGACTGCAAGCCTGTGTACGGATCTAATTCCATCGTCAAGTTTGCGGACGACACTACGGTGATTGGTCTCATAAGCAACAACGATGAGACTGCCTATAGGGAGGAGATCAAGCACCTGGCCACATGGTGCACTAAAAATAACCAGCTCCTCAACACCACCAAAACGAAGGAGCTCATCGTGGACTTCAGAAAAGAGTCAAGAGGCACACACGACACCATCCACATCAATGGAATGGCTGTTGAGCGTGTCTCCAGTTTCAAGTTCTTGGGAATCCACATCTCGGCGGACATGTCCTGGACAACCAACACCTCCTGCCTTGTCAGGAAGGCTCACCAGCGCCTTTTCTTCCTGAGGACACTGAGGAAGAATCAGCTTTCCTCGACTATCCCGGTGAACTTCTATCGCTGTGCAATAGAAAGCATCCTGACCAACTGTGCTACAGTGTGGTATGGGAGCTGGTCTGTTGCAGAGCACAAGGCACTGCAGCGGGTGGTGAAAACCGCCCAGCGCATCACTGGGACTCAACTACCTGCCATCGAGCACATCCAGAGGAAACGCTGTCTGCACCGAGCTCGCAGCATCCTTAAGGACCCCTCTCACCCAGCCCACAGACTGTTTTCTCTACTGCCCTCCGGCAGGCGTTTCAGGTGCCTCCGGACCAGGACCAGCAGACTAAAGAACAGCTTTTTCCCCAGAGCTGTCTCTTTACTGAACTCTAACCCTCACTGATCCCACTCCCCTCATATACTGATAAACTCTCCTCTCCCTCCTCACACCTGCCTCCATTTTGTTATTTGCAATGGTATAATGTTAATTTGCACTGCTGACTATTATTATAGTAACAACTGTTTACATATGCATCTTGCACTACTCACCTGACTAGAATATCAATTTGCACTGCCGACTGTTTATTTACAGTACCAATTGTTTACATATACATTTGCAATACCGTACTTTAACTCTAATATGCAATTACTTTCCATTGCACTTTTACTCGGATAGCTTCTGTCCAACTTAATTTGCACTACTTTAAATCCATTGTTATACTGCTCATTTTAGCCTTACTTATTACATATATTACATATCTGTAAATCCTGTTTATAGTAATAACCATCTGTTTATTATGCTCACATTCTGTATATTATCACATTCTATATATATCACATTAATATACTAAGCTCACATTCTGTTTATAGTAATAGCCATCTGTATATATATTCATAGTACACATTCACCTGTAAACTCTGTTTATAGTAATAATCATCTGTATATTATGTTCATTGTACATATCTGTAAAAATTCTTTTTATAGTAATAGCCATCTGTATATTATATCAGTACATATCTAGCTTTAAATTCTGTTCACAATAACAGTTATCTGTATATCATATTCATAGGACTAATCTATCTGAAAAATTCTGTTTATAATAGTATTCAACTCTATATTTATTCAGTACATATCCATGTACTGCACTTACGGAACCATTGTATATCCTGCACTTGCTTCTATTGCACTTCTGGGGCTCGTTCTTCGTACGTTGCTTAAAACATCCGAGATCAAATGAGACATCCAAGATGATATCATCGTGCTAATCATGATCCGGCTAATTGGGTTCTTCGAACACACCTGTTGTTTATGATTAGTATCGCTGGATTGAGTTATCTGAGATAATTGCGCGTTCATGCGCTGGGTTAAAAGGGGATATGTATCGATAGTAGAAACAATGATCAGCAACGCTGCTATTGGCTGTTCAGCATGGCCAAAGAACGCGCCCAGTTTTTCTCCCAAGGAGAACAAGAGCTTTTAATGGAAGGTTATGCCGAATTTGAATCTTTAATTAAAACGACAGGGAACACCTCGAAGTCTGCAAAATCCAGGAGAGAGGGCTGGCAAAAAGTAGTAGACAAATTAAATGCGTAAGTGCTGTCCATGGTAGATGTTTCTATCACTTTCTACAGTATGTATTTTTGCATTTTAATAATTTCATATTTATTTTGTTATTTTATGTCAGAGCCTCCGCGGGACCCACTAGAACATGGGGACAAGTAAAAGTGAAGTACAAGAATATTCTACAAAATGGTAGCCTTTAATTCTTATACTGTCTTTATTTTAAAAAGCCACTTTTTTCCTCTTTTTAAAAGCCACTGTTAAATAATGTGTTTGTCTGTTTATAACAGCCACCAAGAAAAAGGCTGAAAAAAAAAAAAACAGGTGGTGGTCCTGCACCACCACAATATACCCCAGCAGAGGAGCTGGCCCTTGGGTTGAATGAAAACCGACCCATTGTGGAGGGCATCCCTGGGGGCAGCTCTTCCTCAGACCCAAAGCCAGGGACCAGTAGCAGCAACACCTTTATTACTGGTAGGCTAAATGAGTTTTCAATTCTCTTAGTACACTGTAAATATAAATGAAGTATAATCCAAATGGCTTGTACAGTAATTTAAACCGTTTGTGAAAGTGAAAACTTCTAAACTTTTAGTTAATATAAAATATATTGGCATGAGTGATTGATCACATTATATTTTTTACAGTGTAGTTAATTGTAATGACAATTTTTTTTGTTCCCCTCTTTTGTGCAGTTTTACATAATACACCAACACTTTTACCTGTTCCCAAGCAAGTGGTGGCTGAAGCATATGCAGTAAGTTGTGTACTTTTTCTAACTTGCATAAAGGGAAGAAAGTGCAACACTTTGTAATACCCATTTATTTCCATTGCACAGGACAGTTAAGAAACCCTCTCAGATGACTGTCCTTTGGAGGAAGAACCTGTAAGTGCATAAATAACTTTACACTAATTTGTATATACTTGTGTACCTATACTTTCTGTCTGCAATATGAGTTGCAGGAGTCCACACCTACAGAAAGGCCTACAGAAAGGCCTACAGAAGAGTCTGCACAAAGAACTGATACAGAGGTGGACAGTGTACCTTCAGAGTAAGTGCTAATACATCATTTGACAAATAGTAGTATTGCTGACTTTACATAACTATCTCTTATTGCAGGCAAAGGATGACTTGCTGGCTTTTCTTTATAAAGAATTGTTTAAATAAAACTCCAGGAACTAAGCATTTTTGTCTTGTCTTTTATTACACATTCAAAAATGGTGTTCCACAATTCTGTCCCGTGCAGCTCTGCCACTAGGTTGGTCCAAGTGCACTGGCTGGAGGTCATCATCAGGCTGCACCCCCACCACAGGGGTCCTCTCCTTTCTGATAGTGGCAATGTTATGCAATATGGCACATGCAACAATTATGTCACAGGCCCTGTCAGGTGCAACCCTCAGACCCTTCAGACACTGAAATCTTTCCTTTAGTTGCCCAAAGGTCATTTCAATGCGTGCCCTTGTCCTGGCTAGAGCTGCATTGTAACGGGTTTGTGGTCCAGGGTTTGGGTCAGGGAATGGCGTCATGAAGTACTGCCTGCAGGCATAGCCCCGGTCACCAAGCAGGACCCCGTCAAAATTCCCTGTATAATGGAAAAATGCAGTTTTACTGTGAGCTTGACATTTATAAGTTCCCTTACCACGTTCAAATAATGTGCATAAATGTGACTCTCTGAAAATTCTTGAGTCATGCACTGATCCTGGCCATTTTGCTTCCACATTTGTTATATGGAACATAGAGTCACACACCATCTAAGAGATTTTAGTCAGTCAACTGCATACTTTTTGATTACATTCATTTTTTTTATGTAATATATTACTAATTAATCTGGAATATTATAAATTGTAATAGTAACTTGCCTGCACATTTACACTGTGAACCCCCTTTCGGTTCACAAAATCCCCTTCATTGGGCCCTGGTGGGGCCTTGATGGGGACGTGTGTGCAGTCTATGGCACCAATCATGTTAGGGAAGCCTGAAGGACACATACTGTTAGTCATACTTTTTGGCATGGTCATGATTGCATGTCATTAACAATTATAAATGTACCTGCAATAGCAAAAAAATTCTGCTTTACAACCTGGGGTCTTAAGTGGCTTGGAAATACCACAAAACCCCCTAAAAACTGCTTGAGTGCCAAGTAAACTTTGCGAATGGCACGACAGACAGCACTTTTCACTAAGTTCTCTGCATCTCCAATAGTGTAAAGGAACGTGCCACTCGCAAAGAATCTCAGGGCAATGCACACAGTCTGTGCAGTTGTCAAAGCCCGACTCCTCCGTGTTGAAAATTTAATGTGTGGTTCCAGCAAATTAATGATGTAAATAACACCCTCACGAGAAAAACGATATCTCTCAAAAATTACACTGTCGCGCTGCGCTAAAAGATCCAGTCTATCCTGCAATACGCGATTAATTCGAAAAGCTCTGCGAATTATCCTCGCACCTTCCGCAACAGGTTGCTGTCGTAAAAATGGACAAGACATGGCTACGACAGACTTCCCGTATCACCTCCGCTTATAAAGCCGCAATCTAATCCTGTTTACATGAAATAAGCCTGCTCGCGAGCAGGTTCAAGCTGGCGCACCTGTTGCTATGACAGCAAGTCTAGGATGAGCTTCGAAGAACCAAACGATCCAAGATCATGCCAAATCGCCAACAATCAAATCCAGCTAACTGAGTTAGCGACGTACGAAGAACGAGCCCCTGGTTAGACCCAAACTGCATTTCGTTGCCTTGTACCTGTACTTGTGTAATGACAATAAAGTTGAATCTAATCTAATCTAATCTAATCTATTAGATTACATCTCCTCCTTAGTCAGGAAGGTTGGAAGCGACTGACCCACCACAGACCTGGCTAATCATGGTGTCACAAAGAAAGCCTCCCTCCTCCCTCCAGACGGGAGGGAGAAGCCCTCTATGAAACCCCTAATCCACAATCGGCAATAGCGTGACTGTGGCTCATGGGATCCAGTGGCAGATGATTTAAACCACTCGGCAACGGGGGGCCCCAAGCGAGAACATTTAACATTGTTTTTGCCCCCATCATATCAGAAGTACTGATACATCTCCAACTGTTGTTTTACCTGATGTGGTGCTGTCAGGAGCATTATGTTGGCTTTGTGTTATAGCAGCAATTCTGTTATTTTCCTGGAATTTAGCAAGAGGTGTCTTGAATTTGTGCTTGTATGGAAGTGAACAACCTACTGTTGCATCAGTTCGACTTTTTAATGATAGTTCTTGGCTCACATTACTATCCCCACTTGTGGATGGAACATATCCTTCTTCACTGTCCTGGCTTGATTCACTTATTTTTTCAGATCCAACAGAAATCTTCTGATTAACCTATAAAAACATAATGGGCCGGTTTCCCGTTAAGGGCTTAAAATAAACCAGGACTAGGCTAATTCTACTTAAATTAATCCACACTAAACAACTGACTTTCTGAGATGTTGCTTAAGTTTGGATTAACTAGTTCTAGACTACAGAGTCTCAGATTAAGGTAATCAAGGACAAGTGAGATCATCTTTTGGAAACCCGATTAGATTAATGGCATGCACATGTGGCTAAGGAGAGGTTGCTATAAAACCTGATATGGAATACTTGTAATTCATTAGTCTTAAGGAGTGTGTGGAACAGGAGTCACTACACTTAACCAAAAAATTGATAAAGGCCGAAGAAAACGCTCAAAAAACTTCAGTGAATTTGAGAAGACCCTTTTTAAACAAATTGTATCAAACTATCCTGTAATTGAAAACAAACAGCATGATTCAGGTACAGAAAACAAGAAGAAGAAGGCATGGATTTCCATATTGAATGAATTCAACTCAAATAAAAAAGTAACCAAACGGACACTCCAACAAGTTCAGGTAAGATTTATTGTTGCCCCATTCTTACAAATCAGTCAATTATAAATGTTTGCATTAATGAAATGTAAAAAGAAAACAATATTATATGGAACTCCTACTTCAGAGTATATATTATCTTGTAAAGGTCCTGTGGAAAAACATAAAAATAAACCTGAAAAAAACAACTGCTGCTACGCGTCAAGAGCGTTTCAAGACAGGTGGGGGACTCCCAGTTCCACCAGACACAGAGGAGTTGGGGGACTTGTTGGCTGGGATTATTGAAAGTCAGCAACCCCTGGAAGGTATTCCAGATGATGACCATTTGGACAGTTCAGGTGAGGAATCTTTCAAAGACTCATTTTATAGGACACGTCTCATTTATAGTAACATGTGCTATCCCATCCAACATAATTAAATGCAAGTCATGTCTTGTAACAAAAATTAGGTAATGACCTTTATTGTTGAAGTTGTTGTAAACTTCTTCCTTTTTCAGTGTGGAAAAACTCAGAAGCGAAAAACCAGGAGACTTGATAGGTTCTTCAGCAGGATTCTTTATTGAGAACACGAGCTGTCGGTAGCTGCAGTCATTAAGTCAAGTCAAGTCTAACTAAGGGAACTTTTCATTGTAGTTTATATACATTTCAAGGGGGAGGGATTACATATAGGTGGAGACTTCTCTGAAACAAAGCAAATGTAAATAAGGTATACAGATTTTGGAACCTGCTCAGCATGAGACATGAGAACAGGAAAGGCATAGACTTCTCGTACTGAGATGAGAACTCCAAGACAAACGGTCTCAGTAATAAAATAGCAGGTGTTCAAACTTGCTCAGCATGAGTTTCACCCAGTGAGACACGAGCGGGACATTCAGGAATATCCCGCTGGGAACTCCTACCGTTTGCAGAGATTTCCTGTCTCATCATTTATAAACTTTCTCAATATAAACTACTATAGTATTGGAAGTCTAAATTAAACATTTAAATAAAATTTGTAATCCTACATTTCCCCCTTTGAGAGTTCTAAATAACTCTCACAAAATACAAATTTAAACACTTAAACGTTCATTCTTGTAACTTGTGATCATTACAGGCACATGCTTCTGTGTTGCTGTTTCTGCAATTGCATGCTGACACAGAAACAAACATGCAATTTTAGGGTCCGTGAAGTTCTTAAGTAATAGTTTTCTGTTTGGAACTGTCATTTCTTTGTGAGAGGCGTGAGTCATTTGTTGAATGAAACACTTGATACTGTGGACGCATAGATAGTACGCTAGTAGAAGAAACAACAGCAGAATTGCTATTTTCTTTATTCATATCCACAGTTTACCTAACAAGTTTCCAAACCATGAAGAATTATCTTCAGTCATCTGGTGTAATTTTGCTGAAAGATCAAGAATGTCTTGTTGGATTTTGTTCAAGTTCTCTGTTGGATCATTTAAAACCCGGTGCAGCACTCAGGTCCGATGATGGTGCAGGCTCCTCCTTGCGATGAATCCAAGGCCACTCTGTTCTGTAAGATCATTATCTTGTGCGAAGCGAGAGTGTCAGTCATGTTACTGGTACGACAATCTTGATCATGTTGATGGATGACTGAAAGTTTCGTATGTGAGTCTCTGCGTTGTGTATTATTATTATTTATTTTTTTCGTGATAGTTGGTTTGGCAGTGGGTCTAGTCATTTTCTTGAGGTTTTCTTGTGGCTTCATACGCAGATGACGAGGTCGGTGCATATGGGTCCCGGACAGTCATCAAGTGGTGTCTGCACAGAGTAAGAAAGAAAACAAAAGACAGGAGAGCAGTATTTGTTCACACACTATGGTTGTAAACTTTTTCTGAGTCTGCTAGACAGTAGAGCAGTATTTGTTCAAACACTATGTTTGTAAACTTTTCTGAGTCTGCTATTGTTGTTCCCTCTTTCCCTATTTCTTAATTCCTTTGACACCTAAGGAACAGTGAGGTAAGTATGGACTAAGATAGGGCCTATGAGGGAAGTCTTCACCCCAGGGTTAACCCCCGAAGCCTGTTGCGTTTGGTTCTTCCCGGGGCTCCTCACTGGTTCCGTGTCCTAACCTATCCCTGTAGGTGGGGGAACAACTTTACAGTGTGAAATTAGTCCAGGTTTTTCCTTCCCTGACACAATCCTGCAGCTGCTGTAATCAACATCACTTAATGTGGTCCATGCCACTCTAATGGCTTGTTTCTGAATTATTTTCAATTACTTGAGCTGAACCGTCAACAAACAACTCAAATTCTGAATTCTCTATGGGAGCTTCTTTTACTTCCCTCGAAGGTGTGTATGTAAGCGTAACAAAATCATGAGTCATTTCTCCTCCTAACACAAATTCAGTCATTGCAGACATCATACATGAGGATGGGTTTGTGACAGGTGCACGTTGTCATTCATCAGTGTGGACACTGCGTGAAGGCATTTTACATTTGCAGTCTGACCCAACACCATTACTGATGAAGGGCCTGTGCTGTAGCATAACATTTAAGGCTGTGAGTCTACTTAACTAGTGTCCCCCAAAGGAAGGCTGAGACAGTCACTTTCCTTTTGTTCTATTAAACAAAAATAAGTATTTTATCTCTGTTGTAAGTTACTGGGGAAATTAAGCACTCACAGCCCAAATGGTTAACACCTGAGCAAGCTACCCCCTGAGTTTACTGACGAGGGGAGGTGCTGCTTCAGAATAGCAAGCAGACTGAGTAGAAGTTGAGTAACATTGTTAACTTGTTTAAAGTTTTTTTTTGTTTTTCCTACACTCTTTTCCCCAATGTCCATGTTTACCACAGTAATAACAACTACTGCCCTCTCTCTTAGGACATTTACGTTTCTGTTGATTCTCTGTGTTGACCTTAAAGGATGCTGCTGCAATATTTACTCTTGCCTTGACATCAGAGTCTCTTTCCCAAGTAGCTAACCTGTCTAGGTTATTTTGCAGGGTTCTAGTGGACCATGTGACTTCTAAGAAAGGCAATGCTTTTCTATGTTCTGACAAAAGACCATCAAACCATGTGCGAACTAGTGGACCACTGTCACCTAGCACCTTCTCTAAAGTGTCAGCTATCCCACTGTAAGCTGCAGCGGTCTGGCAAAATCTTTCTGTGTATTCACAAACAGTCTCATCCTTCTTCTGTACACAACTAGTGATCTTTGACCAGTCCATGTTTGGTCCAACAATGTTCTTCAATGCTTTCAGAACTCCCTCTCTCAATTCATCTTTTCTGGCATGTTGTAGTTCAGAAGTAACAGCAGACTCAAAACTGTTGAATTCAGATTCAGTTAGAATTTGTGACATCAGCTGTGTGACTTCTGCCAACGAGATGTCGTAAAGACGCATTTTACTGATCAATGTCCTTCTAAATTGAGAAAAATCTGTGCGTACTGAAGGTAAGCTTTGGGATATTTTTTCTATATCCTTAGGTCTTAACGCTTTGGCAACAGTTTGGTTTTGGACAACAGAAGAGTTGGGATGAACACTTTCAGTTCCCTCAATTCCCTGAGATCTTCTTGCGACACATACCTTTACTGAATCTACAGGCTTATCAGTTACTGATGGGATGTCTACATCTGTTTCAAAGAATGCTTGTAAGTCAGGATAAGTTTCATCTGACTGTTGGTCTTCTGAGTCACATTTGGTTGAGGCCTTGTTATGGCCCACCTTAGTGTGCAATTGTTTGTTCTGTTCTTTTAATTTAGCTATACACCTAGATTGTTCTTGTGCAATGGATAAGCTAAATTCCATGTGACAGAAAATAATGCCTTTTATGTTTCTCTTTCTGATACATGCACCCAACACCTTCTTGCATTCTTCAATAGACCATACTTTTTCTGGGTGAATACCAAATTTCTTTCTCAAATCCAATCTGACTGACTCAGTCACTATGGAGTCCATCTGCTCCCCTAACAATGACCTGAACTCACTGTCTGTCCATAAAGGAGTAGCGAGACCACCCTTTTCTGTTGTGGGGATTAATCTAGCATTCCTTCTAAACATTGTTGTGAGTTTTCTTTGTTGCCAACACAAACAGACACTAAAACTTCTCTGATCCACAGAGGGTACACTTGTTAACACAGATTGCTGTTGTTAAGCTAACCTTCTCTGCCTAAAGCAAAGGATACACAAATTACTAACAATTTATGCTAAAATCTTCCCTGTCTGAAAAAAACTTTTGCCACTTCCCTGGCAAAGCAGAGGATAAAACAATATTAACATGTACGTTAATCTTCCCTGCCTGAAAACAGAGGGTACAATATATTAGCACTTGATGCTAATCTTCCCTAACTTTATAGAGGATAAAACACTTCACTGGCAAAGCAGAGGGTAAACAGTATTAAAATGTACGTTAATCTTCCCTGCCTGAAAAACAGAGGATACATTTCATCTCTAAAAGCAAATTTAGAGGATAACTTTAGTTAACAAACCCTACAGCTGTTTGTTAACTTCTTCTCTGATGGCGCTGAGGAATAACAGATTTTTTTTACTGGTTTTTCAACGGTTCCTTGAATGGAGTGAAACTCACCAAATTGTTGTTGTATAGAAAGATTCCGCCTGGAATTCTTGGTTCAGCTTGAAGTTTTCAATCTGGAGGAAGCTGGAAAGATTCAGTCTGGCAATCTTTGTTTAGCTGGATGTTTCAAAATTCAGTCTGGAGACTTAGTCAGCTTTGTTGAGATCTTTGAGCTTTGAAGTTTGAAAAGTTCATTCTTTGTTGAGTTTCAGTTTCTCCATCCGGGTCACGGCACCATCTATTGTAAACTTCTTCCTTTTTCAGTGTAGAAAAACTCAGAAGCGAAAAACCAGGAGACTTGATAGGTTCTTCAGCAGGATTCTTTATTGAGAACACGAGCTGTCGGTAGCTGCAGTCATCAAGTCAAGTCAAGTCTAACTAAGGGAACTTTTCATTGTAGTTTATATACATTTCAAGGGGGAGGGATTACATATAGGTGGAGACTTCTCTGAAACAAAGCAAATGTAAATAAGGTATACAGATTTTGGAACCTGCTCAGCATGAGACATGAGAACAGGAAAGGCATAGACTTCTCGTACAGAGATGAGAACTCCAAGACAAACGGTCTCAGTAATAAAATAGCAGGTGTTCAAACTTGCTCAGCATGAGTTTCACCCGGTGAGCGGGACAGTCAGGAATATCCCGCTGGGAACTCCTACCGTTTGCAGAGATTTCCTGGTCTCATCATTTATAAACTTTCTCAATATAAACTACTATAGTATTGGAAGTCTAAATTAAACATTTAAATAAAATTTGTAATCCTACAAAGGTATTTTTTTCCATACAAAGATGACCTGATCTTGACACAGGACTTGGGGGGCGCAGGGAACAGTCAAGATGCTCAAATGAATCCAGCAGCAGCCAGCACCAACATGCAGGAGCATCCAGTCTCCTGCAGTAGCATTAGTCAGCATCCAGCAGTCTCTAATCCAGGCAGCAGGTCAAGAGGGAAAAGGATGACCATTCATGAGAAACTTGCCATAGAGTTCCATGAACATAAATTACAATATTTAAAAGAAGAACATGAAGTCAAAATGAAAATTCTTCATCTTGAGTTGTCTATGAAAGAGAGAGACATGAAGCGGCAGCAGTGTCAATTGTCTTTGGAACAAAATCTCAGTTAAATAAATAATTTCCTGAATTTTTTTTACCTGTCTATGCCAATCATTTATGTATCACTCAAGGCTCATTTATGAGAAGTGCTGCAAAGAAAAAGCATCTCTGTTAACAAGTCCATTTCTGTCATTGGCTAGCTCAGCGATAGGGACATGTTGGTCATCATCATCTTCAATATCAGGGTCTGGGCAGCCACACTGTTTAAGAAAATTATGAAGCACTGCTGTTGCAATAATAACAATGCAGCACCTTCTAGGTTCAAACCGCACTGTATTTCTAAGACACTGGAAACGATTCTTCCATACACCAAACATGCGCTCTATTAGCCCTCTTGTGAGCATGTGAGCTTGGTTATAGCACTGTTGCTCTGGTCTGACTGGATGGAGATAAGGGGTGAACAAGAAGTTTGTCTGTGCATACCCACTGTCACCAAGTACAATTCCAGAGTGTTGTATTGTTTCAAACTGACCGTACAAAGAGGAGTTGTGGAAAATCCTTGAGTCATGAGTTGAACCTTTCCAACGTGCAACAATATTGGAGAACTGCATAGTGGGAGTGCACAATCCTTGTACATTTATTGAAAACCAGTTTTTACGATTTCTGAATTCCTCAGGATCTGCTGTAGAGGGACACTTGATGGGAATGTGGCAGCCATCAATACAACCAATGACTCCAGGGAAGTTCCCATATTCATAGAAATCTACCTTGTAGGTGGCCTGTTCAGCAGCATTTGGGAATTTGATGAAATCCTTTTTCAGTTCACATATAGCACTGCAGACTTTGTGCACTATTTTGCACACTGTTGATTCACCTACACCACACAAATCCCCAGTTTCACGATGGAAGGTTCCACATGCCAAAAACCTTAAGGTAATTAATATTTGTAAGGAAGGAGAAATAGGGGTGCCCCTGACTAAGTCACCTGAAAGCTTGGGCTGCAGCAAACCAATTATTTCTGTTGCATTTTCCTTTGACATACGGAAACGGTCAAGAAAATGTAAATCATCAAAATCATTTAGTGGGTTGCTCCTGTCTTTCAGCAACCTTCTTTCTGGTCTTGGTGGTGGTCTCTGATTGTCGTTGAAATAGTCGAGGTAATCCGTTTTCTGCTACTGTGAACGTGAGCCTTGAGGCAAAAAGTTTTTAATCTGAGGTTAAACCTGCTTCTGACCAGGTTTAATTTAAGACTTCATTTAGATCTGAATTAGGTCTAATCCTACTTCTAGAAATACGATTGTTTAAGTCTAGACTAGTGCAAGTCTGAGACTATTGTAATCCATGTGTGAGAAAGCTACTTCAATAAAGCCAGGTTTAAAATGACATTTAGTCTACGACTATGCTTAATCCCCGTACAGGAAACCGGCCCTATAACAAATAAGCTACACAACACACAACTAGGTTTTTCCAATACAACAGGAGTAGGTTAATTATAGCTACACAGATGACTACACCAGGGTCGTACAGGTTCTGTAAAATGAAATTCCAGGACTTTCAAGGATTTTAAGCATTACTTTTTGGGATTTCAAGGAGTTCAATCAGCACTTATCAAACAAATATCTTTATTATTTAAAAACATTTTTTTTTTTTACTCAAATTACATATATATCGTATCTGATGTTTCACTACATAGAGATCAATCCATTGACCAGCGCTGTCAGGCATGGGAAATCCCCTTAACCATTGAAAGGATATTGAAATATTTTTTCTATGAATATATGATTGACCTGAAGAATGAAAGTTGTATTATATACTTATCATCATGCTCATAGCTCTATATCTCAGATGGGTTGCAGCGTTAATTTCGCGTGAAAGGATTGTATTTTTTTAACAACAAAAAAATTCAAATATTTTCAATTAGGGATGCACTGATACCACTTTTTGCAGAACGAGTCCGACACCGATGCTTTCATTTTTGGTACTTGCCGATATCGATACCGTAACCGATCCCTGAATTTTCACTGCATTTGTAATTTTTAAATGTATTAGTAGATAAACCAAAATAATATAAATCATATTAGTTGGCTTAATTTTTTACTCAAATATATATTTCCTTCAGATATTTTCATGCTTAATTAATCCTGCTAAAATGCATACTTCTGTTTCTGTTACTATCACTGTTCATACTGCCACTCTATCATATTTTATCTTTCATTTAATAGCACAGCACATATTTAGAGCTGCTCCAGCAGGGCTTAGTGCTGAGGATTGGGTCGGTGCTCCAGCTGGGCTTAGTGCTGAGGATTGGGTCAGTGGTACAAATGTTTAGACACCAGTAAAATACCAATTATTTAATCCAATTTTGATACTACAACAAAAACTACCAGCCCAATTAATGTGAATTCAAAACATTATTAAAGTAAGCAGTCAGTAACAAAATAAGAATGGAAATAAGACGAAATACTCGCCAAGACGGGCGTTTTTACATAATTTTATGTGAATTCCTCCATACAAGCACAAGACGTGAAAGACAATTTAATTCAGTATTCGCACGTTGAGACGCTGGTTTGCGGGGCACGTGCTTTGGATGTTTGCGTTCATGGAACTTCTTGACCTGCAAACATCCATGAAGAGAACCACTCGTTATACATAAATCAGGTAACAGTTCATGTTTTACTTTACTTATATATACAATTTAGCTTCATCTAGGGCTGTAGGCAAGACCACCTTTGTCGAGTCCAAGACAACTCCAAGACCAGGACTAGTCGAGTCCAAGACAAGACCAAGACCAAAGAGGTTTGAGTCCAAGACAAGACCGAGTCCAAAAAGGTTCGAGTCCGAGTCAAGACCGAGTCCAGGACAGGGAAAAAAAAGTCTTGTGCAAGACATTATCAAGACAATCATTTTGGGTTATTATTTGTTGATCTAAAAGCAAAAACAGTGTCACAACACCCAGGATTTTTAAGTATAGACATTCCCCTTGATATCATATAATCTTCTAATCTAAAGAAAACAGAATGATGACATATGGTGATACCTCATAATAGCAGTGTTTCACTGTGGATCTGAAAGACGCATACTTTCACATTCAGATAGCCCCCCATCACAGGCCATTCTTGAGATACGCCTTCGAGGGGCAGGCTTATCAATACACAGTTCTGCCGTTCGTTCTGTCCCTAGCACCCCGTACATTTACGAAGTGCATGGACGCGGCGCTTTCTCTTCTGAGACTCCGGGGAGTGCGCGTGCTGAATTATATCTCGATGACTGGCTGGTTCTGGCGCAATCGGGGCTCACACCAGAGCAAATAAACGGCGCGCATATAAATGGCTTTTATGTGTGCTTACTGGGAACATAATAAAGACACCTGGACTCGGTCGAGACCAAAAGCCATATTTGGCAAGACCAGTGGCCGAGACGGAGACAAGTCCGAGATCATAGAAAAACGGTCTTGAGTCCGGACTCGACTCCAAGACCGGACTCGAGTAATACAGCCCTAGTTTAATCCAATTAACACGTGTTGAGTGAACAATCAGCAATCAAGAGCATTCAACAGAAGTGCTCTCTCTCTTGTCAGTTAACTGTAATAATAAGCTAGATGATTCGTTTTAATTTTCTTTGCCATTGACATCCGACTGAACTACAAACTTTCCACTGATGTATGTTTAAGGGATGTACTTGACCAGATTGCGCGTCTGTGCCGCTGCACGTTTTTCCCTTATCAGCTCGTGCGCCACAGCTATAATAATAATAAGTTTATTTTATATAGCGCCTTTCTCAAACCCAAGGTCGCTTTACATAGTGGGAAGGCAAGTATACACAACAGCAACAACCAAAACAATACAACAAAGACAAGTTATCTGTATGAAGCTATGAGTTTGGTGTGGAGAAATGATCATTAAATAAAAAGGTCTTGAGATGTGCTTTAAAAAGAGGAAGTGAAGGACAGTCACGCAGAGGTTGTGGGAGGTTGTTCCAGAGTTTGGGGGCCAAGGCACTGAAGGACCTGCCACCCAGGGTGGAAAGTCTGGAGCGGGTGATAGCCAAAAGATTTTGGTCAGAGTATCTGAGTGAGCGGGATGGAGTGTACGGGATCAGGAGGTCGCGGATGTAGGGGGGAGCAAGATTGTGGAGCGCTTTGAAAGTGAGTAGTAGTACTTTGTATTTGATCCGGGACGGAACTGGTAGCCAGTGGAGTTGGTAGAGAATGGGGGTGATGTGTGCTGATCGTCTGGTATGGGTGAGGAGCCTGGCTGCCGAGTTTTGAATATATTGTAACCTATGAAGTGATTTAACAGGGAGACCAAGGAAAAGTGAGTTGCAGTAGTCTAGACAGGACATAATAAAGCAGTTAACCAAAGTGTGAGCATCACTAACAGAGAAGAAGGGTTTGAGGCGAGCAATGTTGCGGAGGTGAAAGAAGGCAGTCTTAGTGAGTGACTTGATATGAGGATCAAAGCTAAGGGTGGAGTCAAGCAAAATGCCAAGGTTTTTAACAACAGGGGTAGGGTGGACAGATGAACCATCAATATTGAGAGTGAGACTGGGAGATTTAGAGAGGATGCTTTTAGGGCCAATCAGCAGAATTTCAGTTTTATCTGTATTGAGTTTGAGAAAATTGTCTTGCATCCATAATTCTAAGTCAGAGAGGCAGTCAGTGAGGGAGCACGGTGGTGGGTCAGAGAGAGAGTGAGTGGTCAAATAGAGTTGGATATCATCTGCATAACAGTGGAATTTAAGGCCGTGGGTGCGTATAATCGGGCTAATAGGGAGGATGTATACGAGTAAGAGGAGGGGCCCAAGTACAGAACCCTGGGGGACACCACGGGTGACAGTGGACTTGGAAGACTGATGAGGACCAAGCGTCACAAACTGCTTTCTGTTGGAGAGGTATGACTGGAACCAATTGAGGGCTGTACCAGAAACACCAATAGCAGACAGACGGGCGATTAGAACATTGTGGTCGATGGTATCGAAAGCAGCCCTAAGGTCGAGGAGGATGAGAATGTTAAGTGAACCAGAGTCAACAGACAGTAGAAGGTCGTTAACTATGCGTAGAAGGGCAGTCTCTGTACTGTGACATGAACGGAAGCCAGATTGAAAAGGCTCATACAGGTCATGGTGATTAAGAAAGGTGTGTAGTTGTGAGGCCACCACTCTTTCCAGTACCTTGGCCAGGAAGGGGAGGTTGGAGATGGGGCGGTAGTTTAATAGTGATGTGGGGTCGCAGTCCGGTTTTTTGAGAATGGGTGTGACTGCAGCAGTCTTGAGGGCAGCAGGCACAACACCAGAGTTGAGGCAGGTGTTTACAATCAATGCAATGGGTTCAGATAAGGATGTGATGCAAGCTTTAAGTAGAGGGGTGGGGGCAGGGTCAAGCTGACACGATGAGGAGTTAGACTTTTTTATAATGTCAGTGATAGTGATGGAGTCTATAGCGGTGAAATGGGAAAGCTGAGGGCCCAGAGAGGGAGGAGAAGAAGAGAGAGAGATAGCATTTGGGTTGAAGCAGTGGTAGATTTGGCTAATTTTGACATCAAAGAAGTGTAAGAAGGCCTGGCACTGCTCAGGGGTCTTAGGACAGGCAGTGACAGGAGGTTTGAGGAGTTTGTCCAAGGTCCTGAACAGGGTTTTAGGCCTGGACATACGTAGAGGAGGTTATGAGTGATGAGTAATAGTTTGAGCGGGCAGCATTGAGGGCATCCCTATACGTCTGAGTATGTTCGGTGTAAAGCATGGAGTGAATTGTAAGGCCAGTTTTCTTATATAGCCGTTCAAGATGGCGGCCAGCGGCCTTAAGTTGCCTGAGCTCAGGGGTGAACCAGGGGCATGTATGATTTGCTGGTACAAGTCTAGTCCTAACTGGGGCTAAGCTATCAAGCAGGCTGGTGAGGGTGCCATTGTACATAGCAACCAAGTCATCTGCGGATGAGAGCTCGTCAAGGTCAAACAGTGGCGAGGCCTGTATAGAGGCAGCAAACATGCTGTGGTCTATTGACCCAATGTTACGACTTGTAATAGCTGTTTTCTCTGAGGAGGGAGGAGGAGTGATCATATGAAAGCGGCATTCAATGAGCTTATGGTCAGAGACACCAGAGATGGAACCAGAGACCGAGATGTCATTCAGACCAGAAGAGCAGAGCAGATCCAAAGTGTGGCCATGAGTGTAGTGTAGTGGCCAATAGACCACAGCATGTTTTGATCTGTAATAAATGAATAAATGATGAAATGAGTGTGAGTTGGAAAGTCAACATGCTGTGTCAAACTAAAACAGTTCAATACAGAGTTAAACTCTGAGGTGTAAGAACAATTTGTATCCACATGGATGTTAACCCTCTGGGGTCTAAGGTATCGCCAGCGATACCAGCTCACTTTTTTTCTTATCAGTGCAAAAGAGACTCAAAATACTCTGTTGATTTTGATCTTACATATAAGTGTTATACATCATTCGATCCTGTTAAGTGTCTATTTTTTGTGTATACTCACAATAAAAACAAAGTTTTGTGCTTTTTGTCACATAAAGAAAAATAAACATGATGCGAGTTTTGGCTTCTCTCTGTCAGTGAAGTCTATTCTGAAACGCGTCCGAAAACACACACACACACACAGGAGCAAGCGTGACGCTTGCGCTGTTTTCAGCCTCAGACGCATCATTATATGAGGACATGATTGCATAAACATCATCTCTAGAGCCGCTTAGTCACTTCATGAGCTATTTAATACTTTAAAATAGAGTCTTTAAGTTTTACAAAATGTTTACAGAATGCTGCTGGGTGCTCCCTGCACTTTTTAAGTTATTATTATTATTAATAACAGTTCTCAGATTCAAAGATATGTTTAAAATCATTTAAAGAAAGTATTTGTCAAAACCCTTTATTTTTGACATTAATTTACATTTTTACACCAGACATAGGCTGTATATCGGTTCATAATCGGTCTACTTGATCTGTAATAATCGGCATCGGCCCTGAAAATCACATATCGGTCGACACCTAATCCTAGGCCAAAGAGATTTGTTTTTAGTCTAGATTTGAACTGACAGACTGTATCTCCTTCCCGGACAATGTTAGGAAGATTTTTCCAAAGTTTTGGTGCTAAATAGGAAAAGGATCTACCGCCAGGAGTCGATTTTGATATTCTAGGTATTATCAACTGGCCAGAATTTTGAGATCGCAATAGACGTGAAGGAATATAATGTGTTAAGAGCTCGGACAAGTACTGGGCTGCTAAACCATCTAGTGATTTGCAAGCAATCAGCAATATTTAAAAATGTATACGATGATTAATAGGGAGCCAATGCAGTGTTGACAGAACCGGGCCAACAAGGGTGTGTAAGTAGCCATAGGAACCTACTCTCTGAACATAACCTGCTCCGGTGCAGGTTCTGTTTCAGGCTTAGTTAACTTCAAAGGTGTCCAGGGTTAGTTTACTTCAGAGGTGTTCAGGGTTAGTTTACTTCAGAGGTATCCAGGATTAGTTTACTTCAGAGGTGTCCAGGGTTAGTTTACTTCAGAGGTGTTCAGGATTAGTTTACTTCAGAGGTGTTCAGGGTAAGTTTACTTCAGAGGTGTCCAGGATTAGTTTACTTCAGAGGTGTCCAGGATTAGTTTACTTCAGAGGTGTTCAGGCTTAGTTTACTGCAGAGGTGTCCAGGGTTAGTTTACTTCAGAGGTGTCCAGGGTTAGTTTACTTCAGAGGTGTCCAGGGTTAGTTTACTTCAGAGGTGTCCAGGGTTAGTTTACTTCAGAGGTGTTCAGGATTAGTTTACTTCAGAGGTGTCCAGGATTAGTTTACTTCAGATGTGTCCAGGATTAGTTTACTTCAGAGGTGTTCAGGATTAGTTTACTTCAGAGGTGTTCAGGGTTAGTTTACTTCAGAGGTGTTCAGGCTTAGTTTACTTCAGAGGTGTCCAGAGGGGTATTGCACAAAAGCAAGATAAGGGATTAAGCTGGGATTTTCCAGTTATCCTGGCTGAATTTAGCCCTGACTCAGTTGCATGAAGGGAGGCTAAATTAATCTACATTAAGTTACTATGGAGATTTACACTTTGCAGCTAGCCTGCTCCGAAGCAGGCTAACAACCAGGCTAAGATTAATTCTAGTGATTTATCGGCTAGTTTAAATCCTACTAGATATTAATGTGTTTTAGTCACTTCATGGTCCTGCATTAAAATACTAGATATACTGTCATTCATCTAAGTATGCACACTGTTATTTTAGTTATTATTGAAAACTGCTGTTCATTTCACTCTCAGAGGTTTGATGAATATATATATTATTTGAGATTTAAAGCGTTTATTGTCATACATCCAGTGAGGAAAGCAGATTTTCCTGAGCAATTATTACTTTGCTGTCCACAATGAATGCCAACACAGTGCAAAAGAACTATACTATACAATATGAGAAATAGAATATAGACTATGTATATATATATATGCAAGTATAGAGTAGAAATGTACTGTTGAATGAGAAAAAATATCAATATATTATATTTTATTGCAGTTGATGAGATAAGAAATGGTTCATGAAGTTGCAAATGTGGTTTCAATTAAGTCCGTAACGAGGTCAATATGTAGTATATATAGACTAAAGATTTGTGTTTCCTATTCACAATGGCTTGCCCTTTGTTGGATGATGTAGTTGATGAGGAAGTTTTAATACTCAGACGAGCATTCAGGCATGAAAGAGTCTTCCGAGATAGGGCAGACCCATTGGCCTTTTCAGACGAATATCTGACTGAGAGGTACAGATTCTCAGGTGATGGCATCAGATATTTGTGTAGGCTGCTGGGTCCAAACATACAGCACAGGACAGCACGGAGCCATGCTCTCACTGTCCCACAGATGGTCTGCGTAGCACTGCGATTCTTTGCAAGTGGCATGTTTCTGTATTCTGTCGGTGATGCAGAAAGCCTCAATAAAGCCACTATTTGCCGCACAATAAGAAATGTAAGTCTGGCATTGAAATCTCTTGTGCACATATTTATCACCTTACCTGGTCACAGAAGATTCATCCACATCAAGGAGGAGTTCTACAAGATTGCAGGTAACACGAATAATAACAGATTACTACAAAATGTTACATTAGCACAGTCACAGTATGACACTCATTATTTTGTGTAACAGCTTTTCCTAGTGTAATTGGTACAGTGGATTGCACCCATATTCGTATCCAACCCTCAGGGGCACATGAGGGAGATTATGTTAACAGAAAATCCTTCCACAGTGTCAATGTTCAGGTAAGAATGAGTTATGGTTACTGTCAGCTACATAATTATTCTGTGCATTAAATTACCTTAATTGGCTATATATTTTTACAGATGATCTGTGATGCTGACTGCCTTATCACAAATTTAGAGCCAAAGTGGCCTGGCTCAGTCCATGACTCCAGAATGTTTCGGGCCAGTAGAATTTACCAGAGACTCTCTCTAGGTAAGCCACCCCATTTTTTTAAGCACCTTGAACGTCAAGAGTACAGTACTTGTAAGAATTATGTTTTGTATTCACAGGTGAGTTCTCTGGTGTGCTGCTGGGGGACAAAGGCTATGCCTGTGAGACATTTTTGTCACGTAAACCACACGGGAAGCAGATAATCCATGAGCAGTAGTTTCTTTAATTAAAGGGCAATCCAAACTCGTAGTCAACATGCAGGGGTCAATCCAAATAAAGCAGTCAAAACAATAAACAAAACAGGAACTAGAACAAACACAGACCTGAAGTGGTGTGACACAAACTAAGGACTCCGTAACAAACACTAACACAGACAGGGAATATATACACACCAGTGATGCGTGGGTTGATCCAAAATGAGTGGGTGCCTGCGGTCACCCGCGGTTACCCGCGGTTACGAGTCATCCAAAAATATTTTTAATGATATTTGGGTCGCGGTCGGTCGGGTCGTTTGAAATAAAGATTCCAATTAAACCTATGCAATTTATATAGCCTAGTACTAGACACAATTTTCTATGAAATACATATGCCTACACTTTAATGGCTGAATAACTGGCACGAAGATGACGCACGAGCTCAGTATGCCTGTTCGTGGTCAGTCAATAGCCGCGTGTGGTGTCCTTGTAAATAAAGACTAAATGGCAGCGTCTGATATATTTGTGATTTATTCAGGAGTGCCGTGAGGCATGATTTCGGCCTCTGTGCTCGCGCTGGCCAGTGGAAAAGCGGCTAATGGGTGAAGATGGCATGAAGAAGACATTCGCGAGATGGACGTATGCAAAAGCAATGAATGATTGTGAATATGTCAAATATATTAAGTGTTATGTGGGTGGAGGATGAACCCAAAAGCAGACAGCAGATGCAATGAACACAGGATTTATTGAAGACAAAAGGGAAAACAAAGCCCACGAGGGGGCAAAACAAGACAGGACTATATGGTGACTAACTAGACAACGACACTGACAAAATACTAGAAAACAAACAACACTACGAGAGATACTAACAATGACTAGACTTTCTATGACAAGACTTTCACAGGATACTCACAAGTAACATTTGGCAATGAACCGACACAAGACAGCAAACACAAGGGGATTAAATCAGGAGACTAATCAAGACATAACAGGTGACACGGGTAAAGCAATAAAGACTGGATCAGGATAACAAGGGGGCGGGGTTAAGAGACGAGACCACACAAGCACATGGCCCAAACAGGCCATGCGCTAGTACACAAAACATGGTTCTGCCATAATCCTGCCACTAGACTAGGAAAATCAAGAACATGATGGCAGAATCATGACAGAACCCCCACCTTAAGGAGCGACTTCCAGACGCTCCTCAAAGGGACACTAAGCACAAGACAAGACAGAACGAGACATAGACAAAAACCAACAAAACATAGCGAACATCAACAACGGCATACATGAATAAACTATAACAGGGTTCGGGTGGAAAATCAAAAACAACATACAAGGCAGAGGGGGTGGAGGAAACACAAAGTTCATGGGGGGTGGAGCAGGGTGGATGGGAGGACTGGGGGTCTTGGGTCCATGGGATGAGGGCTGAGGACAAGAACTCAGGGCAGGTCTGGAGGAAGACACACGAGGACGAGACTTGGGCGAAACAGTCCGGGGTTTCGTGGTGACAGGGGGAACAGTCCGAGGTGAGGTGGAGACAGGGAAAACAGACCGAGGACTAGTGGCGACAGGGACAAACGGGGAAACAGTCCGGGGACTAGTGGAGACAGGGACAAACGGGGAAACAGACGGGGATGCTGCAGCAACAGCCTCAGACACAGAGGACACGGAGGATGAGGTAACGGGACTTCTAACGGGGGATATGGCAGGTGACGGGGCAGGACTGGGTGCGGCGCTCACGGCGACCGGCTCGGGTGCTGCGCTCACAGGGACAGGCGTGGGTGCTGCGCTCACAGGGACAGGCGTGGGTGCTGCGCTCACAGGGACAGGCGTGGGTGCTGCGCTCACAGGGACAGGCGTGGGTGCTGCGGACAAGGCAGGACAGACAGGGGATTCAAGGATCCCGACAAGACGGGACAGGTAATTAGAAAGGGCCTTGGCCGCAATGATGACCGGCATCTCCTGATGAGCAGAAACAGCTTGCAGAACATCTTTAGCGGCTAGATCGGCCGCAACTCTCTCTGCAGATCCTGGAACAGCGCTTGCAGTAGCGGGCTCTGGAACAGCGCTTGCAGTAGCGGGCTCTGGAACAGCGCTTGCAGTAGCGGGCTCTGGAACAGCGCTTGCAGTAGCGGGCTCTGGAACAGCGCTTGCAGTAGCGGGCTCTGGAACAGCGCTTGCAGTAGCGGGCTCAGGAACAGCGCTTGCAGTAGCGGGCTCTGGAACAGCGCTTGCAGTAGCGGGCTCTGGAACAGCGCTTGCAGTAGCGGGCTCTGGAACAGCGCTTGCAGTAGCGGGCTCTGGAACAGCGCTTGCAGTAGCGGGCTCTGGAACAGCGCTTGCAGTAGCGGGCTCTGGAACAGACAGAGGGCAAGAGGCTCCCCTCTTCCTCTTCTTCTTCCTGGGTCGCGGAGCAGAGGCCGTAGCCGGACTTGTGACCAGTTGAGGCTGTACAGCAGGGACTGCAGTCTCAGCGGAAGAGGACTCCGAAGTCGACTCCCACGACAGCCGTCTCTCTCGTTTGCCACGGAGATCAGCGGGTGCAGATGATGCCTCGGGAGTCGAAGTGGGACGAGTCTGGTCTCCAAGCGTCACGACGCCTAACATACGGCCCTCCGGGATCACCGGCAGACAGGCAGGAGGTGACGACACGATGGGACCCTGCGGCTCCTTACGAGACAAACAGTCCACCATGTCCCGGAACGGGCGGTGGACCAACCTCTCCCGTTCAGCAAGAGGAGGCGGAGCGTTGAGACCCGCGATGAGGTAACGGTTGACAAGGATCTCAGGTAAGAAAAACCTCCTTGCTTCCACGGCCTGAGCATATCTCCTCAGGGACCTCTCTCCCTGGGGAGGGAAGGGAAGCTTGCCCAACTTGCTGTCGGTGATAGCTGACTGCCACCATAATTCCTGGTCAGCTGACTGTCGCTTACACAGGGAGGACATACTATCTGCTGGGTTCAGTTTTGGTCGGTTCCTTCTGTTATGTGGGTGGAGGATGAACCCAACAGCAGACAGCAGATGCAATGAACACAGGATTTATTGAAGACAAAAGGGAAAACAAAGCCCGCGAGGGGGCAAAACAAGACAGGACTATATGGTGACTAACTAGACAACGACACTGACAAAATACTAGAAAACAAACAACACTACGAGAGATACTAACAATGACTAGACTTTCTATGACAAGACTTTCACAGGGTACTCACAAGTAACATTTGGCAATGAACCGACACAAGACAGCAAACACAAGGGGATTAAATCAGGAGACTAATCAAGACATAACAGGTGACACGGGTAAAGCAATAAAGACTGGATCAGGATAACAAGGGGGCGGGGTTAAGAGACGAGACCACACAATCACATGGCCCAAACAGGCCATGCGCTAGTACACAAAACATGGTTCTGCCATGATCCTGCCACTAGACTAGGAAAATCAAGAACATGATGGCAGAATCATGACAGCAAGGAGACATTTTAATTGTTTATTAATAAAGATGAAGTTGACGTTGCTGACTCGCGATCTTCGCATGCACATTTCATACAGATAAGCAGAGAGCAGTCCGTTTTCTTTCGTTTTGAATTGTTCTTTTTACAAGTAGACATTTCAATATAGATTGAAAAATATTTTTCAGGTCTGTGAAGTAATTTATTTTAATTTTAATTTATGAGACGCGCTCGCGCAGGCGCCTCCATGTCGTGATCCATTGTCTGCTATATTTACTTCTTATTTATTAAATCCAGGCAATTGGCTGATAAAACATTGATTAAAATTAAGATACAATTAGTACAAATCGAAATTCACTTTAAAGAAAGGCTTTGTGTCTTCTGTTTGAGGTCTCTGTGAAAGTTTTAAAACAGTATTTTAGTGCTGCTTCAGAGCGGTCGCGTCCGTAACGGAGAACTGTCTCGTCCTTACATAGTTTTTTCCTCATAAATGCGAATGAATATTTTATGTTCTGTGGAGAGCCAACCCTTCTTCATCCGGTGGGTATATATTACTTTTGATTTGCGCAGTGTAATTCATAGAATTACCAAAAAATATTTTGCCTCCTAAAAGTTAAATATTTGTTTTGTCACGCATGAATGCGTGTGTATTTGCCTCATATTAAATATAAAACGCACGTGTAGACTGATATTTTTCTAATGTCTTCCCCAATTTTAAATAATTTATCCTCAACTAGTTTTGTGGTGTAGGTCTACCTATTTTATAATGTTAACTTCAAAATTCAAATAATAGGCTGTGGTAGCATTGGATCTGGACGGGAAGGATAACTCTTGGAGTTGGAAGGGGTGTGTCGCGATTCTGCAGGTTCGTGGATCTGAGTGTCGCGATTTCGGTTTCATATCGCATATCGTTACAGCCTTAGAATGTTAAGTTCTACTGTATATCTATTTTGGTGAAAGTAACTCAAAAGTCATACAGGATAATGTAACGCATTGCAATTCTGAGACAGTAATATTGTAAGGTAATGAATTACTTTTAAATAACAGTAACAAGTAATGTATAATGTATTACAGTTTGGAAGTAACTTGCACAACACTGACTACTTTAAAAAAAATGCGGGTCAGGAAGCGGGTCGGGTACAATATTTTCTTCTTTTTTTTTTGCGGTCCGAGTTGCGGGCGGTTAGTTGAAAACGTTGGTCGGGTGCGGTTTGTTTATACATTGACCCGCGCATCACTGATACACACAGAACTAACAAGGTGATGGGAAACAGCTGAGTGCAATAATCAGATAAGTGACAGAACAGAATGCTGGGAATTGTAGTCTAATGTGAATGACACCGTGAGAACGAGGACCTCTAGTGATAACCCAGGGAAACACAACCAGACACTGTGACACATTTCTGATGACTCCCCTTACAGACCTCCAAACCCCAGCACAGCAAGCTTACAATCATGCCCATGCCAAAACCAGGGCTCGAATTGAAATGACCTGCGGCCTCCTGAAATCACGATTTCAGTGCCTGCACCACCTGAGGGTCTCCCCAGACAGAGCATGTGACGTGACTGTTGCCTGCACAGTGCTGCACAATATTGCCAGCCTAAGAAAAGAAAGGGCTCCCAGAGTTGCTTTGGATGTTGATTGGGACAATGCTGCCATATTCCCAGATAACAGAAATGGTAGACTTGTTAGAGAACAATACATTGCAAATTATTTCAGTTAACTCTCTGGGGTCTGCAAACGCGCCGGCGCGTTTTGCTCGATTTTTTTTACATAGCAGCAAAATAGACCTAAAATACTCCGTCATTTTTGGTCATACAGACTTAAGAAATATGAAAAAATAAACTGTTAAATGTCTACTTTTTTATGTGTCCAATTACAATCGAAATAAAACATTGTGCTTTTGTAAAATAAAGAAAATAAACAGGGTGTGCTTTCTGCCTCTCTGTCACAGTGAGCTTTTTTTTTTGAGCACGTCTCTAAACGTAAGCAAAACTCAGCAAATACTATTCACCCATGCATGATCAATATATCTTTATAATCGTTTAAGTTTGTACTTTTAAATGATCCAATTCATTAAAAAAACAAATATTCTCTGTTTATGTAATCTATATGAAAAGAGAGAAATACCAGTCGTTCTCATTTAATCTCATTATCTTTTAATTTGACACGCCCACGGAGAGCGCGCGGTATTCAAACACAAATGATCTGAGGCAAGCCATGCCAACATGCTAACGCCCACTCAGCTGGATTATAAAACACATCATGTTTAAAAAGAATCTTGCACTTTACCTCGTCTTGCTACACTGTGAGGAATAATACTATCTAATAATCCTGGAAAATGTACCAGAAGTGCTGGTATTTTCATTTCGAGGAGCAACGGATCCAGCTGATGTAGTAAGTTATTTATTCTTAAGTGCTTTGTTCTAATCGCGATATTGGATAGTGTCTGTAAACCGCAAAAAGAGTGTTTAAATATGAATTGCGTGTCTGTGTGTGAATAATGAATGAACAGCACAGGCGCGCGCGCGCATTGTTTACTTTAGTTATACAGCGCGTGTCTGTGCCGTTCATTCACTCTCGCATCTACATTAGTAAACATTATTTTTACATGAACACGTCCAAACTATATTGCTATAGCCTACTGAGATGAGTAAAAATAGACTGAAATATGTTGAAATAAAATGTCTGTATAAGCAACAAACCGCAAATGAACATGTATATGCCAATATATCATAAACACGATATGTTACAGACTAAATATTAATGTTTAGACAAGATTTCGTTGATTAGTTTTGGATAGATTATAAAGTTTTGACTGTAAAAAAAAGACTACTGCCACATTAAATAGGTAAGCTTTTGTTCGCCAATTTCTGCTCATAGTTAAATATACTATAGTATGATTTTTGTCAAAAATAAAGTAGGTATATTGAATTATCAACTAAGATGTTATTATTGTCACGAATTGCGTGGAAGCAGAGGCGGTAGTCAGATCTAAATGCAGCAGTAGACTTTAATAATACAGACTAGGGTAAACTCAGAACAGGCAAAACACTCGTGGTACATAAACGCATTCAATAACTGACAAAGACAGGGCAGAAACACGGGGCTTAAATAATCAGAGACAAATGAGCAGACAGGATAACAAGGGGGCGTGGATAACAAGAAACACCTGGGAGAACTAATAAACAAGACAGGGAACCACTGAACATGACAAAACAAGACAGGACGCAAAACCCACATTACGACATAACCCCCCCCTTAAGGGCGGCTCCTGACGCCCAACAAAACCAAAAAAAAAAAACAAGAAAGTTCAGGAGGGCGGTGAAGCACAGGCGGTCTTGGGGGAGGGATGGAGGGCCAGGCCCATGCAGGGGAACGGACCCTGGACATAGACAAGGCGGGCCTGGGCCGTGGAGCGTGGGCGGACCTGACTGAACAGGTGGCCAGGGCGGAGCAAGACGAGGCGGAGGGCAGGGCGGAGCAGGACGAGGCGAAGGCCAGGGCGGAGCAGGACGAGGCGAAGGCCAGGGCGGAGCAGGACGAGGCGAAGGCCAGGGCGGAGCAGGACGAGGCGAAGGCCAGGGCGGAGCAGGACGAGGCGAAGGCCAGGGCGGAGCAGGACGAGGCGAAGGCCAGGGCGGAGCAGAACGAGGCGAAGACCAGGGCGGAGCAGGACGAGGCGAAGGCCAGGGTGGAGCAGGACGAGGCGAAGGCCCGGGTGGTGAAGCCCATGCAGACGACCATGGCGGCGCAGCCATCATGGTCTCCTCACCGGACCCTTGGCCCCCCCCCAAAAAATACTTGGGGAAATCCACGGGTTTAGGAAAGGCCTCCCGGAGCTTGAAGGGCGCAGGCAGGGCGAAGCGCCGAGGCGGGGCCGCCAGGGCGAGGCGCCGAGGCGGGGCCGCCAGGGCGAGGCGCAGAGGCGGGGCCGCCAGGGCGAGGCGCAGAGGCGGGGCCGCCAGGGCGAGGCGCAGAGGCAGGGCCGCCAGGGCGAGAAGTCTGGGTACACTCACTGGAGCCTGATGAGCCGAGCGAGTCCTCCTCTTCCTTCTGCGACGGCGCTTCACTGGGCTTGACCCACCAGACTCACTTGACTCAGTAGACTCACTTGACTCAGTAGACTCACTTGACTCAGTAGACTCACTTGACTCAGTAGACTCACTTGATTCACTTGACTCGGCTCTTGACTCACTCGATTCGGGTTCGTCGAGACTGAAGCGACGTGCGGGTTCGGAAGACAGAAGCTCAGGCATGTCGATCTCGGCAGGAAGAAGCTCAGGCATGTCGGTCTCGGCAGGAAGAAGCTCAGGCATGTCGGTCTCGGCAGGAAGAAGCTCAGGCATGTCGGTCTCGGCAGGAAGAAGCTCAGGCATGTCATGGAAAGCGGGCTCGACTCGGTTCACGTGAGGCGCGGGCTTGTGGAGCGCGGTGTCGGCAGTGCGGATGCGGCGAACGGGCTTCCTCAGAGCTCGGTTTGAAACTCTCTTACGTGAACTGTGCTTGGAATTACCTGGAACGGTCTTGACGGAATGCCCTGGCTTGGGAACACAGCTGATTTCCTCAGCGAGTCCTACAGTGAGTGACGAACCGCACACCCACAACGCTCGGTCCAGGAACTGCACAAAAGAGAGGTGTTCCGCATCTAACAAAAGCATTGCGCCGAGCGTGTCGTCCATCCCACTCCAGAAATTATACTTGAGTGTTTCCTCACTCAAATTTGTCTCATGATAACACTCTAGGTAAGCCCTCACGTACTCTTCCAGCGACCGTCCATTCTGGTAGAATCCGTCCTCCATCATCATACCTCTTGTTTTACGGTCGGTGGTTCCCGGGTACTACCTGCTAGATCCTGGTGGTCAGTTATTCTGTCACGAATTGCGTGGAAGCAGAGGCGGTAGTCGGATCTAAATGCAGCAGTAGACTTTAATAATACAGACTAGGGTAAACTCAGAACAGGCAAAACACTCGTGGTACATAAACGCATTCAATAACTGACAAAGACAGGGCAGAAACACGGGGCTTAAATAATCAGAGACAAATGAGCAGACAGGATAACAAGGGGGCGTGGATAACAAGAAACACCTGGGAGAACTAATAAACAAGACAGGGAACCACTGAACATGACAAAACAAGACAGGACGCAAAACCCACATTACGACAATTATAGTGTTTGTTCCAATATTCAAACTTATGAATCCTTAAATTTTTAAATAAGTATGATAAAATGTATACTTTTTACAAAGAAAGAATACACTTGAAATATTGTTAAAATTGTAATTAGTGGTGCTTGACAAAGGCAAGGCAACACTAGTGTTATCTTGCAAAAATTATTCCACACAAAGTTTGGCGCGTAACTCGTCCCACACCGTTTATCACAGACCTCTGAGTGAGGCGTCAAATCCGGCTCATTGAGGAGAGGTGTGCTATGACTTTTCTAAGCGATCGGGTGTACGATGTTCGCACAGCGGACGAAAAAGCGGCCAAAAAAATCCCATTGACTTAACATTGCGTAATGTTCAGAAATTCAAATCCCAACTGTCACTTTCACACACACCCACAGAAAAGGGCCTGACAGGGCCTTTATTTTATCAAGCAGCCAATAAGTAATGGCCTAAAATCTTCATAGCCACACCATAGCAACCAGTTACAGCACCCTAGCAACCGTGGGCGATAGGCACGAGGCCACAGTAATAACTCTATAAAAACTCTATAAAAACTCCTTTTAAAAACTCCATAGTAATCATCTGTTAAAAAATACACGCCGACATCACAGACCCCTGATTGAGGCGTCAAATTGTGCGGATTATTGAGGAGAGGTGTGCTGTGACTTTTCTTTCCGATCGGGGGTACGGTGTTTGCCCCAGGGGCAAATCATTGGGTAAAAAAAATCCCATAGACTTAACATTGCCACAAACTTTGACGACTCGTAGCACTGACCAATGATTTCTCAGAAACTTGTAATTTACCACATTTGAAGAGGCTGGCAGGCTCTGTAAGAACATACCTCACAATGGGGTAAAAGTTGCACCCCTGGGGGGCAGGAGCTGCTCAAATTTGCCCCATTGACTTACTATGGTGTAGGACGGCCCATGAAATGGGCCGTCCTACACATTGCATAGGGATTTTGTATTGAACATAGCTCTGGATCACAGTGTCATAGAGACAAGGGGACGGGCTCATTTTTCTCAGATGACCAATCAGTCTCTCAGGATCATTGTGAAGCTATTAAGCCACGCCCTAGCAACCATTTAGAGCACCTTAGCAACAAGTCCCATAGACTTCCATTGAAAGAGGTCAAAAGAATATCTCCGGATAGAAGTGTCATAGAAACACAAGGGTGGTCTCGTTTGACTCGGGGCAGCACACAGCCAATCATGAATCCCCTCAACACTTCCTAGCCCCTCCCTAGCAACCATTGTCGAGCACCTTAGCAACTAAAATCTATAGAGGGATATCTTCCATTCTGAATGTCACAGAGGCATGGGAGTTGGTTTATATCATTCATACTGACAAGCAACCTTTGGACTTTGATGACTGGCAGCTGCCAAGCCATTCCCTAGCAACCAAACAAAGTACCCTAGCAACCATTTTGCAAGACCTATATCTCTGCATCAGAACATCGTATAGAGATGTGGTTTGGCTCTTTTGACTCATGCTAGCAAACAGGGCTTCCAACATGAATAGCTACATGCTAATCGCGATTAGGTAGTGCTAAATCATGCCAAGAAAGTGTTAAGAACTCCAATAGTAACCATCTGTGACAACTACCAACCACCTAGTAACACCATAGCAACCACCCAGAATACCTTAGCAACCACCTAGCAACATCCTAGCAACCACCCAGAATACCCTAGCAACCGCCTAGCAACACCATAGCAACCACCCAGAACACCCTAGCAACCGCCTAGCAACCACCCAGAATACCCTAGCAACCGCCTAGCAACGCCATAGCAACCACCCTGAATACCCTAGCAACCACCTAGCAACACCATAGCAACCACCCAGAACACCCTAGCAACCGCCTAGCAACGCCCTAGCAACCACCAAGAATAGCCTAGCAACTGCCTAGCAACGCCCTAGCAACCACCCAGAATACCCTAGCAACCGCCTAGCAACACCATAGCAACCACCCAGAATACCCTAGCAGAATACCCTAGCAACCGCCTAGCAACGCCATAGCAACCACCCAGAATACCCTAGCAACCACCTAGCAACACCATAGCAACCACCCAGAACACCCTAGCAACCGCCCAGCAACGCCCTAGCAACCACCAAGAATACCCTAGCAACTGCCTAGCAACGGCCTAGCAACCACCCAGAATACCCTAGCAACTGCCTAGCAACACCATAGCAACCACCCAGAACACCCTAGCAACCGCCTAGCAACCACCCAGAATACCCTAGCAACCGCCTAGCAACGCCATAGCAACCACCCAGAATACCCTAGCAACCACCTAGCAACACCATAGCAACCACCCAGAACACCCTAGCAACCGCCTAGCAACGCCCTAGCAACCACCAAGAATAGCCTAGCAACTGCCTAGCAACGCCCTAGCAACCACCCAGAATACCCTAGCAACCGCCTAGCAACACCATAACAACCACCCAGAATACCCTAGCAACTGCCTAGCAACCACCCAGAACGCCCTAGCAACCACCTAGCAACATCCTAGCAACCACCCAGAATACCCTAGCAACCGCCTATTAACCACCCAGAACACCCTAGCAATGCCCTAGCAACCACCCAGAATACCCTAGCAACCGCCTAGCTACGCCCTAGCAACCACCCAGAATACCCTAGAAACCACCCAAAACACCCTAGCAACCACCTGAACAACATGAATAAGCCATATCTCAGCACCAGAACATCGTACAGACATGTTTGTTGGCTCGTATGCAATCATGTACCACACCCTAGCAACCGAGTGGTGAGTTTTGCCACTGCAAGCACCACTTCACATTTTCTTCTGGAAATGTACATTCTAGTTGTTGTTGTAATTGTAACCTATTTGTAATTGGTTACAATTTCTAATTGTAATATATATATATATATAATTTCTTTTGTCCTTGCATTTTTTGGTACCCAGTGACACACCATGTGTGAAAGGCTGATTAATATGCAGAGCATTATACAGCTCATTATCCGGCCTTTGTCTTCTCAGGTGTGAACACGCCTCCACGCATATTACCTTTCCAAACAAAAAGTGTCTTATAAAATTTAAATCAATGTATTGTTTTGTGTAAATGATTAGGCAGGATGATTTTCAGATCATTTTGAAGCAAAAATTCTAGGCGACAACATCCATTAGTCAAAAGTATTGTGGACACATATTTAGTATGTGTTTTGTGGACTTATTTCAGAGGCTTTAAGTTTTAGTTTTTCCAATAACCATGCATAAACAATATTCCTTCAAAAATACAAACATGTACATACATGTTGCTCACATATTATGGTAGCCCTGTTTGTGCTAAATAGAGTGTAATGACAACTTTGCCATTAATATGTTTATAAGCAACTGAAAAAAGCACAAATGTCAGGGCATGTCAAAACATCTCAAGGACCCCAAAAACACCTTAGACCCCAGAGGGTTCATTTAGTTTTGATTTAGCCCATCCCTTAATAAAGGATAATGTAGGCTATATAACTTTTTCATGTGTACATGCATTTTATTTGGCATCGGTAGCACACACTGTGGTTATCTTCCCAAATTCTAGTTCCACTTCACTGGATCAATAACTATAAAGTGTACTTGACATTCATAAAAAAAGTTACAAGACCACAATGGTTTTGGAATATTTTTCTTTTATTATTTTGCTGTTATCACTTGTCAGCTTGGAGCTTTGGAGAGAAAAAATTATGATGATTAATACATTGTGTAACAGTCATGGTTACAGTATGAACTGAAGTCACTTACTTTTCTTTCTAGTTTCTGGATTTCCAGTTCTAGTTTCCTCAGTGTCTTGCGTTTAATTTGCATTTCAAGGTCCATGTCCTGCAGCTTTCTTTTGTTCACATCAATCTTGACTTCTGTCAGCTCGATCTGTCTCTTAAGATGCATTGTGTAGAGATATCTGACAGTTTGTGAATTCTGTGAACACCTTTTAGTTAGCATAGCAGAATTTTTGCATAATGTAAATTTACTTTAGGCAATACTAACAATGTTACCAGGCTGCTTATCAGGCTGCCCAATGTCAGGATCCTGTAACAAATGATATTTTCTATTAGTACCAATTCCCTGACTTCTTATCTATTATGAACTTAAAAAAATATGTCTATTTCCACAAAATTGACATGATACCTTGAGCCTTCTGGAGTCCAGCGACACGGTCTCATCATCGGCAGAAGTGCACTCTACTGCTGTAGATGTGGCTTCCCTCTGCCATTTTCAATACTTGTATTGATATTTTTGACAGGACATGCAAAGCCTATGATTTAATAAAGAGTACTCACCGGCGAATCATAGTCTGGTGGCTCCAAAAGTGTAAGGGTTTTACCAGCCACTGCAAGGTAAGGCAAAGTCACACAGTCCACATAACAAAATATATATGGATTTCAATATTTTCCATGTGCAGTAGTATGGCAATAATGTACCTTGTATGAAGAGGCCAGTATCCCTTGCTGGGCCAGAGTCAGTGGCTGTCCCTCCCTGGATCCCATCAATCACTGGCTTCTCTTTATTTAAGTCCAGGGCCAGCTCCTCTGCTGTGGTGAAGTCTTGGGTTGGAGGGCCACCCCCCGTACCAGATATATGACTTTTTTTTATAGCTAAAATCAGCACAGACAATAAAATGTCAGCAAACATGTCACCTATGTTCTCCGCAAACAAGTCACTTACCAGCCTGCAAAATATTCTTGTATTTAATCTTGACTTGCTGCCAAGTCCTGTTTTGGCCAGACATGTTTGTTCTTTAAGAGGAATAGATAGATACAAATGATAAAATAGATTAGATGGATAAAAAGAGCAAATTATCTGATTATAGATTACATCAAATCAATTAGAAACAAAACATACATACAAATAGATAAGAGTAAAAATATTAAACAGATTATAGACATAAAAGAAACTAAATAGTTCAAATAGATGCACATAGTGGGTAAGTGTTTGTAATTCTTCATGTTAAATGCATGTCCACTGGTCACATTTAAGGCAAAGTATACAATTATTTTTAAAAATGACAAGTAACTCCTTGAATTGTAATTATGAGGGTTTCAGTGGAGCACTGGTTATTTGGACTACTTACGCATTCAATCGGTCTGCTATTGTTTGCCAGGCATTCTCTCTTTGTTTTATTACAGCAGCTGTATTGCCTTTTTTACATATTATGTTTCACTTCTTCATATGTTTCCATAAGAAGCTGTTGCTCATTAGGCAAAAAGTATGCCGCACGGGTTTTGTCCATTTTTGCATCGGTGATTCTGTGATCGATTTCGTGATCTTTTTAAAAATGCCGTGAACGTGCATTTATCCAAACTATATACACCTGGCTTGACATATCCGCACGTTCTAATCCTGGCTCAGCAAACGTGCAACGGATTAAGCCAGGATGCACTGATTAAACTAGGTCAAGCCGCGACTGTTCTGTTATCCTGGCTTTCTTAATTCTACTTTTGTGCAATACCTCCCAGGGTTAGTTTACTTCAGAGGTGTTCAGGCTTAGTTTACTTCAGAGGTGTTCAGGCTTAGTTTACTTCAGTGGTGTTCAGGCTTAGTTTACTTCAGAGGTGTTCAGGCTTAGTTCACTTCAGAGGTGTTCAGGATTAGTTTACTTGAGAGGTGTTCAGGGTTAGTTTCCTTCAGAGGTGTCCAGGATTAGTTTACTTCAGAGGTGTCCAGGATTAGTTTACTTCAGAGGTGTCCAGGATTAGTTTACTTCAGAGGTGTCCAGGGTTAGTCTACTTCAGAGGTGTTCAGGATTAGTTTACTTCAGAGGTGTCCAGGGGCCTGTTCTTCGTACGTTGCTTAAAACATCCAAGATCAAATGAGACATCCAAGATGATATCATCGTGCTAATCATGATCAGGCTAATTGGGTTCTTCGAACACACCTGTTGTTTATGATTAGTATCGCTGGATTGAGTTATCTGAGATAATTGCGCGTTCATGCGTTGGTTTAAAAGGGGATATGTATCGATAGTAGAAACATTGATCAGCAACGCTGCTATTGGCTGTTCAGCATGGCCAAAGAACGCACCCAGTTTTTCTCCCAAGCAGAACAAGAGCTTTTAATGGAAGGTTATGCCGAATTTGAATCTTTAATTAAAACGACAGGGAACACATCGAAGTCTGCAAAAGCCAGGAGAGAGGGCTGGCAAAACGTAGCAGACAAATTAAATGCGTAAGTGCTGTCCATGGTAGATGTTTCTATCACTTTCTACAGTATGTATTTTTGCATTTTAATAATTTCATATTTACTTTGTTGTTTTATGTCAGAGCCCCCACTAGAACATGGGGACAAGTAAAAGTGAAGTACAAGAATATTCTACAAAATGGTAGCCTTTAATTCTTATACTGTCTTTAAAAAAAAGGCTGAAAAAAAAAACCAGGTGGTGGTCCTGCACCACCACAATATACCCCAGCAGAGGAGCTGGCCCTTGGGTTGAATGAAAACCGACCCATTGAGGGCATCCCTGGGGGCAGCTCTTCCTCAGACCCACAGCCAGAGGCCAGTAGCAGCAACGCCTTTATTTCTGGTAGGCTAAATGACCTTTCAATTCTCTTAGTACACTGTAAAATAATTTGTTGCTGCATTAAATTAAGTTGTCACGGTTTGTAAATCCTAGGTCTCCTCCTTGTCATGTGCTTTTGTTGTGTTTTGAGTGAGTGCGGATGTGTGTGTGGGCGTGCCGACTTGTTACCATGATCCAGCAATCAGCTGCAATCACTTCACTCCACCAGCTGCAACTCATTCCATCTCCCTTCAAATACTCACCACTTTCTCATCTCCTTTGTCAGGTCGTTGTTTGTTGGTGTCCGGTGTTTGATCCCTCTACGTTCCAGTTTCACTCCTTCGTTGTTCCTGTCGTGTTCCTGTGGATGTTCTGGATTCGTCGTGTTTGTTCATCACTTCTCATCACTTCCTGCACCTGTTTCATCTGACCATCGGAGAACCAAGGTCGCCTTTGTGCTGACGCTGCTGACTGGGAGAGCGGCTCTATGGGGAACGGCGGTGTGGGGGAACCAGGACGAATGCTTCGCCTCGTTCCAAGCGCTCTCCGACGAAATGAAGCGAGTCTTTGACAATGCAGTGGCCGGCAGAGAAGCAGCCAGAGTGCTGGCTGATTTGCGTCAAGGACAGCGATCCGTGTCGGACTTTTCGATCGAGTTCCGGACTCTAGCGGCAGAGAGCCAATGGAACGAGGAGGCGCAGTGGGACATGTTCCTGCATGGGCTGGCTGACCGCGTCCAAAAGGAGATATACGCCATGGACTTACCCCCCAAACTCAACGACTTAATCGCTTTAGCGTTAAGAGTGGACACCAGGCTGTCACGAGCGGAACGGCGAGTACCCACTAACCGCTCTTCGGGGGAATTTGAAGGACAACGTTCTGGAGGCGGGGACGCGGTCAGCCCCGTCTACGATCCCGAGCCCATGCAGGTGGGTCGAGCCCGGCTTTCCCGGGAGGAGAAGGAAAGGCGGAGATCCCAGGGCCTCTGCATTTACTGTGGAGGAACTGGACATTTCGCCTATAACTGTCCGTTAAAAGGCCCAGCCCGATAGTAAGTATGAGGCTACTATCGGGTGGGATCTCCGCCGAGAAGACCTCATCAACATCTACTCTCCTTCCGGTTAGACTCCGATGGTCTACCCACCGTCACGACTGTCGAGCACTTCTGGACTCTGGCGCTGAAGGTAACTTCATGGATCATACTTTTGCACGTAACCACCAAGTTCCCCTCAGATCCCTCACTCATCTGATTGCCGTACACGCCCTCAATGGCCAGGAACTTCCCACCATTTCACTAGTCACTGAAGACATCACCCTCATCACGTCAGGCAACCACACTGAAACCATCTCCTTTTACATCCTGGACACTCCCCTGGCCCCCATCGTTCTTGGTCATCCTTGGCTCACCCAGCACAACCCTAAAGTGGACTGGCAGTTGAAGTCTGTGTCGGCGTGGAGTGCTCAATGTCATAAGTTCTGTCTAGTGTCTGCTTGTCCGTCTGTTTCTGTCCCTGTGTTTCAGGAGGAGACTGTGGATTTATCTAACGTGCCCGCGGAGTACCTGGACCTGAAGGAGGTGTTCAGTAAGTCTCGGGCTGCTTCTCTCCCTCCTCATCGTCCCTATGACTGTGCCATAGAGTTATTGCCAGGTACGTCTCTGCCTAAGGGCAAGTTATATTCACTCTCGGTTCCAGAGAGAGAGGCCATGGAGAAATATATTTCTGATGCTCTAGCAACTGAGTTCATCCGCCCTTCCTCTTCTCCAGCGGGGGCGGGATTCTTTTTTGTGGGGAAGAAGGATGGATCTCTGCAACCTTGCATTGATTACCGAGGGCTGAACAGCATCACGGTAAAGAATACTTATCCTTTGCCGTTGATGTCTTCAGCCTTCGAGAAGTTGCAGGGAGCATCTATCTTCACGAAATTGGATTTACGTAATGCTTATCATTTGGTCCGCATCAGAGAGGGGGATGAATGGAAGACCGCTTATAACACCCCCAGGGGGCACTTTGAATACTTGGTCATGCCGTTCGGCCTGTCCAACTCCCCAGCGGTCTTCCAGGCACTTGTCAATGACGTGCTGCGAGACATGATCGATCAGTTCATATATGTCTACCTGGATGACATACTGATTTTTTCTTCTTCTCTCCAGGAACATGTGCAGCACGTCCGACAAGTACTTCAGAGGTTGTTAGAGAATGGGCTTTTTGTCAAGGCGGAGAAATGCGCTTTTCATGCACAGTCTGTTCCTTTCCTAGGATACATCATGTCGGTTGAGGGAATGCGCATGGATCCTGAGAAGATCAAGGCTGTGGTGGATTGGCCAAGTCCAGATTCCCGTAAGGCCCTACTGAGGTTTCTGGGGTTCACCAATTTCTACCGGCGTTTCATTCGCAACTTCAGCCAACTAGCCGCGCCTCTGACTGCCTTGACCTCTCCCAGAACGACGTTCAGGTGGTTAGACGCAGCTGAGGCGGCGTTTACCAAACTTAAAAGCTGCTTCGTTTCAGCTCCCATCCTGATAACCCCTGATCCGTCACGTCAGTTCGTGGTAGAGGTCGATGCGTCAGAGGTGGGGGTAGGTGCAGTGTTATCCCAGCGTTCTCCTTCAGACGACAAGATGCACCCTTGCGCGTTTTTCTCTCATCGCTTGTCCTCAGCCGAACGTAATTATGACATTGGTAACAGAGAGTTGTTGGCAGTCAAGTTATCATTGGAGGAATGGCACCACTGGTTGGAAGGTTCAGGGGTACCTTTTATCGTCTGGACCGATCACAAGAATTTGGAATACATTCGCACTGCCAAAAGATTAAACTCCAGGCAGGCTCGGTGGGCTCTTTTTTTCGGTCGTTTTGATTTTACTCTCTCGTACCGCCCGGGTTCCAAGAACATCAAACCCGATTCTTAATCACGCATTTTTGACCGTTCCGAACGCCCGTCCACTCCCGAGTGCATTTTACCAGAGAATCTATTCATCTCTACACTCACATGGGAGATCGAATCGAAGGTCAAGACGGCCTTAGAAGGGGTAACGCCTCCGGCTCGGTGCCCACCGAATCGTTTGTTTGTGCCGGAGGGATTACGGTCCAGCGTTATTCAGTGGGGGCATTGTTCCAATGTGGCTTGTCATCCGGGAGTCAATCGAACCAAGTTTTTAGTCAAGCAACGATTCTGGTGGCCTCTGATGGCTCGTGACGTTCACAATTTTGTTATGGCTTGTTCAGTTTGTGCCACTGGTAAGACTTCCAATCGACCCCCAGACGGCTTACTCCAACCGCTGCTGGTGCCCTCGAGACCCTGGTCCCATATCGCTCTAGATTTTATTACCGCCCTCCCACCCTCCCAGGGTAACACGATAGTTTTAACCGTGGTGGACCGGTTCTCGAAGGCGGCCCATTTCATTCCCTTGCCCAAATTACCCTCAGCCAAGGAGACAGCGGTGGTTGTCGTTAACCAGGTCTTTCGGCTACATGGCCTCCCGACAGACGTGGTTTCTGACAGAGGACCCCAATTTGTGTCCAAATTTTGGCGAGAATTTTGTAATTTACTGGGAGCGACTGTCAGTCTGTCCTCAGGGTTTCATCCCCAGAGCAATGGTGGAGTACGCCCACAACACATTACCAGTGTTGTCCACGGGCCTCAGTGTAGTGTAGGTTACCAGCCACCAATATTTCCTAGTCTGGAATCCAAAGTCGTGGTCCCCTCCGCTCATGCCTTCGTCCAGAGGTGCCATCGCACTTGAACCAGAGCCCGTGAGACTCTACTCCAAGTGGGATCTCGCACACCAAGGCCAAATCCGATCGCCACCGGTCTAGGCCTCCCGTATACGTCGCTGGTCAAAAAGTGTGGCTTTCTACCAAGAATATTCCTCTCCGATCCGTGTCTAATAAACTTACACCAAAATTTATTGGCCCGTTTACTGTCACCAAGATCGTTAGTCCGGTGGCAGTCTGCCTCAAACTTCCTCCGGCGTACAGGAGAATTCATCCCGTCTTCCATGTATCCAAAATAAAACCCGTTTTTTATTCCCACATTTATCCGCCGGCTCCGGTTCCCCCCCCGCCGCGACTCGTAGATGGGTAACCTACTTATTCTGTTAACCGCATTCTGGACTCAAGACAGAGGGGACGCGGATTTCAGTACCTGGTGTACTAGGAAGGTTACGGTCCGGAGGAGAGAAGTTGGGTCCCGGCTAGAGACATTCTGGATCACTCCCTTATCGATGATTACAATCGGCAGGTAAGGGTTCCTGGGGGGGGGGGGGGGGGGGGTACTGTCACGGTTTGTAAATCCTAGGTCTCCTCCTTGTCATGTGCTTTAGTTGTGTTTTGAGTGAGTGCGGATGTGTGTGTGGGCGTGCCGACTCATTACCATGATCCAGCAATCAGCTGCAATCACTTCTCTCCACCAGCTGCAACTCATTCCATCTCCCTTCAAATACTCACACTTTCTCATCTCCTTTGTCAGATCGTTGTTTGTTGGTGTCCGGTGTTTGATCCCTCTACTATCCAGTTTCACTCCTTCGTTGTTCCTGTCGTGTTCCTGTGGATGTTCTGGATTCGTCGTGTTTGTTCATCACTTCTCATCACTTCCTGCACCTGTTTCATCTGACCATCGGAGTCACTGCGCCGCTAGCCTGTTTTACCTGGACTGATATATATTTATACTTCAACTATTAATAAACTGAGTTTACTTGCACTTGCGTCCAAATCTTATTCGTTACAGAAGTATAATCCAAATGGCTGGTACAGTCATTTCAACCGTTTGTGATAGTGAAAACTTTAAAGTTAACTTTAAAGTTTAACTTTTAGTTAATATAAAATATATTGCCATGAGTTATTGATCACATTATATTTTTTACAGTGTAGTCAATTGTTTGACAATTTTTTCCCCCTTCTTTTGTGCAGGTTTACATAATACACCAACACTTTTACCTGTTCCCAAGCAAGTTGTGGCTGAAGCATATGCAGTAAGTTGTGCACTTTTTCTAACTTGCATAAAGGGAAGAAAGTGCAATACTTTGTAATACCCATTTATTTCCATTGCACAGGACAGTTAAGAAACCCTCTCAGATGACTGTCCTTTGGAAGAAGAACCTGTAAGTGCATAAATAACTTTACACTAATTTGTATATACTTGTGTACCTATTCTTTCTGTCTGCAATATGAGTTGCAGGAGTCCACACCTAGAGAAAGGCCTACAGAAAGGCTTGCAGAAGAGTCTGCACAAAGAATTGATACAGAGGTGGACAGTGTTGTACTTTTACTTTTGTTGCATGAGGCATGTTTTGACCCTTTCTTTTTCTTTCACAAAATGACACAGGGTGACATCCATTCCCTATATAAACGGCATCTTCAACAAAAAATCGAGTATTTTGACCTGAAAAAACACAAATTAAGAGGAGAAATTGAACTTGACAACTTGAAAAAGAGAAAAATTGCACTAGAGATAGAGTTGCTTCAAAAGGACCTTCAGAGTAAGTGCTAATACACCATTTGATACATAGTAGTATTGCTGACTTTACATAACTATCTCTTATTGCAGGCAAAGTATGACTTGCTGGCTTTTCTTTATAAAGAATTGTTTAAATAAAACTCCAGGAACTAAGCATATTTGTCTTGTCTTTTATTACACATTCAAAAATGGTTTTCCACAATTCTGTCCCGTGCAGCTCTGCCACTAGGTTGGTCCAAGTGCACTGGCTGGAGGTCATCATCAGGCTGCACCCCCACCACAGGGGTCCTCTCCTTTCTGATAGTGGCAATGTTATGCAATTTGGCACATGCAACAATTATGTCACAGGCCCTGTCAGGTGCAACCCTCAGACCCTTCAGACACTGAAATCTTTCCTTTAGTTGCCCAAAGGTCATTTCAATGCGTGCCCTTGTCCTGGCTAGAGCTGCATTGTAACGGGTTTGTGGTCCGGGGTTTGGGTCAGGGAATGGCGTCATAAAATACTGCCTGCAGGCATAGCCCCGGTCACCAAGCAGGATCCCATCAAAATTAGTTTAGTTTAGTTTATTTATTTAGCACGTTTAGTACAAGTACAGAACAATGCAAGGATGGAACGAAGCCACTCTAGGCTTGTACAGAGTTCCACTCCTACTCCTATATAATCCCCTGTATAATGGAAAAATGCAGTTTTGTTAGGCTCAGCATAAGTGTGTGTAATACTGTGAGCTTGACATTTATATGTTCCCTTACCACGTTCAAATAATGTGCATAAATGTGACTCTCTGAAAATTCTTGAGTCATGCACTGATCCTGGCCATTTTGCTTCCACATTTGTTATATGGAACATAGAGTCACACACCATCTAAGAGATTTTAGTCAGTCAACTGCATACTTTTTGATTACATTCCTTTTTTTAATGTAATATATTACTAATCTGGAATATTATAAATTGTAATAGTAACTTACCTGCACATTTACACTGTGAACCCCCTTTCGGTTCACAAAATCCCCTTCATTGGGCCCTGGTGGGGACGTGTGTGCAGTCTATGGCACCAATCACGTTAGGGAAGCCTGAAGGACACATACTGTTAGTCATACTTTTTGGCATGGTCACGATTGCATGTCATTAACAATTATAAATGTACCTGCAATAGCAAAAAAATTCTGCTTTACAACCTGGGATCTTAAGTGGCTTGGAAATACCACAAAAACCCCTAAAAACTGCTTGAGTGCCAGGTAAACTTTGCGAATGGCACGACAGACAGCACTTTTCACTAAGTTCTCTGCATCTCCAATAGTGTAAAGGAACGTGCCACTCGCAAAGAATCTCAGGGCAATGCACACAGTCTGTGCAGTTGTCAAAGCCCGACTCCTCCGTGTTGAACATTTAATGTGTGGTTCCAACAAATTAATGATGTAAATAACACCCTCACGAGAAAAACAATATCTCTCAACAATTACACTGTCGCGCTGCGCTAAAGGATCCTGTCTATCCTGCAATACGCGATTAATTCAAAAAGCTCTGCGAATTATTCTTGCACCTTCCGCAACAGGTTGCTGTCATAAAAATGGACAAGACATGGCTACGACAGACTTCCCATATCACCTCCGCTTATAAAGCCTCAATCTAATCCTGTTTACATGAAATAAGCCTGCTCGCGAGCAGGTTCAAGCTTGCGCACCTGTTGCTATGACAGCAAGTCTAGGATGAGCTTCGAAGAACCAAACAATCTAAGATCATGCCAAATCGTCAACAATCAAATCCAGCTAACTGAGTTAGCGTCGTATGAAGAACGAGCCCCAAGTCTGAAACATAGTAAACAAAAGGGCGCATCTGTGCCGTTCATTCATTCACACACAGAAACGTGATTCAAACAGTCTTTGATTCAACAGTGATTCAACGTGATTCAAACAGTCGTTTCGGTACCGTTCGGTATTTATGGAATGGACCACCAGAGGAAAATAGGGGAGGGTCATGTCTTTTTATTCTTTGTTGAGGGGAGGGTCATCCAAATTTTTTTAGTCTAGGGTCACCCAACTTTTGTATTCATGAAAACAGCAACATTTCACAGTGGCTTGTTTGATGCATAATTGTCCATGTAGCTCTCTCAGTCTCGCCCCCCCCATCGCTAGCAGATGGGTCTGACCCAGCAAAAAACAGACGCAAAAGATAAAGTCCAGTTTGGCGCTGTTTGACAGTGCGCGTGCTTCGGGCGTACGCACTCAGAAAAAGTGCATCATGTCAGAACAGAAGGCCAATGAAATGTTTACCCGGCAAAGCTTTAAAGTACGAGCAAATAATGAACTTTTGTGATAGCGAATAAGTGCAGTGTCCTGTAAGTGTAACTCTACCGCTGCATTTACATGTGATGTGAATGTACGTCGAGTTTTACAGTATTGGGACTTAAGCCTTGTTTATACTTTCGCCTGGCTCTGCAGCGCGAGCCTCCACTGTCTGCGCGCGCACCTCCCCAAACGGACGAGGCGTTTATACTCGACGCGCTTGCCGTTGTACTATTCTTTGAAACGGCAGGAGGCGACTCGGAGTAATTGCCCTCTAAACCACAAGGAATCAGCTGTGAGAAGAAGCAAGGTACACAGGTGAATGTTTATTTTAGTACACTTCACAAAAACCACACTACAAAAGAATCGTGTTAAGCAGTAAATCTTGAGATTATTAGGCTACTTGATACATTAGAACAAAATTTATGAATCTGAGAACATAGCCTATAAAACTAAATTAACGATAACTTACATATTTTCTAATTTCACTAAACATTTTCATTTAGTTTTGAGAACATTTTTTATAAAACATGGGCCATAATTAAAAGGGCTTATGTCTGCTATTGTAGGCTCATTTTGTAAATTTAAGCAACTACTGGGTGCCGGTGTGATGAGACGTATATGCTCGGCCAGATTCGTCTCGAAGTCGTGCATCTTTGCATGCGGAGCCGCACAGTTACAAAATCTGCCGTGCGCACGCCAAGCGAAATGGGCCCTTGCGCACCTTCGCGCTCGTGGGAAGTATAAACCAAGCTTGAGGCGCCAGAACTGCAGCTGATAGAATGTGCGCTGTAGCGATACTACCATATTTCTTCTAAAGCAGATCGTGGAGACATTAAATCATCCATGATCAAAAATCGTAATATCACTTAAGCACAAGTATAAAACGACTGTTATCATGTCTGAAAACAAACACAAGTAACGAAGTTTACAAAACTGTATCGCATGCGTGCTACGGTGGTACATTTATTCATCGCACAGACCAGTCTTTTCATAGATATATGTCGCACTGTACGGCCCTGTACAGGACCCTTTTTAATGAACGTTTGGTGTAGGTCTACTAGGCATAGAGATATCTGAACATCTTTGCCAAACACAAACCAGTAAAGAAGTAATCAATAAATTAACGGGGAGGGTCATGCCTTTTTTCACAATCATTTTGGAGGGTCATAGAAAAATTTATTGCTGGCGAAGGGAGGGTCAAGTCTATTTTGACTATAGATATCAAAACTCCTCCGGTAGCCCCTTAAATAAAAAACTAACAGTCCCTTACAGACACTATTCCATATCACGATTAGAACTAAGCACAAGAATAAAAAACTTACTATTAATCCTCAGCTGGATCCGTTGCTCCTCGAAGTGAAACCAGCACTTCTGAGGAAAATTTCTCAGGATTATTCCCCACAGCCTTGCAAAACGACATAGAACATTAATCTGATTAAACTTGGTGTGTTTTATCGAGTTCATGTGGGCGTTTACACGTTTGTATGTGTTGCCTCAGATCATTTGCGTTTGAATAGCGCGCGCTCTCCGTGGGCGTGTTCACATTAACAGATAATGAGCTGAAATTAGAACGCCTGACATCTCTCTTTTTTTATATAGATTACATAAACAGAATTTTTGTTTTAGTTTTGAATTAGATAATTTAAAAGTACACACTTAAATGATTATAAAGATATATTGCTCGTGCCTGGGTGAATAGTATTTGCTGAGTTTTGTTTAAGTTTATAGACGTGCTCCAGAAAAAAAGTTCACGGAGACGGAGAGGCAGAAAGCACACCCTGTTTATTTTCTTTATTTTACTAAAGCACAATGTTTTATTTCAATTGTAAGTGGACACATAAAAAAGTAGACATTTAACAGTTTGTTTTTTCATATTTCTTAAGTCTGTATGACCAGAAATGACGGAGTATTTTAAGTCTATTTTGCTGCTATGTGAAAAAAATAGAGCAAAACGCACCGACGCGTTTGCCGACACCAGGGGGTTAATGGCAAAAGTGTCATTACTGTCACGGTGTGGGTGTTTTGTTTTGTTCCTTGTTCTTGTCTGTCATGTGTTTCTCTGTCTTTACATGTTTTGCTGTTCCCCGTTCTGTTGATTAGTTTCCCCAGGTGTTTCTGATTAGCCACGCCCCCTTGTTATCTTGTTAAGCTTGTTTGTCTGTGTATTTATACCCTTGTTCTTCAGTTGGTGTTTGTCGGTCGTTGTTTTGATGTTGCTGGTAGCTGTTCCGTGTTCCTGTCCTGAGTCCATTGGATTACCTGTTTATATTATTAAAGTGCTTGTTATTGGATTCACTCTCTGCTTCGTCCTTGCTGCGGCGTAACAGAACGACCGACCAAATGAATCCAGCAGCACAGATCTCACCTGATCTTCCCAGCATGAGCCGGGAGTTCGCCGGTCAGATCGCGGCCTTGGCCCTGGATAGCTGCGATCTGTTCCAGTATACCTGGGGGTTTGCCCCTCTTGCTGCCTCCTGCTCTCTCGGTGATGAGGCGGTTAAGCTGTGTTACCGGTTAGGGGCTAAGGAGGTCGATCCGAGGGAGCTCCCCGATCTCTCGGGTCTGAACTGGAGAGAGGCACTCGGCCGATGTCTGGAGAGCTTCCTTCCGCGGTACGCCAGGTCATCGCCTGATCTCTGCGTCCAGCCAGAGCTTCACGTCAGCCACGTCCAGCCAGAGCTTCACGTCAGCCACGTCCAGCCAGAGCTTCACGTCAGCCACGTCCAGCCAGAGCTTCACGTCATCCACGTCCAGCCAGAGCTTCACGTCAGCCACGTCCAGCCAGAGCTTCACGTCAGCCACGTCCAGCCAGAGCTTCACGTCAGCCACGTCCAGCCAGAGCTTCACGTCAGCCACGTCCAGCCAGAGCTTCACGTCAGCCACGTCCAGCCAGAGCTTCACGTCATCCACGTCCAGCCAGAGCTTCACGTCATCCACGTCCAGCCAGAGCTTCACGTCAGCCACGTCCAGCCAGAGCTTCACGTCAGCCACGTCCAGCCAGAGCTTCACGTCAGCCACGTCCAGCCAGAGCTTCACGTCAGCCACGTCCAGCCAGAGCTTCACGTCAGCCACGTCCAGCCAGAGCTTCACGTCAGCCACGTCCAGCCAGAGCCAGTCTTCGAGCAAGAGCCAGAGCCAGTCTTCGAGCAAAAGCCAGAGCTTCCTTCGCCGCTGACGCCCTCCTGCCCAGAGCCTTTACCGCTGGTCCCATCCAGTACAGCGCTCTCACCGCTGGTTCCGTCCAGCCCAGCGCTCTCTCGCTCTCGGAGACGGAGGAGGAGGAGGACTTCCCACGTCCCGCAATGCCTGGAAGTCCTCCCTGTACTTCCTGTCAGCCCAGAGTCCTCGCCGCTGGTCCCGTCCAGTCCAGAGACTATTCAAGTCACGTCTGCCGATCCAGAGACTGTTCAAGTCACGTCTGCCGATCCAGAGACTGTTCAAGTCACGTCTGCCGATCCAGAGACTGTTCAAGTCACGTCTGCCGATCCAGAGACTGTTCAAGTCACGTCTGCCGATCCAGAGACTGTTCAAGTCACGTCTGCCGATCCAGAGACTGTTCAAGTCACGTCTGCCGATCCAGAGACTGTTCAAGTCACGTCTGCCGATCCAGAGACTGTTCAAGTCACGTCTGCCGATCCAGAGACCGTTCAAGTCACGTCTGCCGATCCAGAGACGGTTCAAGTCACGTCTGCCGATCCAGAGACGGTTCAAGTCACGTCTGCCGATCCAGAGACGGTTCAAGTCACGTCTGCCGATCCAGAGACGGTTCAAGTCACGTCTGCCGATCCAGAGACTGTTCAAGTCACGTCTGCCGATCCAGAGACTGTTCAAGTCACGTCTGCCGATCCAGAGACTGTTCAAGTCACGTCTGCCGATCCAGAGACTGTTCAAGTCACGTCTGCCGATCCAGAGACTGTTCATGTCACGTCTGCCGATCCAGAGACTGTTCATGTCACGTCTGCCGATCCAGAGTCTGTTCATGTCACTTCCTCCGAGCCAGAGACGCTTCACATCACTTCTACAGAGCCAGTGTCTACAGACAAGATGGCCGATCCAGAGTCGGTTCACGTCACTACCTCCGAGCCAGTGTCTACGGACAAGATGGCCACCTTCGAGCCAGTGTCTACGGACAAGATGGCCGCCTTCGAGCCAGTGTCTACGGACAAGATGGCCGATCCAGAGACTGTTCACGTCACTTCCTCCGAGCCAGTGTCTACGGACAAGATGGCCGAACCAGAGACTGTTCACGTCACTTCTGCTGATCCAGAGACAGTTCACATCACTTCCTCCGAGCCAGTGTCTATGGACAAGATGGCCAAACCAGAGACTGTTCACGTCACTTGTGCGGATCCAGAGACTGTTCACGTCACTTCCTCCAAGCCAGTGTCTACGGACAAGATGGCCGCCTCCGAGCCAGTGTCTACGGACAAGATGGCCGCCTCCGAGCCAGTGTCTACGGACAAGATGGCCGCCTCCGAGCCAGTGTCTACGGACAAGATGTCCGGCCCAGAGTCTGTTCCTGTTCCCGAGCCAGAGTCTGTTCCTGTTCCCGAGCCAGAGTCTGTTCCTCTTCCCGAGCCAGTATGTGTGGTGTCTGTTCCCGAGCCAGTGTGTGTGTTGTCTGTTCCCCAACCAGTGAATGTGTTGTCTGTCCCCGAGCCAGAGTCTGTGTGGTCTGTCCCCGAGCCGGAGCCAGTGTGTGTGTTGCCTGTTCCGGAGCCAGTGTGTGTGATGTCTGTTCCCGAGCCAGTGTGTGTGTTGCCTGTTCCCCAACCAGTGAGTGTGTTGTCTGTTCCCGAGCCAGAGTCTGTGTGGTCTGTCCCCGAGCCGGAGCCAGTGTGTGTGTTGCCTGTTCCGGAGCCAGTGTGTGTGTTGCCTGTTCCCCAACCAGTGAGTGTGTTGTCTGTTCCCGAGCCAGAGTCTGTGTGGTCTGTGTGTGTTGCCTGTTCCGGAGCCAGTGTGTGTGTTGCCTGTTCCCCAACCAGTGAGTGTGTTGTCTGTTCCCGAGCCAGAGTCTGTGTGGTCTGTCCCTGAGCCGGAGCCAGTGTGTGTGTTGCCTGTTCCCGAGCCAGTGTGTGTGTTGCCTGTTCCCGAGCCAGTGTGTGTGATGTCTGTTCCCGAGCCAGTGTGTGTGTTGCCTGTTCCCCAACCAGTGAGTGTGTTGTCTGTTCCCGAGCCAGAGTGTGTGTGGTCTGTCCCCGAGCCGGAGCCAGTGTGTGTGTTGCCTGTTCCGGAGCCAGTGTGTGTGTTGCCTGTTCCCCAACCAGTGAGTGTGTTGTCTGTTCCCGAGCCAGAGTCTGTGTGGTCTGTCCCCGAGCCGGAGCCAGTGTGTGTGTTGCCTGTTCCGGAGCCAGTGTGTGTGTTGCCTGTTCCCCAACCAGTGAGTGTGTTGTCTGTTCCCGAGCCAGAGTCTGTGTGGTCTGTCCCCGAGCCGGAGCCAGTGTGTGTGTTGCCTGTTCCCGAGCCAGTGTGTGTGTTGCCTGTTCCCGAGCCAGTGTGTGTGTTGCCTGTTCCCCAACCAGTGAGTGTGTTGTTTGTCCCCGAGCCAGAGTCTGTGTGGTCTGTCCCCGAGCTGGAGCCAGTGTGTGTGTCGTCTGTTCCCGAGCCAGTGTGTGTGTCGCCTGTTCCCGAGCCAGTGTGTGTGTCGCCTGTTGCCGAGCCAGTGTGTGTGTCGCCTGTTCCCGAGCCAGTGTGTGTGCCTGCTGTTCCCGAGCCGGTGTCTGCGGTTCCCGAGCCGGTGTCTGCGGTTCCCGAACCGGTGTCTGCAGTTCCCGAACCGGTGTCTGCAGTTCCCGGTCGTCTCTGCCCTGGCCGCCCGAGGGGTCGTCTCCGCCCTGGCCGCCCGAGGGGTCGTCTCCGCCCTGGCCGCCCGAGGGGTCGTCTCCGCCATGGCCGCCCGAGGGGTCGTCTCCGCCCTGGCCGTCCGATGGACTGTCTTCTCCGCCCTGGCCGCCCGAGGGGTCGTCTATGCCCTGGCCGCCCGTCTGGTCATCTCCGTTCTGGTCGCCTGCTCCTTCCTGGCCGCCTGCACGAACCTGGCCCTCCGTCCCTCCCCCAAGACCGCCTCCACTTCACCACCCTCCTGAACTTTAGTGTTTTTTTTGTTTTGTTTTGTTTTTTTGTCTCAAGGGGCGTCGGGAGCCGCCCATAGGGGGGGGGCTATGTCACGGTGTGGGTGTTTTGTTTCGTTCCTTGTTCTTGTCTGTCATGTGTTTCTCTGTCTTTACATGTTTTGCTGTTCCCCGTTCTGTTGATTAGTTTCCCCAGGTGTTTCTGATTAGCCACGCCCCCTTGTTATCTTGTTAAGCTTGTTTGTCTGTGTATTTATACCCTTCTTCTTCAGTTGGTGTTTGTCGGTCGTTGTTTTGATGTTGCTGGTAGCTGTTCCGTGTTCCTGTCCTGAGTCCATTGGATTACCTGTTTATATTATTAAAGTGCTTGTTATTGGATTCACTCTCTGCTTCGTCCTTGCTGCGGCGTAACAATTACACTGTATTCAGCACGAATTGGGCTACCATAACAGCAACATGTTTGTATTTTTGAGAGAATAATGTTTATGCATGGTTATAGAAAAAACAAAAAAATTAAGTTTCTGAAATAAGACCACAAAACACTTTTGACTAATGGATATTGTAGCCTAGGTTTTTTTGATTCAAAATTATGTGAAAATCATCCTGCCTACTCATTCACATAAAACAACATATTGATTTAAATTTTGTAATGCACTTTTTGTTTACAAAGGTAATATGTGTGGGTGTGTGAATGATCATGAATAATGCTGTGATTCACACCTGAGAAGACAATGACCCACATAATGAGTCTTTTAGTCAGGTATGTGAGAGGGAACTAAAAGAAATGTAGATTTTTTTTAAGTTTATTCAGAATAAAGTTAACAAAACAAATGAGAGGCAAAGGCACATTTTGAGTACACAGTTATACCTGGAATTAAATCCTGCTCAAAGATATAAGTGAACATCACATACTTGGCATTTTCAAGGCATTTGGTGTTTCTATGTTTAGCCCTCATGTTTGCCATGCGTCTTTGTCTTGTATTGATGTTGTAACCCACTGTTGAGGAGTTTTCAGTTCACGTTTTAGTTTCAAGTCATGCCAAGTCAAGTCTTTGTTTTGTATTTACTTATTTTGGATAATAAATAAACTGCACATGGGTTCTCCAAGCTTGCCTCCAGTGGACTAAAACGTTACAGAATACAAGACCTTGCATCATGAACCCAGCAGTTGCCCTCTTGTGTTTACGCCAGAGGAATCGTCCCCTGGAAGATTATGTCCAGGAATTAAGTGAACTCTCTCACCTGGTGGACTTCAATGACGTGGCCCTAAAGGACATTTTTCGTGTGGGTCTGAAGAAGCCCATTTGTTTGGGGGCAATAATGGGGGTAATAATCCAATGCACTCTAAAGCAATATATTGATCATGCCCTGATATTAAGTGGTTCTTCATTTACTGTGGGAATTGCGGATAAGGGGCTCTGCAATTCCACAGTACCCACCAAGCCAGAGATTCTTCACAACATGCCTGTCAGTCCTGAGCTTCTTCACAAGATGGCGGCCACTTCAGAGCCCACAGCCAAGATGCATTAAAGACTGCACTGCGCGTGGATGTGGTCACATTAGAGATAATGAGCACGCCTTGAGAAACTGAAACTCTAGTTGGTTTAATACGGATTACATAAACAGAGAATATTTGTTTTTGATATAATTTAATTTTCATTTAAAAGTAGACACTTCAAGCTTTGGTTCATAAGTGGTTGAAAGTGGACAAAAGAGACGGATTAAAACTCCAGGTGTAAATGGGAATGTGTCTCCCTCGTCTACTTATGATCCTATCGACCAAAACACATCTTAATACCAGGAGTAAACAGGGTCCTAGTGCGGGTAATTGGAAAAAGTGATTGGGAACATTGGGTGTAACGTGAAGTTTTTGGATATTTATTTGATTGAAATTTTGACTTACAAAAACTAGAACAATTAAAATATTCTAGCATTCATATATTCATGTTCTAAATTTAGGAGGGAGATTAATTAATGGAGTTCATAGTATTAAAGGGCATATTGCAGGTAAAAAAACGAAATTAATATATAACATTGTATGAAAATACCATATGAAAAGTTAATGCAGGATTTAAAATCTTTTAAAACGACATAAGGGCACCAATTTAGTAGATAAAGTGAGCGTTTCTTTGACTGCTCGTAAAAAAACGCCTTTTTTTTTAACATTGCATCATTTTTACGTCACGAGAGGGAGTTGTGTGTGTGCTCTGCGTCCGCTCAGTGCAGAGTAGGTTGGTATTCAGTAAGAGCGATCGTGAGTCAGTGTTTTCGGTAGTTTTTGGATTTTAATTTATCATCATCATGGTAAATTATTGTGTTTGTGGAGGTTGCAAAAACTCCTGCCTGTCAGGACATCGAGTCCACAGGTTTCCTAACAAAAAAAAGGACGGTGCTATCTTTCGTGCCTGGGTGCATCCACCTCCCTGCAGCACTGACTTTCCTCAGCTGTGACCATTGCCTCGCATTTCCCCAGAGGTGGGTAGAGTATCCAAAAACTGTACTCAAGTAAAAGTACAAGTACTTATAGAAATATTTACTTAAAGTAAAAGTAATAATCTTAAGTTACTTGAGTAAATGTAAAAAGTATCCAATGAAAAAACTACTCAAGTAGTTAGTTACTAGTTACTTTGGATCATATAGGCATATATATATATATATATATATATATATATATATATATATATATATATATATATATATATATATATGTATATATATATATATATATATGGGAACCATTGACACAGAGAAGAAAGAGTTAAAACTCTTCGTGCTCATGGCCACTACTGAACAACTACAATCAACGATCAAATGCACATCGACGGATCTTCTTATGTCTGTTCTCCAAAATGTAATCAAATGTGTATTTCTGCAAGCATGTTTAAAACTGGTTAACTGTGTCTAAGGAAGGCAAAGGCATTTTTCAAGTCGAGTTCACACGCCACAGCGCAATACACACACATTACCGCGGCATGGCGGGTGTTCTTTTTATAAACTGTGGACAATGCTAGCTTATTTAATGTAGCCTATAAATTAATGTATATGTCCAAAAAATGGATAATGTCATACTTTGTAATTATCGTGGCATAATAATCTGTTTGGTTGTAAAATGTATTAAGTTACCTTAATGAAATGAAATCGAATGTATTGTCCTGTGTCATTCATTCACAGACAGCATACGAAGATGTTCAACTAATAAAGATCTTCATCGCTGGCAAAATATGATGCATTTGCAGATTTGCTTTCACTAGACTGTAGGTCCACGGCCACTTCATCCAACGCTCTTGATGTTCTTAAATCTTCCTGTTATGACTCCGAGTTGAGTGTGAATTGAAAGCGTTTCAGACGATTCAGTGCGTGCAGGACACCGATCATTCAAACTGATTCGCAAACCAATTTAGACAGATCTGCCAACTTGTTTGATGAAGTCTTTGAACAGAATCGACTCAAAAGAGTGATTCATTTGTGGATTGAGCATCGCTCATGCCCATAAAAAAGATACTGCGTGCTTGGAATAAACTACGCATTTAACAACATGTATTGCACTAAAAATAAAGTAACGAGAGGAACGTCGCCCAGTTTTTTCATTAAAAATGTACTTAAGTTAAAGTAAAAGTACCCACTTTAAATCTACTCTTAAAAGTACAATTGTACATTGTGAGCATAGCAGGGCTTTTTTGAGTTTAGCTTGGTGTGAGACTTCTCCAACAGGGGGGGGGGGGGGGTCTGCACATGCAAGATCTCTCGCTCGCTTACCTCTCTGCCGTGCGCGCACGCGGTTTGGAGCACAATATCTGTCTCGCATGCACGCTCGCTCTAGATTACGGGATATTTTAACTAATTTGCGGTATAACTAGTCGATCACGAGTGGCTCAACAGGTAGATATATAGATAAACTCATCTTTCAGGTATTTGACCGATCGGGTTGACACTTCAGCGTGAGAAATCGGAGGTGTGGCGTGAGAGCGTGAGAATTAGGTCAATTGCGTGGGTCTCACGCTGGCAGCCCTGAGCATAGTGTATATTGTTAGCGAACGTGTATATATCTATAAGATAACACTGGTCTCTCACCAAGACACCTACCCTGTTTTCCACTGGTTCTCCTCACACCACACCTCAGTGTGTCTCCTCTGACTGTTGTTCCGTCTAACATTAATCCTGGCCTGTCCCTGCTCTCTTGGCAGCATAGCAGCTCATAACTGTGTGGCTGTGGTCCATCATACGAGTAAGCATGAACAATTTCCTCACCGAAATGTCATTGCGATCCATTGTTTTCCTGTTTGAATAGACCGCTCTCCCTCCTGTTACGTCACGCCCGTCACGCCCATTTTCAGATGCGGAAGTAAAATTTTCTCACAAAAACGACTCCAGAAGCCAATGTAGCCTATTTATAAGTATATTTTAAAGAAAATCTAGTTCCTACATTATGTTTCTATACATTGACTCGTTTGGTCCTCTAACCTGCAATATGCCCTTTAATAATTAAAAAATATTTTTGTAGTTTGTTATACTTCGGGGAAGGTCCTTATCAATGAAAATGACTCAAAAGATCTTTTATTTTTTATATATATATATTAGGTGAGAAATTGCCCTTGACTTTTAAAAGCAGCAGAAATCCGAGTGAAAGTAGTGATGTTCAAGAGTGAACATTCAAAAGTAAAAAAAAAAAAATTTAAACTAAAAAAGATTTAAAAAATGTGTGAGAATTGGAATTTAAAGATGGAAGGCTGCAAGGTCATTTTATTAGTGAAGGGCTAAATGGAAAAAAATACAACCTCAGTTGATTTCTATTGCAGGGAGACCTAGTAAAATGTGCAAGCAGTAGAGATGTTTTTATCAAAAATAAAAATAACATCTGAGTGCTGTCATAGTCTAAAGTCTGCACCTGTCTGTCTTAGTCTGCACTACACTCCCCAGAATCCTCTTTGTCTCCACACCTGAACTCACTCCCTCACTTATCAGCCCGTTCATCGTTATCATCATCCGTGTCACCTGTCTTCACCTTGTTATGCTTGATTTGTACTTGTATTTAGTTTGCTTGTGTTCAGTCTGTCTTTGTCAGTTCTTGTTAATGTTTCAGTGTTTTTGTGAGTGTTCCTGCCCATCTGTACCTGTGAGAGTTTTTTTGAAGTAAACTGTTTGAATTGGAGTTTATGACTTTTGTGTCCTTCTTCAACCCACATACACCGTGACAAGTGCAGATGCATTTTATATATATATATATATATATATATATATATATATATATATATATATATATATATATATATGTGTGTGTGTGTATATACACAGTGGGGAAAATAATTATTTGATCCCCTGCTGATTTTGTAAGTTAGCTAACAAAGAAATGAAGGGTCTATAATTTTTATGGTAGGTTTATTTTAATGGAGAGACCAAAAAATCCAGAAAAAAAATATTATATAAAGGTTATAAATTGATTTGCATTTCAGTAATTGAAATAAGTATTTGATCCCCAAGCAAAAAATGCCTTAGTACTTGTGGAGCAACCTTTGTTGACAAGCACAGAGGTAAGACGTCTCTTGTAGATGGTCACCAGGTTTGCACACATCTCAGGAGGGATTCTGGTCCACTGCTCTTTACAGATCTTCTCTAAATCCTTAATGTTTCTTGGCTGTCGCTTGGCAACTCAAAGTTTCGGCTCCCTCCACAGATTTTCAGTAGGATTAAGTTCTGGAGACTGGCTAGGCCACTCCAAGACCTTATTGTGCTTTTTCTTGAGCCACTCCTTTGTTGCCTGGGCGGTGTGTTCTGGGTCATTATCATGCTGGAAGACCCATCCACGACCCATCTTCAGTGTTCTGGCTGAAGGAAGGAGGTTCTCATCCAAGATTTGCCACTGGGTACAGGAGAAAAAGAATTCACGAGTTCACACTTACAAATGATCAGAGAATAAATGGTTATGCGTATTTGGCGTGCTGTCCGGGGGGAGGGCTCCGAGCTCGGAAATTGGGCTCGAACCCAGAGTACTGCCCCCGTATCTCTGTTTAGGAAGATAACTAGGCAAGTGTGAGGAGATGGGGTGGTGGAGGGATGCTGAAAACTGTCGAGGAATATGGGTGAGTCGACTGTGTATATTTATAGTCTTTACTTGTGCTGATTGAGTGGACCTGTTGATTACTGATTGCTGACAGCTGGCTGGAATGACTTGATTGTTTGATCATTAGAACGTGTTCCTCCCGAACCTTGTTAATAAAACATCAATTCACGAGTCCACACTTACAAATGATCAGAGAATAAATGGTTATGCGTATTTGGCGTGCTGTCCGGGGGGAGGGCTCTGAGCTTGGAAATTGGGCCCGAACCCAGAGTACTCCCCATAAAGCAAAGTGAGCAAAGGACAGCCGCCTGCTTAAAGACCCCCCGAAAAGAGCGCAGAGATTGGCGGGCTGGCATTTCAAGGAGAGCCTGGTTGTTTTGGCTGGGAGAGCTCTTGCGGTGTCCGACGAGAGTTCAATGCTTACGGTGTCGGACGGGTAAGTATGGATGTTCGAACGGGAGGGTTCTTGTGGCAATGGTCACGGCAATGGAAAGGGTGAGCCTCACCAGTCAGGAAAGAGAGAACATAGATGCTTGACTGGGAGGGTTTGGCTACATCCGCTGGGAGATCAATACTCGCTGGACGAAGGAGGAGATGAAGATGCTTGACCTGGGGAACTCTCGTTGTGTCCGCTAGGAGATCAATACTCGCTGGACGGAGAAAGAGAAGATATAAATTCTCGACCAGGAAGCCTGTCTCTAGGTCCGCTGGGAGATCAATACTCGCTGGACAAAGAAAGGGAAGACATGGATGCTCGACCGGGAAGGCTCTTGCTGTGTCCGCTGGGAGATCAATACTCGCTGGACGGAGAAAGAGAAGACATAGAAGCTCGACCGGGAAGGCTCCCGCTGTGTCCACTGGGAGATCAATACTCGCTGGACGGAGAAAGAGAAGGCATGGATGCTCGACCTGGAAGGCTCTCGCTGTGTCCACTGGGAGATCAATACTCGCTGGACGAAAAAAGAGGAGACATGGAAGCTCGACCGGGAAAGCTCTCGCTTTGTCCGCTGGGAGATCAGTACTAGCTGGATGGAGAAAGAGAAGACATGGATGCTCGAATGTTGTTTGTTTGTTTTTTTAACCGATGAGGATTTGGTGGGCTTTTTTGATATGGAAACGGTTAGTTCTGATATAGGTTTGGAACGCGTCTGAGGACCATCTTCCAAGCGCTTGGATCTGTTGCTGGGAGAGGCCTTTTTGGGCTGCTGAAGTTGCTGCCCGGATGCAGAAGGAATGGCTGGAGAAATTCTCTGCTGGGATGCCTGATAGTTGGAGAACAGATTTTAGGTGTTTTTGGAACCAAAAGCGTGTCACAGGTTTGTTAGAGTCGTCTATGACCAGGGGTTCGAGATGGGATTTAGCATGAGAGTTTCTCAGTTGGAGGTATGCTAGTATAGTTTGGAATGGTTGAATTGGTGACGAGAGGTTGAAAATTCAATTCAATTCAAATTTATTTGTATAGCGCTTTTCACAATACATATTGTTTCAAAGCAGCTTTACAGAAAGTGCATTTCAGAAATGTACATAGAAAAAATACAGTTAGTTAATCATGTATTAATTTAGGGCATAACATATCGCCGGCGTTGAGTCGTCTCTTCACAGGCGTCGAGTCGTCTCTTCACAGGCGTTTAGTCATTTCATCGTAGGTGTTGGGGACTCTTAAGTCTCCGTGAGAGGCTGGATACAAACTGGAGCTGAAGAACGCCATTTACCTCGGGACTAGCGTCCCGAGATAACAGCAGAAAAGCAAATGGGAAATAATTAGCATAGCTGCTGTTCATAAAATTAATGCATTCGATCTGATTCAACAGTGGTATAAAAGGTAAGCATTATGTGAATGCTTGGCTAAAGAGATGCATCTTTAATCTAGTTTTAAACTCGGACAGCGAGTCTGAACCTCGAACAATATCAGGAAGGCTATTCCAGAGTTTAGGAGGTAAATGCGAGAACGCCCTCCCTCCTTTAGTGGACTTAGGTATCCTAGGAATGACCAGAAGCCTCGAATTTAGTGATCTTAAAGAACGCGATGGATTGTAGGGCGATAGAAGGTCCATTAAATATACAGGAGCTAGACCATTTAGGGCTTTATAGGCCTATAAATATATAAAAATATATATGAAGTGGCCTTTTTTGGTTTGGTCTGTTTTGCTTTGTTTAATCAGAAAAGAGATAGTTTCACTGTCAAGCACTGAAAGGTCTGAGATGTTTGGGTGGATTTTTGGGTCAAATCTGGAAGTGATAGCCAGTTCAGAGTATCTTAGGAAACCGAAAAAAGCTAGAATAAAGATGACGTCGAGTGTGCGAGAGGTATTAAGGGATCGGTAGCCTGTGCAGAGGGTATGAATACATTTGGTAAGAATATCTAACGTTATGGGTTGTCTGGTGTATATCTAACGTTACGGGCGGGTGGGCTGGGATCGTTGGATGCCTTTAATTAAGAGGGAGGTTTGTGAATTATTTATCTCCGGTGAGGGGGTGCCGTGAATCAATTTGTGAAAAAAATTGGATGCCGCTTAAGTAACTTTTGATGGACCCGACTTGGAGGCTCTTAACGCTGTTAAGGTAAGAAATGAAGGAGGTTATTGTAAGGAGGGAAAAATCAGGGAATGGCGTGTTATAAGAAAGGTGGAAGGCTTTAAAACATCTCCATGCTGTCACATAGGATTGGAGAGTTCTGGGGGAAACTGCTTGGAGAATGGTGTCGAGTGATATGTTGAGGAGGGATTTTTGCGGGTGGGTTACGGGAATATTAATTCCGAATAATGAGGTACTGGAGTTGGGAGCTTGTCTGCCTCTGGAGCCAGCATCCTGAATTTCTGAAACATAAAGCGAGACAGAGAGTCAGCAATTTGTTTTTTTGATCCGGGGATGTGTTTAGCAATTAAGATAAATTGATCACATGCTGAAATCCAGATCAGACGTCTTAAAAGTGGCATCAGTGTGGGTGAATGGGAACGGCCTTTATTAATGCACTGGACTGTAGCTTCGTTGTCACAATGCACTATGATGCTGCTGGCAGTCCATTCTTTCCCCCACAGGAAGGCTGCTACTACGAGAGGGTAGAGCTTGAATAATGCAGAGGACTGTAGCATGTCCTGTATTTGGGGGGGCCAAGTAGACGCGAACCAGCGTCCTTGGCAGAACCCCCCAAAGCCGACTGAGGGGGCTGCATCTGTGAACAGCTGGATGTCAATGGGGGAGGAAATTAGATCCTTATAGAAAAAGGATAGGCCGTTCCACTGTTTAAGGAAAGTTATCCATAGGCTGAGTTCGTCGCGGCATGCTGGAGTTAGGGAAATGAGATCCTCTAGTGCGTGAACTGAAGACGCGAGAGAGAGGAGATGAGAAATGAAAGGGCGGCCTTGTGGAATAATGCGCATGGCGAAGTTTAAGTGGCCGAGCATGGATAGGAGTTCGCGTTTGGAACACTTTGAACTGTCTACGAGGGTAGATGAGATGAGGATTATTCTATCGATTTTCTCCTTGGGCAGGGAGGCCCGGTATTTAACTGAATCTAGATTAATGCCAAGGAACTCAGTGGATGTGGCGGGACCCATGGTTTTTTTCCTGGGCGATGGGGATTCCGAGCTCGGAAAATACTTTTTGAACTGTGAGGATCTGGGCTGCTGGAATGGCGCCGGGAGGCGAAATAATTAGAAAATCGTCCAGCAGGTGAATGAGGTGAGGAATTGCATAATTGTTTGACAAGATCCAGCAAACGGCTTCAGATAGCATGTCAAAAATTTTGGGGCTGCTTTTGCATGCAAAAGTTAAGCGTACGGCGAAATAGAATTTCCCATGCCAGCGCACTCCAAATAAGTGCCATGAATCCGGGTGGATGGGCATCACTTTAAAAGCCGAAGTGATGTCAATTTTTGCGAGCCAGGCACCCCGACCCACGATTTTTATCAGGTCGACTGCTTGATCTACGTCGTGGTATTTGAGAGAAAATTCGTCGAGTGGGATCAGGCTGTTATTGCTTGGGAACAGGGATTTATGTGGAGCTGACAGATCGACTATGAGGCGTTTCTTACCTGAAAACTTTCTCGTAGCCACTCCAATGGGGCTAATGCGAAAAACTTTGAAAGGAGGCTCGTCAAAAGGGCCAATCATGAAGCCTGACTCGACTTCTTTTTTTAATCAGGTTGTCTACCACGTCGGGCTCGGCGAGAACCGATTGGAGATTATCGCAGATGATGTTTTGGGAGAGCGGACAAACCACTCCAGGTTTAAAACCGTGTTGTAGGCCAGACAGCAGATATTCAGTGAAGTCTGAGTCCGGGTGGTGAGCTAGTTCGATAGAAAGGCGAGAAATATTCACGGGAGTCGATAAATAATTTTTAGATTTTTTATTGACATCTTTAAAGACAGGGCATACAGGACGGGCATGAGCACCGCCACAGAAGCTACATATGTGCAAGTACCGACAACGCTGCCTGGTGCACTTGCCGATATTAAAATTGTTGCAAGGCTGTTTGCTGTCCGTAAGTGCTCTGGAGCTGAAATTAGCCTCGTGTGGATATGGGTTGCTAGTCGCCGGTCTTGGTGTATAGCTGGTGGATTTGACTGGTGCTGTTTCCGGGCATGGGGAAACGGAGGGGTTAACTTGAGGGCACGATATTGTGGAATGTGCCACTGACCTGCAGACCGCACAAGAAATATTCCTGCAGCCAAGGAAAACTCTGCTGTGTAGGTCAGTGTCTAGTGCTCCCCAGTATGGGCATTGGTTCCACTGTGAAACCCTAACAGCGCATTTTGCTGAGAAGAGTTTATGATATGTGTAAAAGTGCCCTCCCCGTAGGACAACGCGAGCTCGGCTATCAGCGCTAAATAGTCGTTCAGTTCGCGTCGCCTATGAGGGAAGGCTGAGCAAATAATTTCTGTGAACTGGCTGAAAGCGATTGAAAACTCCGAAAAAGAAAGTAAACGGGATGAATGTGCATTTTGGTTTTTTAAAGTGACTGAAAAATCCCTGCAGTCTAACTGACGGTTAGAATCGGATACGGGAAGCAGAGAAAGTAAATGTGAAAGGTCTACATTCGCACCTGCCAGAATCTGTGCTCGGATGTTTTGAGTCACTGGGGGAGGCTCCAGAGCGACAGCGTTTGGTGGGACTGGCATCGGGGTAGCTGTGAAAAGAGAAAATTGTGATTTGGCATTTAAGAGAGAGCTGTAAGGGAGAGAAGCCTGGGCTGCGACTATCGGCGGAGGCAGCCTCACGCTTAGGTCGGCCTGTGGGGCTTGAGAAGGGAAATTGATAAAAGCATAAGGGGGAAAAGGAGGAAATGAATGAGAAGCCTGAGCTTGGTTTGCAAGCGGAGGCGGTCTCGCACTTGCTTGAGCTGCAGGCCACTGAAAATGGGAGGGGTTAGCAGTAGTCGCAGGAAGATGGTGGAAAGTTTGAGCCTGTACCGCTAGCGGAGGCAGCCTCACGCTAGCGTCTGCTACAGGAGCCGGAGGCCACTGCAGAGGAAAAGAGTTAGAAACAGGAGGAAAAAACTGGGAGGCAGAGGGTGAGCCGGCGGGCCCAGCTGTGTATGGCGCTGCGGCGGGAAGCGCCGTGCTGAAAAGCTCAGCTGAAGCGGGAGGCGAGTGAGGTCTCGTGGCGGTGGAATCTGGAGCGCGACCCAGGCTCGCAGAAATCCTGGCGCCGCGGGCTGAAGCGCGCGGCAAACCGAATCTTCCACGGGAAGGTGGCGTAGTCGGGCGAGGCGACTTCGGGGCCTCACGAGAATTTCCCAGCCTGCTGGCCGCCTTGGAACCTGGGGTGGATTTAGGAGAGAGATTTGATGATTGCGAGGTAACGTATAAGTTGTATAGTTGCGCTTTAGTCATCCTGCGCGAGGGCTGAATATCAGAGTTTATCAGCGCTTGTCTCAGACCCAAGACTGTCCACTTCCCAATAGGCGGAATCGTTGGTACGGCCGAACGATAGGAGGACGCCGGGGAGGAAGCTGGAGTCCTCGCCGGTGGAGGTGAGGGTAAACCTCGGCGTCTTGGCGTGTGAGGGGTTGCTTGCGCAGACCGGCGCCCGCAAGATGAAACGTGGGGCTCGGAGGCGGTATCAGGTGGAGAGGTTGTCCTGGGGCCAGCTGATGGCGCCGGAGGAACCGGAGCATGGTTAAGCTCGTCATCGGATGGTGAAAGCTGCATTTGGGACATCGTAGCAAAGCGGTAAACCAAATGCTGAAAACTGTCGAGGAATATGGGTGAGTCGACTGTGTATATTTATAGGCTTTACTCCTGCTGATTGAGTGGACCTGTTGATTACTGATTGCTGACAGCTGGCTGGAATGACTTGATTGTTTGATCATTAGAACGTGTTCCTCCCGAACCTTGTTAATAAAACATCAAAAAGAGTGACTGTGGTCCCAAGCGCCTTGAGATCATTAACGAGCTCCTCCCGTGTAGTTCTGGGCTGATCCCTCACCTTTCTCATGATCATCCTAACCTGAGGTGAGATTTTGCATGGAGCTACAGACCGAGGGCGATTGATTTTTCATTTTGTATTTCTTCCATTTCTTGTTTTAATAGTGCTTTATTTATTGATATAACTATATATACACACAATATTGTGCGCAATCTGTCACACCCCCTGGAGCTTCATCAATAGGGCACACATGCGCTGAACACATCTGGGGCCGTATTCACAAAGAATTTTATTTTACCACTAGGAGTACTCCTAAATCACACTAAAATATTTTAGCTAGGAGTTTTCTCTTAAAAGTTATTCACAACGCCTTTCAGACCTACTCTTAGTAAGGAAAATTGACAACTCCTAAACTAAGAGTGAGTCATCGTTGCTATGGATGACGTCAATTCTCATGCACGAGTTTCCTCGCAATGATCATGGTGATTGGTTGTTAGATGACAGGGCCATCATGCGGAACATAACACAGACGCAACAAATCATGGAATTACGATATCTTAAAATGTCTGTGTCCTACACAAAATAATAATAGTAATGTCATCGAAATGCATATATAATGACATGTTTGTGCAGGCCCCAGTGTAATTCTAAAAAGGCAGAGAGGGAGAGAAAAGTCGTGAATTAAATTAAATTAAGCCTAATACCCTAATGAAAACCGGCACTTGCCTAATAATGAAAAACGACACTTGCATTAACACTTACTTGGTTAATTGACATCCTATTAGCCTAAATAGACTACTTAAAGCAAGGAAAATGTTGCTCCTATTGAAGTAATGTAATAGTTGAATGACGGTGGATTATGAACTCGCCAAAACGGAAAAGAAAGCCAAACTGGACGCAGGATCAGTTACTGCTGCTGGCCCAGTTGGTGCTGGAAAAAAAAAATTCGGCACTGGGATATCAAGCAAAACTAAGCGCGAGACATGGGAAAGGATATGTTTGCAGATCAATGCAGCATTCGCGCTTGTGTCGCGGACCCCGGACGACTGCGAGAAGCGGTGGTATGCGCTACAATCGCAGTCGAGGGTTGAGATTGCAGCCTTTAAACGGGCAAGCATGGCAACAGGTAGGCCTATACTATTAAATATATAATATCATTATTGTTTCATGTAATTCTAAAAACTTCCTGCTTGTCATGAATGTAATGAATTATGAAACAAATATCAAACAATATTCTTACATTAAAGTGTGTTTTTAAGTGTTATGGCAATGCTTTTGAGTTGGTGAAACTTTCCATGTATGTGTTAAGGAGGAGGATCAGCACCTAAGCCACTGAGCCACATTGCATCGGTGGTGTATAGTGTCATTGGGTCAGACACCAGCATAACAGGCCTTGAGGGTGCAACTGATCCGGCAATGCAACTGCTAATGGAAATAGAGGGGTAGGCTGTTTATGCAATGATTGCAATACTTGTACATTTTTGGTGATATTTAATGAAGGACATACAATATCATTATGTGCAAACCACCCACCAACACAAAAAAACTATTCACAAATTATAAGATGTTTTATCAGGCTACAATTTATGTTACAGGCCAAATGGAAGCCCAGGTCCTTCAGGTGCAAGTCATCTTCCTCTTCCTGCGCGTCTTCCACCCCTGACTCTTACTGCACCTCTTCCTCTTCCAGCTCCTCTTTCTCTTACTGCACCTCTTCCTCTTCCAGCTCCTCTTCCTCTTACTGCACCTCTTCCTCTTCCAGCTCCTCTTCCTCTTACTGCACCTCTTCCTCTTCCAGCTCCTCTTCCTCGTACTGCACCTCTTCCTCTTCCAGCTTCCTCTTCCACAATCCCATCACCTGCCTCTCCCCTCAGTCCTGCTGCTGGTGGAAGGCCATCACCCCTGGAAGAAAAAAAGATGAAAATGGAAATGCGTGTGTTAAAAAGGCAGAAAAGGGTCCTTGATGCAAAAGAGAGGCTAATACAATTAAAGTCTGAATATTACACTGTAAAGATTGCAAAAATGCAAAGGGAATAAACACACTTAAATTGAGCAAAAATGTGTCTTTACTCATTTGTGCATGTGATTATTTACCCAAAGTGTGTATGGACAAAGTGATCCCTGAATGCCAGTCCACATAGTTCCACTTCATCAACAAATTGGTTGTGTTCATTGTCATCATCATCATCATCATCATCGTCAAACTCATCACCATCTCCTGTCTGTGGTATGTTCCTTTGCCGGCATGTTGTGAAGAAGCGCACACACAGTGATCACTTTACTCGTCTTCTCTGGACTAAGGCGGATTTCACTATGTAAAACGTGGAAACGTCGCTTTAGTTGTCCAATCCCCCTTTCCACCACACTGCGTGTCTTCTTGTGTGCTCTGAAACATACACCAAGGAACAGTAAACATTATTGATTTAACCAACAACACCAAGAGCCACCACTATAATTTGTAATAAGCTTTGACATTGTGGTCATGCTATTGAATTATGGCACCTAAATAATATAGCCAACATGTACACTTACCTATTGTAATTTAACTGTGGTCCCACTTGTGGACGGAGGTAAGGTGTAAGGAGCCACGACTTACAGGGATAGCCACTGTCCCCCACCAAGTGACATCCAGCTGGCACATGACGTCTCTCAAACAGTTGCCTCAGACCACTCTCCATCAATATCCTTGAGTCATGAGTGGATCCGGGCCACTTTGCAACAACATCAAGAATTGTGAAGTTTGCATCGAACACAATCTGGGTATTGATGGAGTGGGTTTTCTTTCTATTCACAAACACGTCCTCATCCTGACGTGGTGCAATTATTTTAATATGTGTCCCGTCTATAGCACCGACCACTCCGGGCACACCGGCAATATCCATAAAGCTGGCTTTGTTTCGTTGGAGTTGGCGAATGTCCAAAGGAAAACTTATGAACTGGCGAATAATATGGGGTCTACAAAGTGCATTGATTGTTTGGTGGATGGATCTGCTTACCGATGGCTGGGATATCACTAGATCGTCTGCATTACATAATTGCATTTTCCCCGTTGCCAGGTAGCGAAGTGTTATCAAACATTTCAATTCGGCACTGATTGGGTTGTTGCGATTAGTTGGCGCTGTTATTGCATCCCTAACAAGATCCACAACAATCAGTATTCCCTCACGGTTAAGGCGGTATCTTTGTAATAACTCCGTGTCATTAAGTGTCTCCAACACACTGCGTCGCACGGCCATTTTAAGATCCTTTGAGAATAGGTCTTAGTGAGTTAGGAGTCCTCTCGACTTCTTTTAAGCTGTCCCAGACTTAGGTGCTACTTTTAGGGCTAAAATGCTTCGTGAATTACTCTTAGTGAAAAAAATTAGGAGTCCTAAAGTTAGGAGTGACACGCCCATTATTTTTAGGAGTTGCTCCTAAATTCGCCAGTTAGGAGCTACTTTTAGCCTTAAAATTCTTTGTGAATACGGCCCCTGAAGTATAGTAGCCCTGGAATATGAGCTGCTCCGGAGCAGGTTATTGTTCAGACAGTTAGTTGCTATGACTAATTACACACCCTAAAAGTTACATCACTTTTTGGAACCCAAAGTTGAAGTTATCCACTTACTTACCCTTAAACATACCTGTACATACATACCTATGTCACATAACCTGCTGTCTGAAATACCCCCAGGCCTACAGAGGTGATTGAACATATTCATGGATTTACAAGAAACATTTGTGGCTTAAGCCCTGCAGACCCATCAGCTCCACACTCAATGACACTATAAATGACAAACTTGTGAAAGTCCCTTGAGCAACATCTCGGCTATACGCCCCTTTCCTTTATAAAGGCAGAGAGCAGGTCTGAAAGACACGACTGGACTCAAGTTCAACATTATTCAAGGTAAGTTATTAAATACTAGAGAAAGATTGTGTCAACCATCAGTTGGCATTATTTTAGAGTTTTAGACAATATGGACACATCAACAGATTTTTGTTGCAGAACTTGACATTTACAAATGTTCAAAGATTTAGCAGATAACACTAATGTAAACTCAACGAAAAGAAGGAAAGCTAACAAATTTGCTCATAGATTTCTAACTTTTGAACCAATCCTAAAGAATTTTAGATGAATAAAGAAACCCTTCAATAATCAAATACAATCATTTGATAGACTGAAATTATTGTTTTAGCTTTAGAATATTTTAGGATTGTTTCTAAATCATGATAGGAATCCATCTCTTCATTCATTCGTGAATATTTGTTTAATCAATTGTCATTATTCTATCCGTGCCCAGTTATTCATCGCTTAAATAATATAGAGATAACATGATTAATTATTGTAGTCCTCTGACAACCCATATTTTTGGGATAAACTCAAGGGTTCAGTTGGTCAGGTCTCCGACCTCCTACATCTGATTTTAAATGTCTGTTAATACAGTAGCTGAATATGGAATATGTACTTAGATCAGAGGCTCTCAATTTTTAATATACGTTCATTAAATGTTGTTGCAATGTACTAATAGCGATATCACAAAGATTTTTCACAATGTTCAGTAATTATAAACATTAAAACAGAGATATTTTTTTATAAAACTGGTTTAGAAATAAAATGTTGCAGAATCCCTGTTCTATCCCTGAAAATACATATATATATATATATATATATATTGGATTTGTCTGAAATATGCTACCGAGGCTCTCATGATATAACCATTTGAACACCTGGTCAGACTAATAATTGATGATGGATTATGGCATCATTTCATAATTTCATTAGTGTATAGATCCATAATAATGGTAAACCTAATTAAAATCCTTTCTATCTTGTTCAACAGAAGTGAACAAGTGAAATACGATGGTACATACAATACTTCACTCCGTACTTCATAAGCTTGGTCCTCGGCACCGAAACATATTTAAGGGGCATATTGAACAACATCAGCGAATTCCAGCTTATCATCTGAGAAGAGCTGATATACATGACACGGCACATTTGATGATAGAGCATCATGGTCACGAGGAAGCTCTGATGATCACACTTCACGCCCTAAGGGAAATGAACAAGAAGCGGCTCATTAGACACTTGAAGGAATTGGTCAGGAAAGGTAATAAATGTGGTTGCTCCTCCACAAAGCAATTCATAAGTGGAGCTTTATGTACCTTTGTTCATTATTCATGATACCCACAAATAAGTCATGTACAAAGGCGTATGCAATGCTATCTAAGTGTGGAAATTACCTAAACATTAATGCAGAGTTACAGTTGTATAAATGCAAAAGTTGTTGCCAATAGTAAAGTCTGCATGTGCCGACTTTATAGAATAAAAAAAATACTATACAAAATTACTGAAAGAACTGAAGACGGATAGATAGAAACATGCAACCTAAGCTTAAAATAAGAAATGAGCTTGCAGTTCTATTAATTAATTGATTTTTAACCAAAAGGAGCAGAGGACATCTCAGAAGACGTACTGGAGAACTTCACAGAAGGTAATAAAGAAACAAAACACACGTCAAAAGGAGAAAATGTATAAATCTCTCTATATTCTAAATGGTCCATGCAAGCCTATGGCATAAGAGCATGCTTTCTGATCAGTTATTCTTATCATTTGAAGATGATGATGATGATGATGATGAAGAAGATTATAATGATGGAGAAGGAGATGGATGTGGATATGAAGAAGGATATGAAGAAGAATAAAAATGAATAGGTGGTTATACGCATCTTTGGTGCCTGGAACTTTGAATGTGTAATGTCTGAATAATTGTAAAAACAAGAAATAAAAACAAGTTACTCAAACCCTTCAGTGTGTGTGTCTCTGTGTGTGAGTTTTGACAGTATTATTGTTTAACAGTTCAGTGATGACTATCACTTCGTCATGTGACAGTAATGGCTTAACGTTCAACCGTTAGCGCTATCAAAATAATTCTGCTTCTGACAGCATGCACTTTTTGGCTTATTATAATGCTTTTCTGTCAGTAAATCACAGTATCAGACTGAACAGAGAGTGATCCGGAGCACTGGAGTGACTGGAGTGAAGGATAACTGGAGAACTGGGGAAAAAAGGCTCCTGAGTGGAAACTGGGCAACCCAGCAACAATGAAAACAGACTAATATATATATATATATATATATATATATATATATATATATATTATAGCTTATTTATCAAGTGTGAAGTGTCTTGAGTTTTTCTAAATAAAAATCTGTCAAATTTATTCTCAATTTGTCTATTTAAAATATATTTACACTCACCACACAGTAATGGTCAATAAATGCCAAGTTTTGTCATGAAACTCTAGATGGCGCAGGCTGACAGGTCTTTAACTCGTTTGGTCATGTCATTATCTATAAAGTGCAGCTGATTGGCTGCTGTTGCTTCAGTGGCCAATGAGCTGCTGCTCAACATTCAAATACCAGTGTGTTGCTCTCATCAGTCTGCAGCACGCTTTCAGAAACCCTCCCCCTTCCCCAGCTCCACCTGTATAGATCAGCCACGGGGTTAATTCATGCATGTTACATGTGCAGCAGCATGTCTTACACACTCAAAAAAATAATAATCATGGCATAGTGTATAATTAAGTATTTGCATCCTATTGATTTTATTTAAATAATCTTTTTTTTCCCCCAAATGTATGTAGTCAGATCGCTTAGAATCAATGTAAACTGGTTAATTGTGAAAATTATTAGATTTAATCAGTTAAAAAGTATCAATGTGGTTTAAATATAGCTAGCTGTGGAACGAGCCAGATCCTATTAGTTAAATTTTATGAGATTGGTTTGCATACAATTTATGGGAAATGGCATAGTTTAGAAGGGAAATGATGCCGATCCATACTCCAGTCGATAGGAGGTAATGCACATAGAGATGTCGATGGAAATGCACCTGCAAAAAATCAGCCTTATCCTTGCCATCTTACATCGGGGCTGACTGCAAGGCAAGTTACATCTGTACTCATCGTATATAATTCGACTGTTTTCAACATGTGTTATCAGTGCTGTTGATGTCATATTACACTGATATCAATGCAATGACAATCAAATTACTAAAACTGTTATTTTACAGATCCCTTAAGCATCCTTTCTTACATCTGTATGGTGGGACAACCTCCTAGACCTTGTATGTATGCTACAAAGATTGTTTCATAGAAACATACATCAAATTACGAACAATGAATCTCACTTTGAATTTTAATGATTCAACATAACATTCTGTTTTATGGTGCATATTTTAAAACACCTTTTACCTTATTTTGATTATTCTCAGGTTAGGTTAAGTAATTCAAATCTGTCCTAAATCCTAAGTATTTGAATTCTCATACTTACAATCCATAGGACAGAAGTTTTCTCAGTGGTCTGTTCAGCTCACTTTTGTAGAAATCAAAGACTTTTGGCAGGCAAGCTTCTTAGTTTCAATTAAATATAGTTATTTCCAGGTTGTAGTTTATATGTAAACTAGTTTACATATAAAGTACTAATATATAAAAAGACAAAACAACAATCAAAGCGAATCGTTTACAAGCGTTGTGTGTCAGAGGCTTTAATGGCATGGCATCTAACACCGGAGAGTCAGCGTCTCCATCTTCTCCTTTCAGCCTTTTATAGACCATCTGAATTCTTGAGGTCGTCATCTTTGGAAATCCACTCATTATTTATTAGTCTTTTACAGACAATCAATCAGATCCTAATAGGGATTGGCGATATGGCTTAAAATCCATATTGCGATATACATTGCAGCCTCCTGCGATAACGATATATATCACGATATATAAATTATAATAGAACCATTTCAGAATAGGTTATAAGGAAAGCCAAACTGCTACATTTGTTTTTTTTTTTAAGAAACGTACGTAGTTTTGAGAACATTTATGCAAAACTGTAATTATACAACATAATGTTGCAGATAAATAAAATTCAAGTACACTATAGCTGCAGAGACTTTAACAAAGAAAAAGCTTAAAGTATTGGGTTTCTTTCCTTTAGTGCACGCCTGTTTCACACACACTCTGTGTGCAGTGCGGCGCTGGAGTAGCACTTGCTATTGTGCTTTCACATATCCTGCGTTTGCAGTGCGCAACTAATCTACGGCTGTGCGACAAACACAACATTTATCCTCTATTTTTTATTTCAAATCACTATTTTTATTATTAGTGTTTTTTTTTATTATAAAATAATATAAAAGTTTCAGCATTGCGATTCTATTTGTACACAGACAGTAGGCTAGTAATACGTCTACACTCTTTCACAAGACTTAGGCTATTCACGTTTAAACCTAATAGCCTACACTTAGACTTATTATTACTTCTATATAAATTTATATTTAGTTGCTCAAGCAAGTGGCAAAACATTTATACGTTTAACACAATTGAAAAAAACAGCTCTCTCATACCTTTCCTTTCGCATTTAAATCTTTTTTACAAGAAATATTGCGGTCTCAAAAAACTTGTTTGTCCACCTCCACGAAGAGACGACTGCATCCATTATGTCACGTTGTTGAGGTAATGTTACTGTGTACTTTTCCTTGCTTTAATTGCCCCGAGCTTAAAGTTAAAAAGAAAATGACTGTGAAAAATAGTAGCCTAGTATAGTTTAATTAAATGCATTTAAGGAGAGATTACTATATTTTCATATCAATCCGCGTTCATTTTTGACCATGAACCATGCGCTGTCACTTTAATTCAGCGCGTGCAGCACAGCGGAAATAGACTGCTCGTCGTACGGCTTAAATCCAAACCAAGTCCAAATAATGGATGTTGCACCGGCCTTTTTCACCAGCTCCTCCATTTCGCTTTCGGCCATGTTTACTCAAGATGACGAATAGATGATGCGTCGCAGCCGGTTGCAGCTCGTGGCTTCTAAATTCGTTTATATCGTATATCGTTTATATCGCCCATTACTAGATCCTAATATGTAAGGTCATCAGTACTAAAAATTCCCCTCATAATTGATCAGTCTCTTACAGACAATTTATCCAATCCGAAGTCTTGAACTGTCAAGAGTTCTGGATATTCCTTTCAGACCCGTCTATATAAAGCCTTTCGCCTCTTCATCCTCCTCGTTTTCTTCTTTGTTTCCTCCACGCCTCGTCTGCAACACATCCGACGGTAATGCTTGTTCTTTTCTTCTTTTGCAATGCTTTTTTCTAATACATGTTTTTCTCTCTTTTATACCAGCATGCTCTTAATAAATCAGTTACAATAACTATTGTGGTGTTTTTCTTTATAAACCACTTTCTTATTAAACCAGTTACAAAAACAACTGCAGTGTTTTTCTTTATAAACCACTTTATTAATAAACCAGTTACAATAACAATTGTGGTGTTTTTCTTTATAAACCACTTTCTTAATAAATAGGTTACAAGTGTGGTTGATAATAAAGAAGTGTTTTGTTGCATTATTTTCCTGTTATCTCTGTAAAGCTGCTTTGAAACATTCTGTATAGTAAAAAGCGCTGTATAAATTAATGTGACTTCACTTGTTCTACACAGACAAAAAAGGCATACTTGTAACAGGAAAATTGGATATTTTCCACAACAATTCCTAATACAGTTAAAAACATTTGCAGTTTGATTTGACATTTGATCTTATGCTATGTCTTTTTGCTCTTTTAGTTGGTCAAAAAATGACCCATTATTCATAAATCATAAAGTCAAGTATAAATTAAGTCATGTTGTTTGATATCTGGCAGTAATTTTTTCTTTTGCCTTTGTTCACAGATATGCAAATGTGTCCATGTAAAGTGTGTGACATTTCATTATCTAACCGGTATGAATTGCTAAAACATTTTAGGCTAAAACATGTCCACTATGGTCGCAATTGCCGGTATCCCTGTCTATATGCAGATTGCCCATGTACATTCTAGGGCTGGTCCGAATACCATTTTTTGAGCTTCGGAGCTTCGAATTTCTATATGTCTCAGACATCCCAAGTTTCCCGGAAGTTCCGGTAGTCTCCCGCATATTGATAGCGGCTCCCTGATGCCCGCAAATTACTTCAAATCTCCCGCTCCAAACCGTGTAGCGTGCGCAGAGACAAGGGTGTAACTTTGGTTTGAAAAGTGGGGGGGACACAAAATGGGGGATTTTTTTTTCGATTTGAATCCATTTCCTGCATTTACATACATTTAGGGACTATGGTGATACAAAATCCAGGTCCCAGGAAATAATTAAGTTCATTATAATGATAAATTCTGCCAAAAATAAAAGTAGGCTACTAAACTATGAATAACAAAAAGATTTCTTACTCTTTTTTTTATTGTTTAATAGGGGCCGATTGCCAAGACTTGAGAGAATCATTTTATAAAGTCAAAAATGTTCACCATTAATGTTTTGTGTGTAAATAAAATTGAAATTATGTGAGACCCAATTTCCACTGTAATGTAAAAACAACATAAAAACTGTATATTTTAACCCTTAAAGGGGCAAGCATAAATAAATTTGATGGAAAAATGATTCATTGCTATTTTTGTATGTATCTAGACTAAAATGACACAGTTCATGCATTTTTTTCAAAATATGACCTTTATTTTCTAAGTTACACTCTGTATCTCCCGAGATACATTGCCCATTTAGGGTAACATTTTGCAATGTATTCTTTTTTATTTTTAGTTCATATGACAACTTGTAAAACATTTAATGAACAATAAATTAGCTACATTTTTTCATGTTATCCATACAACATTAGAAAAATTGGAAAAAAACTGAACTTTTTCTCCCAAGATGGATTGCCTATGTAGGATATACATTTAACATTTCATAACTTTTTAAACCGTTCATGTGCTGATTTTTAAAACACCTTTTTCCTGTTTTGTTTTTTTAATTCTACCATCTTCCCTGTGGTGCCCCACACCAGATATATTCTATGGGCAATGGAAGCTGAGAAAACAGTTGCGAGCATTTTGTCCAGTGACCAGGCAAAGCCTCACTTTGCACTTCTGACACTTGATGGATGTCTGCCCATCCTGGCACATCCAAAACCTTTATCTTATTCAATATCTGTAGAGAACAGGCCTCAAAACATAAGAATATCTGTGAGTGATCAGCCCTGTTAAATACCCTTATATGGGCAATGTATCCCCCAGGATACAGGCATTCAATGCCTGATTATCAAAGTTGTGAGAAGATTATTTTGAAAATACGAACAAGAACATGTAAAACTATCCTTAAAAAACTATTTTCTAAAACAAAATCACTCTAAAATATCATAATCGTGAAAAATATAAAAACACTTAGCTCATGGCCAGTGTCTTTGTCCACGTATGCTGCCATTTTGGATTTTGATACAAATATTTGGAATGTTAGCATAAAGTCACATGACCTGATTACATGACCCATCACCCCATCAGTGTTTCTCATCAACTGCAACCACATAATGCCCCTCCCCCATAGCCCCTCCCCCTACAGCCTGTTAAATGACTGTATCCCCCAAGATACAGAAACTCTTTAATTGTTTAATAGCATCTTTTTATGAATGAAGGCCAGTATCACTGATATTAATATAGCTACTGATGTCTGATGAAAAGGATTGTTCCCTCCAAATTTGAAACATTCATTAGGCTTCAAAAATATAACAACTTTTAATTTAAATTAACTTTAAACAATCCTCACATGAACCCATAATAAATGTTATATTTACCTGTGCCCTTCCTGTCTAACAGGTACGGAATATACAGAAATTGAATAAGGTTATCAAATAGTCTGCACTGCATAAATTATAAATTAAATATAGAAAAATCCTTATTAAAGCTACAAACATTCTTTAGACAAGATCAGTGAGTAATTTGCTCTGTTCCCCTTTGTTCTTTGGTTAACTTTACTGATAGACAGAATTGGCTGCTGTCTATGGAGCGAATTATATGCCATAATTAAACAAACAAATCCAGTATTTTGCAAACAAACTCGATCTGGTTTGCAAAGGAAAACTCGACTCGCAAGCAAACTGAAAGCAATTTGCAAAAACAAAGGTCAAATTGAGTGAAAATGCAGTGGAATAACCAATATTGTGTCTTACAAATATACATAAAAAATGAGCCTAGATAATAGGCTATTTCACAAATAAATACAAACCATCCTACAAATTGCATGTAACCTTTGAACAAATACCAAATCTAGAGCATACAAATGCATATCTGTCTGTTACGATTGTGAGATCTCTCGGCTCGATTTTCTCACAAATGCAGTTGAGTAACTTCCTCCTTTAAAAGAGTAGATGGCACTAAAATAGGGGATTAATTTAGCACTAGTCTCCCGGGAGAAGCACTGATTTGAAACGCGCTTGCCTTTGCCTACAGCTGAGGAAAAAGTTTCTTATTTTATTTATAATAAACATCTTGAGGTTTTATTTGGCAAAAAGAAAACCTCTTTTTAATGTCTTTTTCAAAGTTAAATTGTCCTCAACATTTAAACATTGTTGAGGACAAAATGCCACATGATAAAAAGGTAATTAGATCTGTGATTTTACACAGATATGAGACAACATATGAGAACGACAGAAATAGACTGGTTCAGTGACATAATCACTAATTTAGTCATTTTGCACATATCCAATGTAGAAAAAATTTAAAAAGCAACATATGATGCCAGATCTTTCAGCTTAGATTCCCAGAGAGAGTGAACTTCAAACATGAATGTTACGTAAATTGTATTGGCCTATTTTCGATTCAAAATTGTGAAATTAGTCAAAAGTTTATTAGTTTGTCAGATTATTACTGTTCCTGCTATTGCTATACTAATCCTGCTATTGATATCTTTGTAAGACTGCCGTTCACAGAACAGTGTAAAAGGAAAACAAATGTCCGGTGAATATCGAACCTAAAACTAACTTTACCGCGCTCAACGACCGTACGTGCATTTTACGCATTTAATCGTTCGCGTTCAGTGGGGAGGGAAGGAAGGGGTGTCTGTATGGGGGGGGGGGGGCACAGTAACTCGTTTAGGGGGGCATGGTCCGCGAATGCACTTGGCGCCAGCCCTGGAGAGAAGTGTTACTAAGTGCTAATGTGGATTTCTGTCTAGATATGTAATAAACATTTAGCAAAGAAAAACCTCAAGATGTTTATTATAAATAAAGTAAGACAGAAACTTTTTTCTCAGCTGTAGGCAAAGGAGAGCGCGTTTCAAATCAGTGCTTCTCCCGGGAGACTATAGGGCTAAATTAATCGAGTAATCCCCTATTTTAGCGCCATCTACTGTTTTAGAAGAGGAAGTTACTCAACTGCATTTGTGAGAAAATCTGCCTGGACACATTTGTGAGAAAATCGAGCCGAGAGATCTCACAATCGTAACAGACAGATATGCATTTGTATGCTCTAGATTTGGTATTTGTTCAAAGGTTACATGCAATTTGTAGGATGGTTTGTATTTATTTGTGAAATAGCCTATTATCTAGGCTCATTTTTTATTTATATTTGTAAAACACAATATTGGTTATTCCACTTCATTTTCGCTCAAATTGACCTTTGTTTTTGCAAATTGCTTTCAGTTTGTTTGCGAGTCGAGTTTTCCTTTGCAAAGCAGATCGAGTTTGTCTGCAAAATGCTGGATTTGTTTGTTTAATTATGGCACATAATTCGCTCTATAGCTGTCCCTTTAACCCCTTAACTGTCACCCCCCCTTTTTTCGCATAGACATAAAAATCATTATCCAAACTTAAATGGTTGTAATTCAAGAATGCTTTGGAATATAGACCTATGGTTGGTCTTGTTTTTTTCCAGACATTTTCCAGATTATTGTAGAAGTGTAGAAATGATTAAAAATGAAACAGAAAAAAAGTTATATAAGTTTAAGTTTATGAAATTATTTAATGTAAAAATATAATTATTAATATTTTATGAAAACAAACTGAGGTTTCTACCAATCTTTCATAATTTTTAATGTTTATTGCTATTTCAAAATAAAAGCCTAAACACGCCTAATGAATATGAAATATTCTTGTTGCAAATTGATAAATTACTGCTCATCTGTAATTTATTTTAGAAAACAGCCACCATATATGAAAACTAGAGATTTTAAGCTTTCAAATGATATATAGTTTGTCAATATTACTTTAGGTTTTTACTAAGATATTATTGTTTTAAATATATAGTGACAAACGTCCCACCTGTGGGACGGTGACACTTAAGGGTTTAAGACCTGACGCTGATGACAGGATCTTACATTTCGTTTTCTCATTTAAGTTTCATTTAAGATTTTATTTAACTCGTTTAAGACTGTTCTTGTGAGGATACAATTGATAAAACGGACATTTTGGCATTAAAGTAACACCAGGTAACTTTTCAACCTTCATAATATATTTCCAAGTCTCTTGTGATGGTACATCGACTTACAATAGGTTGAATGACACGTCTGCCATAGCCTGACGGGGTCTGTAGCGTTTTTAATTGTACTTTTAAACTTCGGGTTTCTGGTAGTAACCGGCGAACAAAGAGAACTACAAAACTCGACTGCTTTACGGCATATACGTCACTTCCACCAACACCCCCACTTCCTTAAAATCGCAGGGCTGTCAAGTGTCAAGCATTGAGCGTGACAGTCACTCATTTTGGTCTTTTGTCACGCTCTCCCGCCACACATTGTATTTCTCACGCTGAAAAACTATTTGTAATATAATTAATATGCCGCAGCACCCAAAACTCTGGCCGCGCCGCTCTCACTGTGGAACAGGCATGAATTCAAGCGCGTCTCCTTTGGTGTTGTCCGTCTGGTGTTGTTAGCCAATCAGAAAATAGCACTATTGTATCTGGGTAACATTTAACGCAACAACCAATGACACCCCGTAGTCTGGGGTGTTTTTTTGTCTGCCTGACTATGTTACGGAAGCTATCTTATCCTCCATTTATCTTCATGAATCAGGTAATGATTATTTGTCTTGCCTCAAGCTATAATGCAAATCTATTTGTAAAATTTGCAGATTTATTTATGGTAGCTTGACATTATAATATTGACGATATATGGTTATTATCTACCACTCAAACATTGCATTGAAGTATCATATAGATTCAGTAAAACGGTAACCAATAGACTAGGCTACTATAATGACACTGGCTTGTAAACGTGATCATCGCGATCATTTGTCGTTTGAAAAAAAATAAAACCCATGAAATTATATTCATATGACATGCTGAAATATATGCCACTGTACCTGGGATGAAGACATTTCACACGCGACGCAAGAAGAACACCAGCATGTGAGCTCCTCCTACAGTGTTAGGGATATCATGGTTGTCAACAAATGCACGATGACAGAGTTTACGACAGTAGTAGAGGACAATACTGTTTCCCAACTGTAGGGGGACCCCGAGAGCAAAAGTTACCTGGTGTTACTTTAATGTGCGTGTTATTATTCAAGCGCGAAAGAGAACTGGATTCTGGCGCGCTGTCTGTCAGAATCCAGTTCTCCTTTGCGCTTGAATAAGCGCAATACCGGCTCATTAGAACTTTCAGTGAGCTATTTTTAGAGTGTGGACTATGTGGGCGCGACGTACCTGGACGCGGACACGCGCATCGGCACTCCTGCTCCTCCGTGGCGATGACGGCGTGCGGTTAAAAAAATCGTAACAAACGAACTTGAAAGTGGGGGGGACACAAACGGGATTTTGAAAAGTGGGGGGGACATGTCCCCCGTCCCCATAGGAAATTACGCCCGTGGCGAGAGACCTTGCGTATGTGTGCAAATGTGCGTGTGTCTGTCTGTCCGTTTGCATTTTTATTATTTCGAGAACCGTTCATCCAAACTACTTCACAAGGGAGTGCAGTGTCGTATTTGGTGCAATATAGATAGACAGGCGAGACGCGACACGTTCAGAATTAATAAACTACAGAACAGCGTGAGCGGGAAGCGGCGCCTAGGTTTGCCAACCGTTCCGTATAATACGGAATCGTCCCGTATTTGACACATAAAAGTCTTGTTCCGTATTGAACTGATACGGAACGCACTTTGTTCCGTATTTTTGAGAATCAATTCAGTGCAAATCCATGACAGACACATAGCTTCTAATATATGTCAGACAGACTATGAACGAAGACATTTGTAGGCTCTGATAAGAAAAAAACCCCGACGAAGCGGTAGATACTAATTTCTCCCCCTGTTTGTCTATGATCAGCCGCGTAGCGTTTTGAACATCTTGGAACATCATCAGAGAATGCCCTTTTAATAGACCCCTTTTGCGCCGACGTCACAGTTACGTCACGGCGCTAGCTGGAGGCAAAACAAAGAGAAAACTGCAGGCGGCCAATACAAACCAGCACAGATTCAGCTACATAATAAGGAGCTTAAATTATTATTATTATTATTAAATGTCATCTTGTTGTGTTGTTGGGTGCTAGAATCAATGAAAAATGAATATGCTGTATCTGGAATTTTTATTTCTAGAAAATATTCACATCATTAAAATTGCACCGTAATGTCACTCTTTACATTGTCGTCTTCTTGGCGCTGGCTAGGCAGAACTGCGGATCGTACCACACAAGTCTTGTACATGACCATTCATCACATAGTTATAGGCATCTAAAGATTTATATGCCCTCAGTTACTCTTTACGCTCTGTTTCTCTATCGGATAGGTGTATAAGTCAGGCCACTCAACCGGAGGTAGTCTAGCGTTAACGTTAATCCTGTCAGATCGTCCAACCATTGAGTGAGTGTGTACGTGGGTCGGCCAATCTGGTTCCGTCCGTTAAAATTAACTTTTGCAAATAACAGTCGCGGTCCTGGACAGTGAGTGGCCTTGCACATTAAGATTAAATCGGATTTTCTCCAGTCATTGTTAAAAAACAAGCTAACAAAACTTGCAAACTAACGTTAGGGAAGCGGCCAGAGTGATCGTTCTGCAACCACCTAAGCTCCGCCCACAAAAAACGTCACCATGTTTACCAACTGAAAAGGGGTCTATTGGTGGTTAGTCATTGTGAGTCACGTATCGTAGCAACGATGACGACAAGTGACAACAGCGGGAAATGTAAAAATTACTACCTCTGTAGTTGCCATCAAAGGCAACACATATATGTCAGTTAAATATGGTTCACAGTTAAAATATAAATATATGAGGTTAAAAATCATATGATTGATGCTACCCTTGAATCCCTTTATCATTGCCTTAAGTTCAAGACTGGATGTCTAAAAACCTTCTTAAATTAAATACGGATAAAACTGAAGTAATTATCTTTGGGAAAAAGGATCAGAGATTAAATACTGCCACACTATTGAGAATGAAAGGTTTTGAGGTAGTGGAAACTGTGGAGAACCTTGGGGTCATTATTGATAGCGACCTAAGCTTCAATAGCCACATGAAGGCAGTCACAAAATCTGCTTTTTATCACTTAAAAAATATTGCAAAGGTTAAAAACTTTATACCATCGATAGACTTAGAAAAGCTTATTCATGCTTTTATTACCAGTAGGGTGGATTACTGTAATGGTCTTTTTACTGGTCTCCCTAAAAAAACACTAAAATCTCTTCAAATGATCCAAAATGTAGCAGCAAGGTTATTGACCAGAACTAAAAGAAAAGATCATATCACACCAATTTTAAAATCTCTACACTGGTTACCAGTGATCTATAGAATTGATTTTAAAGTTCTTTTTCTTGTTTTTAAATCACTAAATGGTCAAGGACCTCCCATATAGCAGAGATGTTTGAAACATATAGCCCTTCAAGATCACTTAGATTATCTGTTATGCGGTCCGTCTTTGGAACCGTCTTCCTATAGACATTAAGACCTCTCCCACAATCTCCATTTTTAAATCCAGACTAAAAACAAAACCTTTCTATGATGCCTTCTACTAACTTTCCCTTGCATTTATATTTATTTTTATTCTGTGACAAAATGTGACTTTTTAATTAGTTTTAATTATATCTTAATTGTTATGATTTGTTAATTGTTATGATTATGTAAATCATATGTATGATTATGTAAAGCACATTGGGCTACCATACTGTGTATGAAATGGGCTATATCAATAAACTTGAACTTGAACTTGTAAGCATAATCCCTACACTCCAAACGATTTTAAGGCAGATGTTGTTAACTCACTGCTCACTCAGACGCATCTGGTAGTCCTGTAGAGGATACCCCTCGTCTTCTGCTGACATAGATTTTGTACCTCTGTCAGATGCAGATAGTAATACAGATACTTCAGAGGACCTTCCAAAAATTAGTAGAACAAAAAAAAGCTGCAGTTTTACTGAAGTTGGAAAACATTTTTTATGTGCCATCTACACCAATTGATGAACTACTTGATGAACTAAACTTCCTCATAAGTACTGTGTCTGTGACTGTAACTTCCATCAGTCTTTCAGGGGTGCGTTTCCTGTACAACGCCGTAACTCTCTGCTTAACTACAATAGTACAATGCATCGTCGAAGAAATCAACTAGCAGTCACGACTGTTTCCGCGACTGTGATGCGCAGATCCAAATAATACAAAATAATATTCCAATTAATTGTGGGTGAATTAGAGATGATTCATTAATATGTTTAAATAAATAATGTTTTAATGATTTTAATAAAGACACTGAACTCTCATTTCCCGGTAAAACAGTGAGCGTGCGTCATGCTTTTACTTTCGTTTTCAACAATATCTAGTTAAGTTAAAGTATTTTCACACACTTGATGTACCAATACTGCTCTCGTCTGCAACGCGGGCATGTTAGTATCAAAATTAGCGCAATCATAGTGTCACATGATCAACGTGACTAGTCGACGTCAAGCTTAAAGCGTCACGGCATTGCATTAAGGTCGACTAATCGACTAGTCGGTTCAACCCATAATATATAGTAACTATTTCTATTGACACATTAAATACTTAATTTCAGTGTTAATAAACATCATGATGCTTTTCGATCTAAGCTTTGCATTTGACACAGTCTGCCATGAAATACTTCCCACATTAACACAATCACACACATAAAAACATTCAAAAAACGAAGAAATTAAAAGAATATAACAACAAATATATCAAATAAAAAAGAGGGGTGGATTTGAGTTAACCTGTTAAGCTGCAACCCCACTTTTGAAAAATCCCCAGAAATGGCATACCCAAACTAAAACACATACAGTTCATGAACCCTTTGTACTAAAAGCACAAGTATGATCTCATTTGAAAGCTAAGACCTGGAAGTTTATTGTAAAAGTAGAATTAATTATTGTCATAATGAAAAAATAGTTATAAGTAGCTTCAAAGTTTTGTAAAGTTATTAGAAATTAATTTTTTATGAAATATCTTCATAAAAATAATATTGAATTTGGCATTGTATCAATCTATGAATGCACTGCAGCTAAAGCCACATGTCTGACCATGTTATATTTAAAATCTGAAGATGACAAGTCTAAAACTCTGTATTTAGTTAAATGTTTTTCAAGATCAAGTCATATGACTTTGTTTTGATTAGACTCTAAAATGCAAACTGATGATTATTGTCATGTTCTAAGCATCTATTCAGTCTATTGTCTCTATTGTTTTGTGGTGCAAACGAGCCCCATTCAGTCTCAGTCTCCCCTGCACACATTCACACCTCTCCGGTCTGGTTATGGCTCTAAATATGTTTTTCTTTTGTCTTCATTATAATTACTAACGACTGGCTATTCACACTGTTTTAATCCCTAATTTCTTTTTTCAAAGTTCTCACTTCACATTTGAAACTGTATCAAATGACCTTCTTGAAAAAAAGAAACATTTCAGTAAGCATTCCTATTTAGAAAAAATCATAAAAATAACAGCTAGGTGGCAGGTGCACCTAGGCCTAGCTAGTATGTTAGCTTAGCACAACATCAATACACGACAATTTATGAGATTAAGACCATGTTTGTGCTCCAAACTTACTTTATAGCGCAAGTCGAGTGTTTTAAATAACCTTCTGTGATCTGATTTGGCTTCAGAAAAAAAAAATCAGACAGAAAATATATTATTTTATAGTATTCTGCACAATGATAAAGTCTATATCGATTAGCATTACATTATAAATATAATCTATTATTATGAAAATACCTGACATGGCTCGAAGAACACAAGTAAATCAAATATCATTGCAATCATGTTTATTGTCATCAAAACGTCTTTATCTGCATGTTACAGCGATCTCTGGAAGCTTTGTTTATGCCAGGGACTTCATGGCATAGACATCAAATAGAGACTAGATGCCCTATTGGCCGCTGTGGCGCAAGAAATGCGGCCGCCATCTTAAACCGGTCATACTCCTATTTGCGTTGCATAGCAGCAGTGGATGCCAGAGCACTGTGCAGCATATTCCTGCTCAAATCGGCGGACCATCACTCGGGGATTACTTTTCACAAGTAAGATTTAACATTTAACATTACCGTACTATTGGTTGTATTTTGTGAACATAATATTCAATGTGTCCTGTATCGTAGCTACGTGTATGACCTTTGCAGCAAAAAACCCGCGTGAAAATCAGTTCGGTATTTAGTGAGATATGATCAGGGCTCTCAAGTCTCACGCATTGGGCGTGAGACACACGCATTTCAACCCGTTCACACGCCACACCTTGTGTTTCTCACGCTAAGGAGTAAGGGAACTTGTCCCGCTATCCAATTAATGGACGAGGCGCAGGCAAACGGAGGGAAGTTCTCTGCCGAGTTCATAGCATCTGTCTCGAGTTATACAGAGTTAAATGCTAGCTACCAGCCAATCAGAAATTAGAATTAGTTGTTTCCGGGTAAATTATGTGTTCCCGCTGCAAGCACGTTCGTTACTAGACAACACGCGCACACACGGAGTGGAAGTTGAAAGAGCACGATCTGATGAATGCGGTTTGCGGACCTATTGATTTTTTTTTTTTTTTTTAGCATTTTGATTTTACGATTCCTGGACGATATCTCTTGCCTGTGATCAAAGACAGTGAGAGCTGATGTTGAGGAGTATAGCCAAATTTGTGCTAAATTATTTTTGATGCATTCAAAAACTCTCCAACTGCTTTTAAAGGGGTCATCGGATGCAAAATACACTTTTATATGGTGTTTGCAAATAAATGTGTCTTTGCAGTGTGTGGACACAATCACCATGCAATGAATAAAATCCATTCACTTTTTTTTTTATACTCAAAAACCAAAATGTTGTTGCTCATTATCATTTAAAGAGACATGCACCGAAACGGGTCACTGTGAACAGAGCTGTTTTTGAGGAGGTAAAAAGGTGATGTTCTACACAACCATTGAGAAATTTTAACCAAAGTATGTTACAAACTTTACATGAAGACCCAAAAGAATCATACCAACTTGTGGAAAATGGGCATCCGATGACCCCTGTAAAGGTGACCGGTTTGGGTCTTGACATTCATGCTCAGGGCAAGTTGTTATGACACACTGTTATGTACATTGAGCACTGATGTTCAGTTGGCTTGTTTGGGGTCAAATTTATTTGTATTTTTCAATAAATTTGTATTTTTTAAATATAACTATTTATTTTATTTGGATGAATTTGTCTTTTTTTATCAGATTTACCAATTGTTATAATTTCCATTTGTGCTGGTCAATTATAAACAATAGGCAAAATTGAACTGCTAGCAAAAATTGAAGCGAATTTGGTTGGGTCGAGGGACCGCTGCTGCAAATATTTGGGTGGCCCTAACAGATCTCACTCTAAACTTTTGATAAAACTTGAGAGCCCTGGATATGATTAATTAAATGCGCTGGCAGCTCATTGCACCTGCCAAACAGATTACACTGAGCGGAGCGGATGACCGGTTTAAGATGGCGGCCCCACGGCTCGTCCGCGCCAATAGGCAGTAGCGGTCGATAGGGCGTCTATCTATATGATGTCTATGCTTCCTGGGATGTCACATGATTATGGCACTTCTTCATGTGTTCCATGTATGGACTGCATGTGCACAGGGCGCCCTCAGGCTGCCAGTATGGATTGAAAACACAGTACATCAGAGTATCCAGCGCTCGTAATGATTACATCGACACATTTGGGTATAAATTCAATAAATATTATTCCTGTCTATATAAATCTGATGTAAACCTATGAGAATCTATCAATATTTCTCCAAATCTGCACATTTTTTAGCTAAAAGCCCTGAGGGACGTTGTTTTGTCAAGCGCTGTCATGACGACCTCACAGGAGTTTTTTTCTGAATGAGAGCGGCTGACGCTCATAATTCATATTAAAGGTATCGACTCATTTTTTGATTACATAACTCCTGACACAAATTAAGACATATCTGTCACTATAAGTTTCTCAGAATACAATAGTGGTCAAATACTGAAACTTGAGTCTTATATCTTTTTAATGATGTATAGTTTGTCAAGGTAATAACTTTATCCCTCTGGGGTCTAAGCTGTTTTTGGGGTCCTTGAGATGTTTTGACATGCCTTGACATTTGTGCTTTTTTCAGTTGCTTATAAACATATTAATGGCAAAGGTGTCATTACACTCTATTTAGCACAAACATGGCTATCATAATATGTGAGCAACATGTATGTACATGTTTGTATTTTTGAGAGAATATTGTTTATGCATGGTTATTGAAAAAACTAAAACTTAAAGTTTCTGAAATAAGGCCACAAAACAAATACTAAATATGTGTCCACAAGACTTTTGACTAATGGACGTTGTCGCCTAGAGCTTTTGCTTCAAAATGATCTGAAAATCATCCTGCCTAATCATTTACACAAAACAAAACTTTATAAGACACTTTTTGTTTGGAAAGGCAATTTGCGTGGAGGCGTGTTCACACCTGAGAAGACAATGACCGCATAATGAGCCCTATAATGAGCCTTTCACACAGGTGTGTCACTGGGTACCAAAGAATGCGAGGACAAAAGAAATGATATATACACTAACGTTCAAAAGTTTGGGGTAAATACGATTTTTTTTTTTTTAAGAAATTAATAGTTTTCTTCAGAAAGGACACATTAAATTGATCAAAAGTGACAGTAAAGACATTTATAATAATGCAAAATAATTATTTTTTAATTAAAAGCTTTTCTCTTGAACTTTCGAAAAATCCTGAAAAAAATGAATCTTGGTTTGCACAAAAATATGAAGCAGCAAAACTGTTTTCAACTGTGATAATAATCATAAATGTTTCTTGAGCATCAAATAATCATATTATACTGATTTCTGAAGGATCATGTGACACTGAAGACTGGAGTAATGATGCTGAAAATTCAGCTTTGATCACAGGAATAAATTACACTTTACTATATATTCACATAGAAAACAGCTGATTTACATTGAAATAATATTTCACAATATTACTGGGTTTGTTTTGTATTTTTAATCAAATAAATGCAGCCTTGGTGAGCAGAAGAGACTTCTTTTAAAAACATGTAAAATCTTACCGACCCCAAACTTTTGAACGGTAGTGTATATATATATATATATATATATATTACAATTAGAAATTGTAACCAATTACAAATGGGTTACAATTACAAGAACAATTACAATTTTAACAACATTTCAGGTGTATTCTTTCTTTGTAAAAAGTATACATTTTATCATACATATTTCAAAGGTAAGGATTCATAAGTTTGAATATTGGAACAAACACTATAATAACATCTTGATAATTCAATATACCTACTTTATTTTTGACAAAACATCCCATACTATATATTTAACATATGAGCAGACATTGGCGAACAAAAGCTTATTTAATGTGGCAGTAGTCTTTTTTTTACAGTAGCCTAAAAACTTTATAATCTATCCAAACTAATCAACGAAATCTTGTCTAAACATTCATATTTATTCTGTAACATATCGTGTTTATGATATATTGGCATATACATGTTAATTTGCAGTTTGTTGCTTATACATTTTATTTCAACATACAGTATTTCAGTCTATTTTTACTCATCTCAGTAGGCTATAGCAATATAGTTTGGATGTTCATGTAAAAATAACATTTACTAATGTATGTGCGAGAGTGAATGAACGGCACAGACACGCGCTGTATAACTGTAGTAAACAACAGCGCGCGCGCGCCTGTGTCATTCATTCATCATTCACACACAGACACGCAATTCATATTTAAACAGTCTTTTTGCGGTTTACAGACACTATTCAATATCGCGATTAGAACAAAGCACTTAAGAATAAATAACTTACTACATCAGCTGGATCCGTTGCTCCTCGAAATGAAACTACCAGCACTTCTGGTACATTTAATATTTAAACAGTCTTTTTGCGGTTTACAGACACTATTCAATATCGCGATTAGAACAAAGCACTTAAGAATAAATAACTTACTACATCAGCTGGATCCGTTGCTCCTCGAAATGAAACTACCAGCACTTCTGGTACATTTTCCAGGATTATTAGATAGTATTATTCCTCACAGCGCAGCAAGACGAGGTAAAGTACAATTCTTATTACACTCGATGTGTTTTATAATCCAGCTGATGCGGGCGTTGGCATGTTTGCATGGCTTGCCTCAGATCATTTGCATTTGAATAGCACGCGCTCTCCGTGGGCGTGGCACATTAACACTTGATAAAGTATAATGAACTGAAAAAAAAAAGACTGACATCTCTCTCTTTTCATACAGATTAAATAAACTGAGAATATTTGTTTCTTATTTATTAATGTTTATTTATTTATTTTTTAGAAAGGGACCAGATGCCACTGGATGAGTCCTGCTGACTTCAACATTCACATGAGTCTCTGTACATGAACAAGGTAAAATGAAAAATCAAACACCTTGGACATGACAGGTATGTAGGCCTACTATGTTTCAGGAATGGCACAAAGGTGTGTGACTGTTCAAGTCTCTGTCTTTAGATCAGTGTGTTTACTAATGTGCTTTTTTTTTTTTGTATCTTTGGATTATGTTGTGTTGTAAATAAATCCAGACAATCTAAAACCCATTCTTTTTTAAATTTCTCCTCATTCTTTGTGCAAGGCTCCTCATAATGATAGGGCCTGATAGCACCTGATATGGCCATTAGGGGAGGGTCTTTGTCTTTCTCAGGTGTAAAATGCATTCATATTAATTAGAGATTCACGCCAGTGACAATTTTTGTTTTATTTTTCACAAACCACGCATATTATCTCAAATGTTATTATCTCAAAACTACAAACTTTTACATACATGCTTCTGACATATTATTGTAGAAGAGTTTGTGCTGAATACAATGTAATAAGACTTTAGCCATGAAAATGTCAAGTAACAGAAATAAGCACAAATGTCAGAGCATGTCAGAACACCTCCAGGACCCAGAAAACACCTCAGACCCCAGAGGGTTAAGCTGTTAATGCTTGGGAACGGAGAATAATGCGGGGCTGATAGGTCAATTATGAGGTGTATTTTACCCGAAAATTCTCTTGTAGGTACTCCGATGGGGCTGATATGAAATATGTTGAATGGGGGATTGTTGAACAATCCTCATGATCATGAAACCTGATTCGACTTCTTTTTTGATCAGATTGTCAACGACTTCAGGTTCTGTGAGGGCGGACTGGAGATTATTACAGATGGTGTTCTGTGAGAGCGGGCATTCTCCGCCGGGTTTTAAGCCATTTTCGAGGCCTGACAGGTATTTGGTCAATTCAGCGTCCGGATGGTGAGCTAGTTCAAAGTACATGCGTGAAATATATACAGGAGTCGATAAGTAATTGTTGGATTTTTTATTCGCAGATTTATACACAGTGCACACGAGACGGGCATGGGCGCCGCTGCAGAAATTACAAATGTACAGGTACCAGCAGCGCGGTCTGACACATTTACGAGCATTAAAATGATTGCAGGTCTTGCTGCCTGCTGCCTGCTGTCTTCAAAGGAGGGGCCTCTCCTGAAATCTTGACTTGCTACAGCGGTTGCAGGACGTGGCACGTAGCTGGTAGATCTAGCTGGGTTAGTTTCTGGGCAGGGTGGAATGGAAGGGTTAACTTGGGGGACATGACATTGTCGAGTGTGCCACTGACTTACTACATCAGCTGGATCCGTTGCTCCTCGAAATGAAACTACCAGCACTTCTGGTACATTTAATATTTAAACAGTCTTTTTGCGGTTTACAGACACTATTCAATATCGCGATTAGAACAAAGCACTTAAGAATAAATAACTTACTACATCAGCTGGATCCGTTGCTCCTCGAAATGAAACTACCAGCACTTCTGGTACATTTTCCAGGATTATTAGATAGTATTATTCCTCACAGCGCAGCAAGACGAGGTAAAGTACAATTCTTATTACACTCGATGTGTTTTATAATCCAGCTGATGCGGGCGTTGGCATGTTTGCATGGCTTGCCTCAGATCATTTGCATTTGAATAGCACGCGCTCTCCGTGGGCGTGGCACATTAACACTTGATAAAGTATAATGAACTGAAAAAAAAAAGACTGACATCTCTCTCTTTTCATACAGATTAAATAAACCGAGAATATTTGTTTCTTATTTATTAATGTTTATTTATTTATTTTTTAGAAAGGGACCAGATGCCACTGGATGAGTCCTGCTGACTTCAACATTCACATGAGTCTCTGTACATGAACAAGGTAAAATGAAAAATCAAACACCTTGGACATGACAGGTATGTAGGCCTACTATGTTTCAGGAATGGCACAAAGGTGTGTGACTGTTCAAGTCTCTGTCTTTAGATCAGTGTGTTTACTAATGTGCTTTTTTTTTTTTGTATCTTTGGATTATGTTGTGTTGTAAATAAATCCAGACAATCTAAAACCCATTCTTTTTTAAATTTCTCCTCATTCTTTGTGCAAGGCTCCTCATAATGATAGGGCCTGATAGCACCTGATATGGCCATTAGGGGAGGGTCTTTGTCTTTCTCAGGTGTAAAATGCATTCATATTAATTAGAGATTCACGCCAGTGACAATTTTTGTTTTGTTTTTCACAAACCACGCATATTATCTCAAATGTTATTATCTCAAAACTACAAACTTTTACATACATGCCTCTGACATATTATTGTAGAAGAGTTTGTGCTGAATACAATGTAATAAGACTTTAGCCATGAAAATGTCAAGTAACAGAAATAAGCACAAATGTCAGAGCATGTCAGAACACCTCCAGGACCCAGAAAACACCTCAGACCCCAGAGGGTTAAGCTGTTAATGCTTGGGAACGGAGAATAATGCGGGGCTGATAGGTCAATTATGAGGTGTATTTTACCCGAAAATTCTCTTGTAGGTACTCCGATGGGGCTGATATGAAATATGTTGAATGGGGGATTGTTGAACAATCCTCATGATCATGAAACCTGATTCGACTTCTTTTTTGATCAGATTGTCAACGACTTCAGGTTCTGTGAGGGCGGACTGGAGATTATTACAGATGGTGTTCTGTGAGAGCGGGCATTCTGCGCCGGGTTTTAAGCCATTTTCGAGGACTGACAGGTATTTGGTCAATTCAGCGTCCGGATGGTGAGCTAGTTCAAAGTACATGCGTGAAATATATACAGGAGTCGATAAGTAATTGTTGGATTTTTTATTCGCAGATTTATACACAGTGCACACGAGACGGGCATGGGCGCCGCTGCAGAAATTACAAATGTACAGGTACCAGCAGCGCGGTCTGACACATTTACGAGCATTAAAATGATTGCAGGTCTTGCTGCCTGCTGTCTTCAAAGGAGGGGCCTCTCCTGAAATCTTGACTTGCTACAGCGGTTGCAGGACGTGGCACGTAGCTGGTAGATCTAGCTGGGTTAGTTTCTGGGCACGGTGGAATGGAAGGGTTAACTTGGGGGACATGACATTGTCGAGTGTGCCACTGACCTGCAGACTGCGCAGGAAATGTTTTTACAGCCCAGAAACACCTTGCTGTGGAGATCTTGATCGAGTGCACCCCAGTATGTGCACTGGTTCCACTGTGCGACTCGCACTGCACTTATGGCTGAGAAGAGTTTGTGGTATGTATAGAAATGCCAGCCCCCATAGGACAGCGCGAGCTCCGCTATGATCGCCAGATAATCATTCAGTTCGCTCCGCCTGTGGGGGAAAGCTGAACAAATGATTTCTGTAAAATGAGCAAAAGCAATAGAAAATTTAGAAAATGATAGTAGACGGGATGAGTGAATGCCTTTTGCCTTTTTTAGGGTGACGGAGAAATCCCCACAGTCTATTTGCTGGTCTGATTCAGCTGCGAGAAGCAGAGAAAATAGAGAAGAGAGATCTACATCCGCACCTGAGAGGATCTGTGCACGGATGTTGTGGGACATTGGAGGCGGTTCCATGGCGGTGGCATTAGGCGGGATGGGCATCGGTGTTGCTGTGAAAAGAGAATGTTGGGATTTAGTTTGGAGGGAAGAGCTGGGAAGGGTATGAGTCGGGGCTGCGGATGTCGGCGGCGGATGCCTCATGCTTGAATTGCCCTCTATAGTTTGATAAGGAAAGTTTGGTGGAGGATAGGAAGGAAAGGAGGGATGAAAGTGAGATGTGTGGGCTTGTGCTGCGAGCGGATGCTGGCTTGTTTGCTCTACTGGGGCTGCAGGCCACTGAAAAGGGGAGGGGTTCGAAATTATTGGGTAGACCTGTTGAAAGGCTTGGGCGTGTGCAGCTGGCGGAGGTAGCTTTGCGCTAGTGTCTGCGACAGGGGCTGGAGGCCACTGAAAAAGAAAAGGGTTAGAAACCATGGGAGGATATGGCTGAGGGGCTGAAGAGAGGCCGCTCGGCCCGGCTGTGGAATAATCTGTGGTGATATGCTGAGCCGCGTTGGTAGGTGGTTGTGGTCTTGCCTCAGTGAACTCTGGGGCGCGGCCTAAGCTTACTGAAGGCCTGTTGCTGCGGCTTGATGGACGAAGAGAACCGGATCTTGTGCGGGTGGAATACGATGGTGTTGTCTGAGGCGGATTCTGGGCCCTGCGAGTTATGCTTTGCCTGTTGCCCGTCTTTGAAGCTGATGAAGGCCTTGGAGAGAGGTTAGTCGATTGAAGAGAAACGTAGAGATCGTACAGTTCCGCTTTGTTGTTATTTCCGCGAGAACTGTACATCAGAATTACACAGTGCTTGCTTCAATCCTACGACGGTCCATTTCCCAGGTGGGAATGGCTGAACGGTAGGAGGAAGCTGGGGAGGAAGTTGTAAGTCTCACTGGGGGCGGTGAAGACTGGCCTCGACGTCTTGTCGAGCGTGAAGTTGTTCGGGCTGGCATGCGGCCACGAGACGAAGCCTGGGGCTCGGGTGCGATGTCAGGCATAGGAGGAATTATCCCGGGTCCGGCAAACTGCGGCGGATCCATAGGGATGTTTGCTTTGTTTGAAGAAAGGCTCTGAGACATGGCAGCAAGAAGGCGAGCCAAGATGCTGATAAACTGTCAAGGAACAAAGGTGGGTTCTGCTGTTATTTATCTTGTCCTGAATTGATTACTGATTGATCTCCACTTGTGCTAATTGGGTTAATTATCTGCACCTGCTCCTACCGAACCTTGTTAATAAAACATCATTTAAAACATTGACACCTAAAGGCGGGCATACACGGTGCAATTTTCATCTGATTTTGAGCCGAATTCTGACTCGTGCGACTCCTTTTCGAGTCGGGCCGATTTTCAGCTTTGTCGTGCATCGTTTGTTGTGCAGTGTACAGGGAGAAACTAGAGGCAATTAACCTCTCCCGATCGGCAATCGGATTAATTTCTGGCATGTCAGAAATTTGGTCGCTCCTCGTGACTCTATCGCACAGTTGAAGCAGAGCTACGAATCGATTGCCCTAAACTCAGTGTTTTTCGCTCGCTGCGCCTGCGCGAAAACAGAATGTTAAAAAAAAAAACGAAAAGAGGGAGATCTTTAAGTTCTGTAATTCAAACTAGATACAAATTACTGTTGCTTACCTCCAGATATTACCCACGTCTTCCAAGCCACCTGCGATGTAACACCGTGCCTCTTTTTTTAATTTGTTAAACAATGTTTTTGAAATAAACCTGTTTTTAATTTTCATTGTTGACTAATTATTGCAGTGTTCGGACATATTAGACTGTTAATATAATTATATGCCTATAATTCATTGTAATCGACCTAAATGTTTTTGACAATTTTCAATGAGGATCCTCATTGAGAATGGTCTAAAACATTTAGGTTGATTACAATGAATTATAGGCATATAATTATATTATTATTATTTTATTATTCCTCGAGGAGTAAGCTTCTATGTAATATTTTATTATCCTCACAGCGCATTGCGGTGATGTGCTGTGAAATTATTGCGTGGCAAATTAATTCTAATAGCAGATCAATTTAATAATAAAATTAGCCTTCCCTACTACAATAATACTAATAATAATTTAATACATAAATTGGAAGTGCTAAATCATCTTGATATTGATAGCTGATGCTTGTTTTGACAATATCTCTGGATACATGATATCGTCAGGCGCAACCCGGCTCGGGGGTTTATCGCACATATTTCACACGTATAGTGTGAGCAGTCAGGCTGCAACTCGACGTTCAGACCGTATAGTGTGAGCACATAAATCCTGTGCTTTGGCTTTACATCGCATGCGACTTACTCATTCAGTGTGAGTAGGAACCTTGCTGAAATCGCACAGACATCGCACAGTGTATGGCCGCCTTAAGAGACATGTCAAAAATCGGTGTAATAATACCACTAAACTGCACACTACACGCCCTCAACAGCTTACCAGTGATGTTATCTAGTCCAGGGCGTTTATTTACTTTTATCCTTTTAAAAAACCTAGCCAGTTTAGGAGCATCAATATTAAACTGTATTACTTTGCCAAGAATCATTCTTTACATTATCATCATCCACATTAAATCTTAGATAAAATTTGTTTAGTTCATTAGCTAAACACACATTAGAAGTATATCCATTTAAATATACCACAGTTCTATTACTTCTCTGTAAACCTGTCATTATTTCATTCCATCCCACACCACCTTTTGATCAGAATTGAATCATTTATATCCTAATTTCTCTTTTTAATCATGTTTTCCCTTTCGCAGTAGCAGCACTTATTACCTTCCAAACAATAGAATAAGCAACTTTATCACCACTTTTAACGATCAAGATGTACTGGTTCTCAGAATCCATCGATATTAATGACAGAATCCATGTCGGCATCCATCAGCCACGTCTCCGTGATGGCCACACACACACACACACACACACACACACACACACACCTCTGAACTCGTGTGTGTAAGATACTCATGCCTGAAGTTCGTCCACCTTGTTTTTAACTGATTGGACATTAGCAAGGACTATTAAGGGTAGAGGAAGATGTTTCTTCCTTGTTAAAATTCTCACACAGTCTCACGCCGCCTATTTGGCGGGAGTAACTACGACTGTTACAAGGCCCGGGCGCCTCCTCGTGGCGACCGCTGGGTAGGGTGGGTTCCCTTTTGTATGGATGTTTTATCCATTAATGGTTCCTACCCGAGCTAAGATCCCGGCCTACCCCTCATGGGCTAACCACCGTGCGGGATTGTTCTACTGGTTGCGTTAAAAGAGAATGAAAAAGAAGTCCCTGGTCCCTCTGGAATCCAGGGCAACAGTAGAAGTGGAAATGCAAGGGAAGCTGATCTGGCCACGAAACATGACTGTCTGGTGTGTGTTAGATCCTTTCCATTGGTGAGAAGCTTAGGGATGCATAGGCACCACCATCATGCCATGGAAGTGAACCAAGAAAGGATTGTAGCCCTTCAGTCTAAACGCAAAGGATGGACAGAGAGTGAGGATTCTGATCTAAGGAGGTGTGCAGAATCTTTGAGGGAGGAGGGGATGAGGAAGAAAGATCTACTTATCCTCATCCATGAAATCTTTCAACATTGGTCAACTGAAGCTCTAAAGAAGAGACTTCAAGTCATCAAGTGGGACCCACAAAAAGCGAACATCGAGTTAAGTCAGACCCTCCCAATCGAAACAGATACTTTAATAAACATATTACCATTGCCCGGGCATTAAACCTGAGGGCGTGGACTGAGGAGGACATCAAGTTGCTAATGACAGCGGATGCTGCATGGAGAGCGGATATGACAAAGAAAGAACTGATAGACAACTTACGTTCATGTATGGCTGGACGGACAGCTGAGGTCTGATGAAGCTGGGCTGGAAGCCAGATGTTAGCGGTCAGAGAGGACACTCGTGTACTACTACATCTGCTATCCAGCCGCTCGGTGCAGCAAATGTAGATCAACCCTGTTGTTTAACAACAGGGATTATCTATCCTGTCGAGGAATGGAAGAGAGGGCTGTTTGAACAGGCTCTCCAACAGTTGGAAGATCCTCGGCTGGGGGCACCCATAATAAGAAACTTGATTAAGGACATCTTGGAGGGCCGAAATTCCAAGGAGGAAGAAGCGGAGGCATTGGATGTTTACGTGTCTACCCTCTTCATGGTGAAATGGAGCCTCACTTCTCGGAAAACGATCAATAAATCAACAATAAGGTCCAATAAACAGAAACGAAGACTACAGTATGCGCATGTGCAGAAATTGTATCGCCACAGGAAGATGCTGCGAGAACTATTCTGGAGGGTCACTGGAAAGAGACACTTATGGACTCTGATATGCAAATAGAGGGACTTGAGGACTACTGGACTGAGACATTTGCTGCCTCTGGTAGTCCCAGGGTCGAGCCCTTCAACGGCGAAGTGGTGGAAAGATGGGAGATTCTGAAGTTCCTTAAGTCCACCTTGTTTTTAACCTATTGGACATTAGCAAGGACTATTAAGGGTAGAGGTAGATGTTTCTTCCTTGTTAAAATTCTCTCACAGTCTCACGCCGCCTATTTTTCATATTTTCCTTCTAGTCCCGCAATCTTATTCAAGACTAAAGAGCTGGTAAATGTTATAAGCAATAATGTCCTTAAACAGGGGAGAGTTTGCGAGTTGCCTCGGCACCAAGCTGCCTGTGTTCAATCCAAGGAGAAAGTCTCGGTATATTGAATCTGATTTGGTAATGTTCCAGCGGCAAAGTTGAATAAGAGTATTAAAACCAGCAAAGATATGACCCCCATCTTTCTAAAACCATCATGGAATAATAGAAAAGATAAACAAATAGACCAGAAAGAACTGCAAACGAGTCAAAGAAACATACTCCAACAGACAATAATGCTTGCGCAATCACACTCAACTGCAGACATCGTTGCGAGTTGTTCTAATATCGGCATCACTGGTTCTAGTTATTCCTGGCTCATTTCTTACATAAGCAACATAAAGCATTATATCACTGTACAAGGAAATAAATCTGCCGCTTACACAGGGTGTTCCTCAAGGTTCGGTTCTTGGTCCATTATTGTTCATCATTTTTATATATCCACTTGGTGACATCATACACATTCATGGACTTTAATTTCATTGCTATGCTGATGACATTCAAATTTACCTCACCACCAGCTGAGATAGGCCATCCCTGCCCGACTTATTTACTGCATGTATCAGGAATATCAAGCATTGGATGTCTCTGAATTTCCTCAAACTAAATAACAAAACTGAAATATTAATGATTGGCCCTGCTACCTCAGTCAAAAGGATGGACCTGTGCTTTGATATTGATGGTGTTCATGTTTTGCCTCTCACATTTCTCAGTCTTTTTTCAATCTTCGTAATATTGCATATCTTCGATCTTAATTCATGCGTTAATCACATCACGTCTGGATTATTGCAACGCTCTTTTTCTTGGTCTGCCCAAAAAACGTATTGCAAGATTAAAGTATGTTCTGCTCACATTACTCCTCTACTGCATGATCTTCACTGGCCTCACGTATTCACTTTAAGGCATTAAATGGTCTTTCACCTCCATATCGGTCAGATCTACTCTACTCCTACTTCCCTGCCTGGTCCCTTAGATCATCTGAAATTGGTCTTTTGTTCATTCCTCATTTTCGGTTGTCCACTGTATAGGTGGAAGGTCATTTAGTGTAAATGCGCCTAATTTATGAAATTCACTACCCCTTACACTTAGTAATATATCAACAATGGTGCTATATATCAACAATGGTGCTATATAAGGCGCTATATAAATAAAACTACTATTTCTTCTTATGTTTGATTTTATTCTAATTTACTCTGAAATTATTTTCCCAAGTAGATTAAAGGAGAACTCCGGTAAATTTTAACATTGAGCTAATTTTTTTGTAAATTTGGAGTGCTGTCAGTACAGAGAGAACAATGACAAAAATCGGTGTTGCCTACACCGTGTTATCCTCTTTTTAAAATTTGCACCCTGTTGACTTAAATGGGGCCAGTTTTAAACCTGCTTTTAGCCTCTTAACATCCTTGATGTGTCATTATAAGTAGTGGTCGACCGATATGGGTTTTTTGATGGCCGATGCTGATATCCTAGAGAGCAGGGTGGCCGATGGCAGATATAAAGCCGATATATATATATATATATATATATATATATATATACACACACACACACACACACACACACACACTTTATATTTATATAAATCAATATTTTATAAATTTGATAAATTTAATAAATATTTAAAAAATCTTTCAAATAAACATGCTTAGGCCCTATACTTTAGATGGCAACTTCTTGAATCTGCAATCCTATTACAGAATTTTTCACAAATAAAGTAATTGTTTAAAAATATGAATATGTGAATAAAAAGGAAGTAAACACTGTAACAGGGCACTCAGTAATCTGGTAACTAATCAGTAATCACTGATAATCATATTTTTTCAAATAAAGACTTTTTTTTTACTTTGACTTTTGACAAGGTAACGCTAATTTTACATACAGCACACAGTGAAAACAACATGAATATGACACAGTGGGCCACTGGATATAGCACAGCATATTTTAAAATGAAGGATTTAAAGTGTTTCGATTGAGTCTCCTGTGAAGCTGATCTTCTGTTCGCATTCACTCACTGCGCACGCACGGACCGTCACTCGCAGAAACATGTTTATGCCGGCTACAAATGCACCCTTCACAAGATATCACAGGTGGGTTAGATTAAATCTGCAAGGTTTGTGAAATTAAATGTTTATTAGATATTCAGAGATTTGTTTAAATTATGTAGATGCGCATTTGCTGAATGTTGATGGTAAATGACAAAGTATTTTAGGCTGATTGTTTGCCTTTTCGGTTACAAATAATATAAAAGCAAACGTATTACTTTTTCGCATAACATTTACTTTCTTTGACCAGTTCTGTAGCCACCGGTTCTGTCTAACAAACTATTAGATATGACTGACAGAGATCGTAAACTAATGAAGACGGAGAATGTAAGTGAGCGCTGTGTGATCAGGCGCTGCCGTTCTCTTCTCAGGTACTGGTGTTCTCAGCGCCGCCTGTCAAAATAAAAGTCCGCAGCGCCGTCAAAATAAAAGTCCCGCTTCCAACACATCGGCCAATCAGAAAAACGTATCGGCCGATGCCGATATTTTAAAAAAGCCAAATATCGGCCAATATATCGACCGTGGCGATATATCGGTCGACCACTAATTACAAGTGCACAGCCATGTGAGTGATTTTTTTCAGAGTGAACACGGTGAATCTGACTGCAGTAGATGTGAAAGATATGAATAAAAGTGATGTTAATTCAGCCAGCTCACATACCTGTATTTACTTCCTGTTTTCGGTCGAAGTCCACAGTAGTCGATTGTGCGCGCGCGATCATTGGTAACTAAGTGGAGAACAGTGGAGACTCAGACTGTCAGCTGTCAGCCGATGACGGTGCTGTGTGGTGTTCTGAGAATATCAGCTCAAATGGATAGTTCATCCGAATCAGATGTTGAACACACGCGCGCACTCAACAATCGACTACTGTGGACTTCGATGCTGACGTTAGCAACCCTGGAGGAATGTCATGTAGTCCCTACCGGCCGTTTGCTGTAGTCCTTAGAAATTAATTTCTTTAAAAGCAAATATCTCCCTTTACTTTGAGCGTTGTAACTTTGCAGATGTTGTTTATGCTAAAACAGCAACATTACACACTAGCTAAAGTTAGAAAAGTGAAATCGTGTTTTACCACCCCTTTAATATTTGAAACTCTATAGCAAAGAAGATGGTCAGGTGTGGCCACTGGAGTTAATGTTTACAAAAATAAAATAAAAAGCCTCAAAGGAAAAGTATAAAGAGGTAAAGAATATGAATAAAAATAATAATAATACAAATAAAAGAAGTGGTCATGAAGGCGGACAATCAGATGAAGCCCATATTCAGCTGCGGTGAGAAAATGACATTTTCTACTGCCGTTCTCTTAAACGGAGAGCACAAACAGGGTCTCACATTTACATGACTTTTCATATGTATTTGTAAGTTTAATGTTTTTATTGCATTGATCACAATTGAATTGACTTTCTCCAGAGTGAATGCGCAAATGATTCTTGAAATTTCTCCTTTTTCTAAACCTCGTCACACTGAGGAAAATGGCTATTTTTTTTCAGAATGAGTTTGTAAATGCCGTTTCAGGTCTGAGTGATATTTAAAGCTCCTCTCACACTGAAGACACTTGTAAGGCTTCTCTCCAGTGTGAGATCTTATGTGAATCTTAAGGTTTCCTTTAATTGTGAAGCTTTTACCACACTGAGGACAGGTGAAAGGCTTTTCTCCAGTGTGAATTCTCATGTGATTCTCAAGGTTTGCTCTGTATCTGAAGCTCTTTCCACACTGATGACACATGTAAGGCTTCTCTCCAATGTGAATTTTTACATGATTCTTAAGGTGATTCCTGTCTGTGAAACTCCTATTGCACTGTTGACATATAAAACATTTCTCTCCTGAGTGTACCTTCATATGGTGATTATTAAAACTATCTTTAAATCTAAAACTCTTTCCACACTGATCACAAACAAATGGCTTCTCTCCAGTGTGAATTTTCATGTGAGTCTTAAGATTTCCTTTCATTGTGAAGCTCCTTCCACACTGTTGGCAGGAGTGAGGCTTCTCTCCACTGTGAACTCTCATGTGGGCATTAAGGATTTTTTTCTGAGTAAATCTATTTCCACACTGAGGGCATATGAACGGTTTCTCTCCAGCATGCATTTTCAAGTGGAATTTAAGGCTGTCTTTTCGATTGAAACTTTTTCCACACTGTTGGCATGTCAAAGGGCTCTCTCCAGTGTGAACTCTCATGTGGACTTTAAGGCTTTCTTTTCGACTGAAACTTTTTCCACACTGTTGACAGGAGTAAGGCGTCTCTCCAGTGTGAACTCTCATGTGGACTTTAAGGCTTCCTTTTCGACTGAAACTTTTTCCACAATGTTGGCAGGTTAAAGGGCTCTTTCCAGTGTGACCTCTCATCTGGAGGTTTCTAGTTTCTGTTGTATAAGTCTGTGAGTAACTAAAAGATTTTACCACAGTCATAAATTCATGACATTTCTCATACTGATCTTTCTCTTTCCTTTCATTCAGTTCTTGACTCTCCTGTTTCAGCTCCATCGGGTCTACAGTGAAAAGAAACAGAAACAAGTTAATACCAGTTAAATGGCACTAAAAACATAAATGAAGACATTTAGACGTAAAACATCAAATCCAACAACGTATGCTAGATCCTATACCTACTAAACAACTGAAAAATGTGTACTCAGAATCTCAGAACCTCTTGTCAATATTGTTATTTCTTTCCTTTCTTTAGGATTTGTCCCAAATACATTCAAGCAGGCAGTTAGCCCTTATAAAAACCCACAATAGTGCACTGCACAGATTTTATTGAACAAGAATAATGGAGTCAACAAATGTTAAAAGATTAAAAAAGATTAAAGTGGCGTTTTACTGTACAAAACCAAAACAAGGAAAGTCTGATATTTGGACAATTTTCTCATTTGTTGCTGAAAATAAAAATGGAAATAACTGGACTTTGTAAGTTGCAACAAATAAAAAGTTGTTGATATCCAACAGACACAAATTTGGCGCAGGAAATTCAGCAACTCAACAGCATTATTTTGTAAAAGATTATCAGGTGATGAATTTCATTATCTTTATAATGTTGCTCAGGAGCTAGTTACCTTCCTCCATCCCCAACTCCTCTTCTTGTCCAGTCAGGACTTGGGCTTCTGATATTCCTCTTCAAATCAGACTAATTTTTCTAAGTAGTGGTCCTGACAGAATTAGATTTAGACTATAATCAGGGAGGCTTAAAATTACCAAATTTTAAGTTGTTTGGAAGCAATCCTCCCCTCACTTTATTTGAATTAAAGAAATATGTTCCCACAGACATATACTGTATAAATGGGATGATAAACTAATTAAAACAACAAAGGATAATCCTATAATCATCCACTCAGTCCAGATGGAAACTCAACTGAGAACTGTTTGTGGTCTCAGCCATCCCAGCACTACACCACAACTTCTCCATTCAGATCCGGGCCAACTCCAGATCAGATGGAGGACCTGCATCTAGACACGACCACAATGCATGATGTAGTCAGCCGGATCCGGGCCGTACCAAGATCAGATGGTAGACCTGCGCCTAGTAGGGCTGTGAATCTTTGGGTAGGCAGCGAATCGATTCAATTCACGATTCATAGGTTTTCGATTCGATTCAAGAACGATTTTTGCAAATACAGAAAGATTCGATTCAATGCGATTCACATTGAAATTCGATGCGATTCAATTCTTCATTTTTTTATATGCATTGTTACGTTCCCTGTGTATTTGTGTGTGTGTTTCTGTTCTGTGTCTCCGTTCATTGCTTTCAGGTGGTGATCGGGCATTGGCTGTTGCGGGCACGTGTCGTCATTGTGGAGGCGTCATCATCTGTTCAACCAATCCACTGCTGTGTCTTGGATTCAAAAGGCCCATCCACAAACATGAAGAAAGATCCTCGCCAGATCTCACCCAACTTGCGCGTTCTGAGCACGTGGTCGAAACCACTATCACTACTCACGCTTCTAATTTTATTGTTGATGATTTGAGTAAGCACTTTTGCCTGACCTGAGATTTTGATAAACATTGAGAGATGCCTAGCTAATCTGATTACATCTGGAGCACTGAGTTTCATCTATTGCGAAAGCACAAGACGGGAGGTAGGAATCATTGTTGTGTTAGGCAGGCGTGGAGTGTTCGCCACCATTGTACTTCTGTTTTTTTTTAGTATAGTTTAATTAAGGCGGCGTACCCACTGAAGATCTCGTTTTTGTTTCTATTTTTCTTTATGGTGGCAGTTAGTTCAGCTGGTACGGTTAAAATTAGATATCAGTTATGTTTTGTTTATTTTAATGATTTGGCGACACTCTTGTTTGACTTAATTCTCTTGTGTATTATTTTTTTGTTTTCACGAACCTGTTATTGAATTCAATTGTCTCGAATCTTTCATTCTAAGAAAATAAACGTTTTCCTTAACGCTTGATTGATGTTTCTTGGTTGTTTTGTTTGCATCCCCACACAGCAACAGTGTCTCACATAAATGTTATGTAATCATCCCTTTTAAACATCTTTAAACACGTAACATGCATTCATAGGAGTATTTAAATGCTTCCCCCAATGGGTCTTAGTCAGGGTGTGAATTACACAGTGGTCTTTAGGGGTCAGAGAGTGGGGACAAAAAAAAAAAAAAAAACTAATGACATTTTGTCTATTGTTAATGTTCTAAAAATGAATCTATTATTATCAAAGATATTTCCAAAGCCTATAAATTAGCATTTGTAGAAATGTAAGCCAAGATTTAAAAAGGCTTTAAAAGTATTGTTAGTTCATCATGCTAAATATTTTGTAGGATAGTGTTAATGGATACACAACCTTAAAGTGTTCCTGGTACATTAAACATCCTTCCATTGTGAGACTAAAATTAACTTTCCCAACTAAACCTTAACTAACTTTTCCTCATGGAATAGTAAGTATTCCTCATGGAATATTCTTTGTTTTGTCTTTATACTGAACATTTTCCTTATGATTCTGAAAGAAAACGCGCCGGGTGTCAACTTGTGCTATATTAACGATTACGAATGCAATTTTAATGCGCATCTGATTGATGGATAAACCACGCGCTCTTATTTCAGTGTAATTAATATTGTACTTATTTCAGCAGTTTTCTTCGTACATTCAGTTTAACAACATTAAGTTAAATTTCATTCATCATTCATGATTCATCGGAAGCTTGTGCATTTTAGACACCTATGCGTTTGCTCTTTCCATGTAATAAATGCGCACCCTTGAATAAGTGGGGTTTTACTTCAGCTGCTCAGGACGGGTATGACCCAGTTCCGTAAAACTTCAGTAGCTTATCTTAAAGAAAATAACGGCGACGTTTCCACGCAACGAACGCGTTGTTTCATAGCAGTGCCCGCTCAATGACATGGCAGCTTTATCAATGGCTTGAGCGGTTTGACTCAAGACTTGCTTTCTCGATAGAGAGCTGTCATCTGCTCATGTGAACATCAGTGGCTGTCATGAGGAGAGCTCAAACATGGACTGCTCAAAAATCTGTAGATGAGAGCTATATGGGACGGAGCACGAGCGAAATCCAGTGAAAGATGGTAAAGAGTGCAGCGAGTATCTGTGAAGGAGAGCTGTGAGGACGCGAAATGACGCCGCACAACGACTCCATTAATTCGCGCATGTAGTCATTTAATGTTTATATGTTTTAAAGCACTGAATCGCTATAGAATCGATTCTTAGCATTTTAAATCGAATATTGACCGCAATAAACGATTAACGATTCAAAATACATGTTTCAAGATCAATGCATATGCATAGTCAGGATTTGTAATCGATGCATCGAGAAAACGAGAGAATCGTTACACCCATAGCACCTAGACACGACCACAACGCATGAGGTGGTCAGCCGGATCCGGGCCGTATCCAGATCAGATGGTAGACCTGCGCCTAGACACGACCACAATGCACGTCCCTCCTCTCTTCATCAATTTGTTCTGGTTGCCATTTGCAGCTCGCATCAAATTTAAGGCACTGATGTTTGCCTACAGAACAACAACTGGCTCTGCACTCCTATACCTAAACTCACTACTTACAGTGCCCTCCACTAATATTGGCACCCTTGGTAAATATGAGCAAAGGCGGATGTAAAAATAAATCTGCGTTGTATATCCTTTTGATCTTTCATTTAAAAAAAAAAATCACAAAATTCTAACCTTTCATTGAAGTAAAACAATACAAGTGGGGGGAAACTAATGCATGTTGGCCACAATTAGAAACCCCTGATTGTCACCCCTAGAAATTCTTATGAGTAAAATATCTCTGATGTATAGTCCCATTAAGATTTAATTCTTTTTAGCACACAAGGTTGACTAGGAGCATTACATTTTCCAGCCATGACTTCCTGTTCCACAGGAGTATACATATGAATTATCACAAAGGCCAAATTCCCTTAATCATCCATCGAAATGAGTAAAACCAAAGAATATAGGCCTAGTTCTGAAGTGCAGCAGAAGATTGTTGAGCTACACAAAATAGAAAGTGTCTGTAAGAAATTAGCTAAAGCATTGAACATCCCCATTTCCACCATCGATTACGAATCTGCCTGGCAGAGGACGTGTGTCTATATTGTCTTAATGAACGGCAAGGAGGATAGTTTGAGTGGCCAAAGACTCGCCCATGATCACAGCTGGAGAATTACAGAGATTAGTTGAGTCTTGGGGACAGAAAGTAAATTTAAAAAAATATATCAAACAGCCCCTACATCACCACAAGTTGTTTGGGAGGGTTAAAAATCTTCCTCTCTCATCCAAACACAAACTCCAGCATATTCAGTTGTCAGACATGACTGGATCTTTAAAAGGGACCAGATTCTGTGTTCAGATGAAACTGAAAAAAAGCTTTTTAGCTGTAAACCTACCAGGGTCTGGTCCAAACAGGGATAAAAAGTTCCCCATGCCCAGTCAAATATACCGCTGGATCTTATATGTTGTGGGCCTATTTTTTTGCTGGAGGTCCTGGACATCTTGTTCAAATAAATGGTATCATGGATTCTAACAAATACCAACAGATAAAAAATAAAAACCTGACTGCTTCTGCTAAAAATCTTATAATGTGCACTGGTTGGATCTTCCATCGGTCCAAAACAAACATCAAAATCAACACAAAAATGTGTCATTGAGCAGAAAATGGAGCTTCTGCCATGGCCGTGCCAGTCCCCTGACCTGAACCCTATAGAAGATGAGTGGATGAACCCTATAGAAGATGAGTGGATGAACCCTATAGAAGATGAGTGGATGAACTGAAGAGAAGCACCAACATGGAGCTGGGAATTTGAAGGATCTGGAGAGATTTTGGTCTCTGATCTCAATGCAATGCTAATTTTATTTCTATAAAACATTTAAAACGCCTGCCGTTGACCAAAGTGCTTTCCAGCATAGATAATACAACAAAAGCAATTACATAGTCACACAAACAAAATTAAATACTGTTCACTCAATCAGTTCTAAAAGACTTTCAAACTAGATCTCTTTTATCCGGTGTTCTTCAAACTCGTTGACATTATAGAAGAAGACTCATGAGCTGTTATCTTGGGAAATGGACGTTGCAATAATTTGGTGGCAATAAGTGTTACTAATGTGAACTAGAGAAAAATATAAATTTCATAACCACTTTCAATTCTTTTACTTCAATTAAACGTTAGAATTTTTTTAATGAAAGATCAAAAGGATAAACAATGCAGATTTATTTTTACAGCCTCTGTCTTTTTTTTGGTCTATTTAATTGAATGCAAGAGTTTAGTTCCAGTCCTGCTTCAACACACATACCTGTAGTCTTCAAATAAGTTTTGCACTCCTGCCTTACAAGGACATAACTCGCTGCTTAACCAACATAGTATGAGAAAATGAGAAAATAAAGCGCAGGACGTGATTAATGATTAAAAGAGTTAAGATCAATAAGTCAATAAGATTATTGCACTTAAACGGTCAAACATATGTAAAAATGCACATCCCTGCGGGATCGGGTATGTCTTAAGCAGTGTTGGGAGTAACGAGTTACAAAAGTAATGCATTACAGTAACATATTACTTTTTGCTGTAACGCAGTAGTGTAAGGCATTACTAATCAATTTTCAGTAATATTTTACTTGGTACATGTTCAGTTACGCTTGCGTTACAACACACTTTTAGTTTTAATTGTAAAAAAAAAAAAAAAAAACAAGACCGCGAGAAATTAACAAATGAAAAATTCAAGTAGGCTAAGTTACCTGTTCGTTGTCAGTCAATAGCCGCGTGTGGTGTCCAAGTTAGTAAATAAAGACTAAATGGCAGCGTCTGATATATTTGTATAGCGATTTATTTTTTACAGGAGTGCCGTGAGGCATGATTTCGGCCTCTGTGCTCGCGCTGGCCACTGGAAAAGCGGCTAATGGGTGAAGATGGCATGAAGAAGACTGTACATTTGCGAGATGAACGTATGCGCATTAGGCTACTCTATTTGTTCTGTGTTTTCTTTCTAAACAGTTAGGCTATGTTTAGGTTGTATTTTTCTTGTTTCATCATGCAATCATGTTTTTGATGCGGTGGTGACGCGTTCACGTAACATGATGTAAGGGTGACGCGGCACTGCTGATAAGAGAAATGCACATTTCATAAGCAGAGAGCAGTCCGTTTTCTTTCGTTTTGAATTGTTCTGTTTACAAGTAGACATTTCAATATAGATATATTTTTCAGGTCTGTGAAGTAGGCTAGGCTACCTTATACGCTGAGTTTCGGTTAATTTATGAGATTTTTATGAGACGTGATTAGCCTATCTATTGTCTGCTATATTTACTTCTTATTTATTGAATCCAGGCAATTGGTTAATGAAACATTGATCAAAATTAAGATACAATATCAAGATAAAAGATACAAATCGAGATTTACTTTAAAGAAAGGCTTTGTGTCTTCTGTTTGAGGTCTCTGTGAAAGTTTTAAAACAGTCTTTTAGTGCCGCTTCAGAGCGGTCACGTCTGTAACGGAGAACTGTCAAGTCCTTACATTGTTTTTTCCTCATAAATGCGAACACGAAAAATAAAATAAAATTAATATTTTATGTTCTGTGGAGAGCCAGCCCTTCTTCATCCAGTGGGTAGTATTACTTTTGATTTGCACAGTGTAATTCACAGAATTACAAAAAAAAATATTGTGCCTCCTAAAAGTTAAATTTTTTTTTGTCAAGCGTGAATGCGTGTGTATTTCCCTCATATTAAATATAAAACGCATGTGTAGACTGATATTTTTCTAATGTCTGGACTCTTTTAAGGGGGTATCCTATGGATAAACAGGCATTTCAATATATTGGTATTAAATGCATTTTCTAAAAATGTATATTTCAAGTTTTGACTGCAAATGTCACGTCCAACGCTGGAATTCCCCAATTTTAAATAATTTATCCTCAACTAGTTTTGTGGTGTAGGTCTATTTTATAATGTTAACTTCAAAATTCAAATAATACTAATAGTAATTTAAAGATGTGGTAGCATTGGATCTGGACGGGAAGGATAACTCTTTGAGTTGGAAGGGGTGTGTCGCGATTCTGCAGGTTCGTGGATCTGAGTGTCGCGATTATCGATATCTCATATCGTTATAGCCTTAGAATGTTAAGTTCTACTGTATATCTATTTTGGTGAAAGTAACTCAAAAGTAATACAGGAGTAATGTAACGCATTACAATTCAAACAATGAATTACTTTTAAATAACAGTAACAAGTAATGTATAATTTATTACAGTTTAGAAGTAACTTGCACAACACTGGTCTTAAGTGAATGTAAACAGTTAAGAAAGAAATCGGTGTGTTCTAATGTATTGGATCCGAGCGTCAGGTTTTAAAGAGACGGCAGCCTAATAAACCTGCTGCTGTCTGTGTGATTATTTAATGTTAATCAAACAAATGTAATTGTTAGATACTGTTGCATTATTAAAGCTCCAGTAGGTAGCTTTTGTAAACAAATATTTGTTAAAACTGTCATTATGTCCTCACAGTAGAATATGAGACAGATAATCTGTGGAAAAAATCGAGCTCCTCTGGCTCCTCCCTGTGGTCCTATTGCCATTTGCAGAAATACACCGCTCCCGGTCAGAAACAACCAATCAGAGCCAGGAGGAATGTCTTAGCAGCGCGAACCGTTGTTCGTGACTTTCCTGTTCGAACTCGTTCATCCAAATGAACGAATCTTTTTCCGAGTCATTTCGTTCATTCAACGAACTAAATGACTCGCAAAAAAGATTCGTTCATTTCGAACGAGTCTTTTTCGGAGTCATTTCGTTCATTCAACGAATGAAATGATTCTAAAAAAGATTTGTTCATTTTGATGAACGAGTTCAAACAGGAGAGTCACGAACGTGCATCACAGAACAGAGCAAGGCGAGCATTTGTGCTTATAAAACTTAAAGTTTTTTATTTATTTTTGAAATGACCGATTGTTTCGGTAGATAAGACCCTTATTCATCGTCTGGTATCGTTTAAAGCCCTTTGAAGCTGCACTGAAACTGTCATTTGGTCCCTGAAACGTTTGTGTCCTATATTGAAGTCCATTATATGGAGAAAAATCCTGGAATGTTTTCATCAAAAACCTTAATTTCTTTTCGACTGAAGAAAGAAAGACATGGACATCTTGGATGACATGGGGGTGAGTAAATTATCAGAAAAAGTTTTTTTAAAAGTGAACTAATCCTTTAGCGTTATCTTACTAGCTATTTATAACTTATAGAAAGAGTGCAACGTTATAAAGTTACATGTATTGCAAAATACATAATGATTTGAGGACCAAGTTTGTAGTCAAAGTATGGGCAGGCCATAGTCAATGTAAAGCATATTGTTGATGTTTCGTCCCTATTAGTGAATGTTCCATAACTGTTTATAATCTGCCGTCATCGGTGGTCCTGTTTACTAGCCTGCGCGTTCACGGCAGGCTCCGCTGTGGGGGAGGAGCTGTGGAGGGAGGGCTGTAGCGCAGCAGAGAGCAAGGGGGTTGGACCTGGAAGTTGTGCTTGTTCAAATTTTCAGGCTAAGTCAACATTTTCTCAAAACTCCCTACTGCAACTTTAAGTGATAGAAATGAATGATTTGGGTTTAATAAGGTTATACAAAATAGCTGTTTTGGCTATTTCTTTATTGTTTTTCTAATTTAATTTGTGACACGAGTTGCATGTAATAAATCAAACAAAGAGATGCATGATGCAGAATGACTGAAGAAAGACTTTGAGAATGAAACTAACCTGTTTGTTCCTCAGTATCTTCATGTTTGACACTGAATGTTTCTTCAATCTTCACGTTTTCACTCTCCTCTTTAATAAACGCCATCTTTGTTTGTTCCTCAGTTTCTTCATGTTTGACTCTGAATGTGTTTTCACTCTCCTCTTTAATAAATGCTTTCTTTCTTTGTGTCTCAGTATCTTCATGTTTGACTCTGAATGTTTCTTCAATCGTCACGTCTTCACTCTCCTCTTTAACAAACGCCATCTTTATAATAGTGTCACGTGGATCTCAGTCGCTTCACCAGGAGTTTTTCTGTCCTGTTTAAGAGGAGAATAATTAACAGAAAAAAAGGGATGTTTGTATATTATATTTAATGGATCACACTGTGTTGAAAACAGTTGATTTGTAGAAGTTGTCATTACTAGGGATGAGTACCAAAACCCGGTATTAAACAGCCCCGATAAGCTCGGACGTTATTGATTCTGCTGTCGGTACTGGAGCAATGAAGAAAATACACGTACTATGTACTATTGCTATAAAGACATTATCATGAAAAATCTTATCTCGCCAGCCATTTCTATAATAATATTAAACCATCTGTCTGTGGTGCATTTTTGCCATTCACAGTCCAGAAGAAAGAGAGAGAGCGGGAAAGAGAGAGAGAGAGAGACAGACAGAGAGAGAGAGAGAGACAGAGAAAACACCAAACCCGCTAGATTACCCAATCACAGAAAAAGAGCTGATGGATAAAATTCAGGCTCTGCCAAAAAAAAAAAGGCAAGATGGCATCCTTAACGAAATGCTTAAATCATGCCCAAATTCAAATTGGCCATAATGAAACTGTTCAACTTGGTTCTGAGTGTTGGTCATTTCCCTGACACCTGGAATAGAGGACTTATAACGCCCATATTCAAGAGTAGAGACAAATCAGACCCGAACAATTACAGGGGCATCTGTGTGAGCAGTAATCTGGGGAAGATGTTCTGCAGCATCATCAACACAAGACTCGTTCACTTCCTTAAAGAGCACAATGTCCTGAGCAAAAGTCAGATTGGATTCTTACCAAATTTTAGAACATCAGATCATATCTTCACCCTACAAACCCTGATTGATAAATACATCAACCAAAACAAAACTAAAATATTCACTTGCTTTGTAGGTTTACAGAAGGCCTTTGATTCGATTTGGCATGAAGGCCTTCTTTCTAAACTTTTAGAATCAGGTATCGGGGGCAAAACATACAACATTATAAAAACAATGTACTCAAACAATCAGTGTGCAATTAAAATTGGCAATAAACAAACTGAGTTCTTCACTCAAGGGCGGGGTGTGAGACAGGGCTGCCCACAATCACGACCCTCTTCAATATTTACATTAATGAACTGGCGAAACTCCTAGAAGAATCAGCAGCTCCTGGCCTCACACTACATGACTCCACTATAAAGCTCCTGCTGTACACAGATGATCTGGTGCTGCTGTCTCCAACAGAAGAGGGTCTACAGAAGCTCCTGGCCTCACACTACATGACTCCACTATAAAGCTCCTGCTGTACACAGATGATCTGGTCCTGCTGTCTCCAACAGAAGAGGGCATGCAGAAGCTCCTGGCCTCACACTACATGACTCCACTATAAAGCTCCTGCTGTACGCAGATGATCTGGTCCTGCTGTCTCCAACAGAAGAGGGTCTACAGAAGCTCCTGGCCTCACACTACATGACTCCACTATAAAGCTCCTGCTGTACGCAGATGATCTGGTCCTGCTGTCTCCAACAGAAGAGGGCATGCAGAAGCTCCTGGCCTCACACTACATGACTCCACTATAAAGCTCCTGCTGTACGCAGATGATCTGGTCCTGCTGTCTCCAACAGAAGAGGGTCTACAGAAGCTCCTGGCCTCACACTACATGACTCCACTATAAAGCTCCTGCTGTACGCAGATGATCTGGTCCTGCTGTCTCCAACAGAAGAGGGCATGCAGAAGCTCCTGGCCTCACACTACATGACTCCACTATAAAGCTCCTGCTGTACACAGATGATCTGGTCCTGCTGTCTCCAACAGAAGAGGGTCTACAGAAGCTCCTGGCCTCACACTACATGACTCCACTATAAAGGTCCTGCTGTACACAGATGATCTGGTCTTGCTGTCTCCAACAGAAGAGGGCATGCAGAAGCTCCTGGCCTCACACTACATGACTCCACTATAAAGCTCCTGCTGTACGCAGATGATCTGGTCCTGCTGTCTCCAACAGAAGAGGGCATGCAGAAGCTCCTGGCCTCACACTACATGACTCCACTATAAAGCTCCTGCTGTACGCAGATGATCTGGTGCTGCTGTCTCCAACAGAAGAGGGCATGCAGAAGCTCCTGGCCTCACACTACATGACTCCAGTATAAAGCTCCTGCTGTACGCAGATGATCTGGTCCTGCTGTCTCCAACAGAAAAGGGCATGCAGAAGCTCCTGGCCTCACACTACATGACTCCACTATAAAGCTCCTGCTGTACACAGATGATCTGGTCCTGCTGTCTCCAACAGAAGAGGGTCAACAGCAGCTCCTGGCCTCACACTACATGACTCCACTATAAAGCTCCTGCTGTACACAGATGATCTGCAGAACCTGAACACCCTGCATCAGTTCTGTCTGACCTGGGCCCTGACCATTAACCCAACTAAAACTAAAGTACTAACGTTTCAGAAAAGACCCAGGTGTCAGGGAAAGAGCCACAATATCAACCTTGGTATGACCAAAATTTATCCATTACATACCTCACATACCATAGTTACACATACCTCGGGCGGAAAATAAGTGCATAAGTGCGGAATTTGGCCGTGAATGAACTGAAAGAGAAAGCAAGAAGGGCCTTCTATGCCATCAAAAAATCTATCCAAATTGAAATACCAATCAGAATCTGGCTCAAAATATTCCAATCAGTCATAGAGCCAATTGCATTATATGGCAGTGAAGTTTGGGGTCCTCTCCTAAATCATGAATTTGACAAATGGGACAAAAATCCGATTGAAACCCTGCATGCTGAGTTCTGTAAGAGTAACCTGAGAGTACAGAGGAACACACCGAACAACGCATGCAGGGCAGAATTAGGCCAATACCCTCTATTAATACACGTTGAGAAACGAGCCATCACATTTTGGAAACATCTAAAGATGAGTGACCCCAACTCTTATCATTTTAAAGCCCTTAAAAACCATGAAATGAACACTGAGAAGAGCCCTCTCCTTCAGCTGATCCTGAGGCTCCACAAACAGACTAACACGACTAACAATAATGCGCCTCAGGACACTGACACCCTCATACACACAATCTGGCCTAACCACATTATAAAAGCACAACAAGAGAATTACCTGACCTACTGGACTGAAACCACAGAAAAACAAAGTAAACTTGAATGTTATTTGGCTCTAAATAGAGACTACCTGAGTACAGTGAAAGAATGTAAATTAAGAAGAATGATGACGAGGTACAGACTGAGCAATCACACTCTGACAGTAGAGAGGGGCAGACACAGACAGAACTGAGCGAGGGTGTGTGTGTGTGTGTGTGTGTGTGTGTGTGTGTGTGTGTGATACAGACAGAGATGGCTGCCCAGAGAGAGAGACGCATCTGCCCGTACTGTGACCAGGGACAAGTGGAGACAGAGCAACACTTCCTCACCAGTTGCCCCAACTATGAGGACATTAGAGGGACTTTTTATACAAATTTTGAAATACTTTGCCCTAACTTCATAAAATTAAACAACACAATTTCTACATCTATTAGGTGAAAAAAAGAGATTGTATCATACTAGCAGCCAGATACATTGATGCTTGTCACAAAAAGAGAGAGTCGACGACTAATCAGTGATGCTCTCTCTCTCACAAACACGAAAATACCTACACACTGAATTCTAAATTCTTCACAGAATTTTGAAATGTTCATAAACTGTTCTATTATTATTTTTACATTGTTCATTTATTAGTACAAATAATTTAATTTGTATATTAAGAGTTAAGTATGTTATAATATGTTACTATTTTGATGTCTTTATAATTATTCTATGTATTCCAAGCTTTGGCAATATTGTATAATGTACAGTCATGCCAATAAAGCAATTTTGAATTGAAATTGAATTGAGAGAGAGAGAGAGACAGAGAGAGAGAGAGAGAGATAGAGAGATATCTCTCATGCGGAGCCACAGCACAACACGACAGCCCTGCTTCACGAGTGACGACGGAGGACAGAACAACATTTAAACGTAGCATATATGGTTACACTTTACATCTAATTTTAATTTAGATTTAGATTTTTGGCTTCCAATGATTATAAAAAGAAGATATTTGAGGTAAACCCATTAAAAACTGTTTGCCGCATTCTGTCTATTCAATTCCATAGTAGAAAAAAAATTACTATGGAATTCAATGGGTTCTGTTAACCGACTGGTTTCTGACATTCTTCAAAATATCTTTTCATTTGTGTTCAGCTGAAGAAAGAAACTCATTTTTAAAACAACTTGAGGGTGAATAAATGATGTCAGAATTTTCTTTTTGGGGTGAACAATGCCTTTTTTCACCCAAATCTGTTTACCAACCTGTTTACACAGATTGAAAAAACTTTGTTTGGCAAATGAACCATTCAATTTAAAGTGGTTTTCGTGTTGTGGTTGCTTTATAATAAATTACTTACATATAACTTACCTGAATAGTAATGTTAGTAGACCTTCCTGAAATTAAAGCACTGTGTAATTTGTATGTTTGTTTTATTGTATACTTTTTGTTTGACCATGCATATCCATGAGTCATTCATGTGTTTACTTTGCTTTTGTTTTTCGTGTCCTATACCGTCTGTATATTAAGGGGAAATGAAGCAGTCAGTCAAGTTTACATGATTTACAAGATGGATGTCTACTATAATCAAAAATTATATAAGAAACATGACAAATGTTAACATATAAAAGAAACACCGTTATATCTTTCGCGGCAAGGGCGCCGCCATTGTGCAGTATTATAACCGGTGACGTCACGGGGTGGGTTTGCTCTGGGCTGAGTTCAGTAAAATACAGTGAAAGATGCATGTAAGCTGGTTGAACCAGCGAACAACTAACGTTAGGTACAGTCATTGTTAGCTAACAGCTGTAAGCATGAACTAGCTAATGCTAACTTAGTGTTTAGCTAGTGAACTTTATTAGTACCAGACAAAAAGACGACGTCTAACGTTAACAAACTACACATGGAAACATTGTTCGCGATGTCTGCCATCATATTCCTGTCTCTTGTCAACACCATGGTTGCATTACATGGTCAAGATATGCGTCTTGACAGCAGATGGATCGTGATATCGTGGCGTAATAATCTGTTTGGTTGTCATGTATTAGCCTACTTACCTGAATGAAATGAAATCAAATGTATCGACCTGTGGAATCATTCATTCACAGCAGTGTTGCCAACTATTTTCAAAGGAAAGTAGCTAAGGCCTTCCCTAAAAGTCGCTAAATGTCGCTAGATGACGTCATACGTCATTTAGCATATTCGTGTCGTCATCGCGTCGTACTTGCGTTCTGTTTGTCTAATGTGTTTTCTCTATAAATTAATGCTCAGCTCACATACTGTATTTAATATATTATAATATAATATAGCCGAATGTAAAATAAAGCTGTTCTCATTTCCTATGTCAGACAATAGAACGAGTAGCTATATGATATAGGCCTAGTGAATTTTTTTATAGGCCAATGTGGAAATTTATCTGAATTGAGAGAGTTCGGGAGCCGGATGAACAAAAGCTCTGTGATAGTGAGTATTACAAGTAATACCGTAAGCACAAGAAAAGGAAGGAAACTAAATTATTTAAATACAATAAAAAAGAAAAGCAGGTGATAAATCCGTGGAAAAACACTGCTCATTCACGTCTCTCAGCGGCCGTGCGCTCAACAGATGAATGCTGCTGCTCCTCTCAGCCATTTACTGAACAGGGTAGACGTAGCTACTAGAGTGAGTGACGTTTGAAAAGCCGCTAAAAATAGCGACTCATTTGCGCGATTCTTTTGCAGTATGTACGTGGAGGGGTGAACATCTCCTGCTCTGACTGCAGCTGGGAGGGGCTGATGCGCGAGGACTGGGCCGCCTGTGAGTGCTTTGGGACGGGGGTGGGACCCACGGCAGCACCCGCTGCTCGTTGAAAAGAGTAAGAACGATATGTGCTTTCACGTCAGAGAGTCTCCAAATGTCTCCAATAACACCAGAAAAAGTCGTTAGATTTGTCGCTAGTCGCTTTTTTGAAAATGTGTCGCTAAAGGGGTCTAAATACTCGCTAAATATAGCGACAAAGTCACTAAGTTGGCCACACTGATTCACAGACAGCATACGAATCTTCCTGTTACGACTCCGAGTCGAGTGTGAATTGAAAGCGCTTCAGTGATTCAGTGCGTGCAGGAAACCGAACAGATCATTCAAACTGATTCGCGAACCGATTTAGACAGATCTGCCAACATGTTTGATGAAGTATTTGAACAGAATCGACTAAAAAAAAAGAGTGATTGTAAATTGAGCATCGCTCATCATGCCCATAAAAAAGATACAGCGCGCTTGGAAAACTCATTCGCATTTATATACATGTTTGCATTAAAATAAAGTGCGCCGTTTGCATCCCTGCATATAACGAGATTTGGGCCATACAAATTATGGGAGTTTCACGGGAGCAATAACAAAACGGGAAGGGGGCGGGAGATGGATGTGAAATACGGGAGACTCCTGGGGAAAACGGTAGTGTTGACAGGTATGAGCTACACCTAATACACCATAACACCATAATTTGTATGGCCCTGCATATAACGAGATTTGGGAGATCTGCAGACCTGCCAACCTTGTAATTTTTTTTTGAGTAGCATCAGCGGGGGGGGGGGGATTGTTGTCATTTTTTGAGACAATGCAAGACACACACAAACACATGCCTATCTTCATAATTCTAGTTTTGACTTCTAAAGTTTTAGCTAGCAATTTAGCTATTGCAGTGAAAGTCCAAAAATTCAATATACTGCTCAAAACCATTTTTTATTCATGATTAATATTGCATTGCAATATTGCATTGCATAAAAAAGCATGTAATGTGTGCTGGTCAACAACTAGTCTAAAATAAAAAATAAAAAACTAGAAAACAGTAAAAAAAAAAAAAAAGAATGTGTACATTTAACATAGGCTACTTAATTTATTATTCCAATATCCAAATATGATACTAAATCACACAGAAAAAAGGACTTTTATTTATGACGTGCTGTCTTTGCATTTGAACATTGCACATTTTAAACAGGACACGCATTAGCTGAATAAACGTTAGCCAATACAAACATATTAATAGAAAATAGTTGACAATAGACAGGAGTCCTGTCACATGACCAATAATAGCAAAACGAATCACTTATTCTAAAAAGAATGATCAAGTAGAATATAAGTTTAGATGAATCCGAAATATGTGGCTGTGTAAACAGTAAAACGTCTGTCTTTTAACGAATTTTAAAAACACGGATGGATAATACAAAATGCTTTCTGTCATTTTGACAGAAAAAAACAACCAAAACAAAATTTAAACTTAGCCCGTCAATTTACAATTATCTTCTCTCTCTGTGTGCGCGTGGTCTGTGTTTGTGAGAGAGAGCTCGCGCAGCACTGATACGGTACTTTTTAATCCATAAGTAACTAATACGCTAGTTTTCATACAAAATAATTATGTAACATAATTAGGTAGGCTACTTTAGTTATTATTAACACATTAACATAACATGCAGACTACGTTTCTCAACACTGAGAATGAATAAATAAACGCCTGTTTCTCCAGGTTTATCAGTAATCTACAATTTATCACAGAACTTTCATAATCACTAAGCCACAGCGATTTTAATTTTATTTAGATTTATTGTTCATCAATACTTAAGCATTTTATAATTTGCATGGCTGAATGATGTTTTCCTCTGATCTGAGTGACCATGAATGACGGAGTATTTTAATCCATGCGATCACTCCCGCGTGATCATCGAATCCAGATTAAGTTAACTAAAAACAATATTTCAACTTTCCACATCCACCCCAGCCCGTTTACCTTCAGGAGTCAGACGTGCTGTGACTACTGTCCTCACTTATGAACCCAATCAGACGTTGGGCCGCGGGAGTGGAAGAGGATCGAGCGGGATTCTTTATTGCTGTCGATTTTTTTTTTTTTCAGTCTCTTTTTAATTTGATAGGCCTTACGCATCTGTCAATCATCCCCGCTTGCTATTTAGGGAATGAACCCAGCGCTATGATTGGTCGAACTCCGCTTCTTTTGCTGTTGCTTGATTTGAGGGCTGCGCGTGCACAGAAGCGTCACCAGGTTTTTGCGTAGTTTAGAGTGACAAATCGTACCACCGTACTTTGAGGTCAAAATGCGTATCCGCTACGCAAAATGCGTACAGGTTGGCAGGTCTGGATCTGTCTAAATCGGTTCACGAATCAGTTTGAATGATCTCTTTGGTTTCCTGCACGCACTGAATCACTGAAGCGCTTTCAATTCACACTCGACTCGGAGTCGTAACAGGAAGATTTAAGAACATCGAGAGCGTTGAATGAAGTGGCCGTGGACCTACCTACAGTACAGACTAGTGAAAGCAAATCTGCAAATCTATATTGTTTGCCAGCGATGAAGATCTTTATTAGTTGAACATCTTCGTATGCTGTCTGTAAATGAATGATTCCACAGGTCGATACATTAGATTTCATTTCATTCAGGTAAGTAGGCTAATACATGACAACCAAACAGATTATTACGCCACAATATCACGATCCATCTGCTGTCAAGACGCATATCTTGACCATGTATTGCAACCATGGTGTTGACAAGAGACAGGAATATGATGGCAGACATCGCGAACAATGTTTCCATGTGCAGTTTGTTAACGTTAGACATCGTCTTTTTGTCTGGTACTAATAAAGTTCACTAGCTAAACACTAAGTTAGCGTTAGCTAGTTCATGCTTACAGCTGTTAGCTAACAATGACTGTACCTAACGTTAGTTGTTCGCTGGTTCGACCAGCTTACATGCATCTTTCACTGTATTTTACTGAACTCAGCCCAGACCAAACCCACCCTGTGACGTCACCGGTTATAATACTGCACAATGGCGGCGCCCTTGCCGCGAAAGATATAACGGTGTTTCTTTTATATGTTAACATTTGTCATGTTTCTTATATAATTTTTGATTATTGTGGAAATCCATCTTGTAAATCATGTAAACTTGACTGACTGCTTCATTTCCCCTTTAAACACAAAAAAGCCTGCAACCTTCTGCATAACAAATGTATTAGTTTAGTTAAAGCATTGCTTTTTCTTTTGCTATAGATATTTATTTTACATTTCAAAATATAAAGCAATATTAATTATGCTCTAAATTATTTTTTCCCCCTTTTTTATAACAAAAAGAACAGATACCGTTAAAACCTTAACGACACCCATCCCTAGTTATTCCACATGTTTGTGTTGTTGTTCTTGCTGCATTTACACTGGTGAACTGCAGGAGTCGTCAGCGTGATTCGGTGATTCGAGCGCTTACAAACTCTGAATCATTTGATTCATTTGAATCTGAACCGGTTTCGAAAAGCTCCATTTTTCTTTCATTACTTGCCAGAGAGCAAACAACGTGTTTATGATGAACTGATTCACAATATAGGGAGTGAAATGAGACGCAGCTTTTCTGTTAACTTAACGTACTCACATGTGGAGGCGCTTTACTCATAAAGCAACTGTTCATTAATATTACATTCAAAAATAATTAACTTCAAAGTTTTCTATATAACCGCCTGAACGGGTTTTATTGATTCAAACACGTTAAATGATAAAAATACAAACCTTTCTTCTGCAGAATCACAGATGCAGGAGTGCGGCGCAGACTTATGACATCATGTCTCCTCACGCCAAAATAAAAGTCCCGTTCACACGAAATAGAAATTCACATACAGAAAACTTAAACAAATATATAAGATAAAGGATTAATTCAAACTTAAACAAATATATAAGATAAAGGATTAATTCAAATGATAAATCAGATTACCAAAGCTATCAATACCACTGAGATTATTTCAAAAGCGTCTGGCTTATATCTAAATATAATTGAACCAAATACTAAGCATTTGTGGTATAATGATAAAAATTCAATGAATAAAGTGAAGTATTCATATTACAAATGATCGGAAGCAACTTTTTCAAACTCACTAAGAATTTGTAGTTAAAAATTAAGTTTGTGGTGCAGAGAAAGATCTACGGTTTAATTTATTAATTTAAACCTAATCCTTATCATGATATGTATTTCAATATTATTCCACCTCAGTTTCTCCACAGAATATAAGAGCAATAAATAAAATTAAATGTCACCTTTGTTTTGTTAAAGTGCATTATATTAAAATAGCCGTGACTGTAAAGGATTACACTGATGATGGGTTTAAAACTATTGATTTTGACTGTCAGAAAGGAAAACTTAGATTAAAAGTGTAGGTAGGGACACAGATGGTCTTATTAGACTGTTTCTGACGCGTGCCTTTTGTCTTGAATAAAATTAATTTATTGTCCATACCTTCAGAATTAATTTGGATAAACCAAATCCATTTATTGTCCATTTGGCATTGCAAACTACAAATAAAAAAGAAAATTAATACTAAACCAAAATATTTAATTCAAAACAAATTTGTTGGGCATGAGCATAGTCTCGCACAATCCAACGCTCAACACAGCACGGTCAAAAAGTTTGTTGACCTTCCATTCTCTGCACCTGTAACTCATCATCACCCTATTTGAATATACTCAAAATACTCATACGCCCTCTAGTGTCACAAACAAAAATACAATTCAAAATAATGGCTCCAACAAAAAGGGTAAGACAGATGGCAATAAATATAAAAAATAGCTACTATAGATGGTTTCAACGCAACAACATAAACAACCGTTACTGCGCATGCGCGCTTTTGTGGCCCAAACTGAACTTTCGGTAGACTTCCTCAAAGAATGATTAATAAAAGAGGCTGCTTTGTCTTTCTTATGCGTTATCATCTTTCATTTTAATTGTGCAAGTTTATCTGAATGAGCTAATTCTCTGCACGTTTTCTTTGTCTCCCTAATCAAACACACCTGATTCAACTCAGCTCATTATCACATGGGGATATATGAGCAGGGTTGAGAAACTCTGATCTAAACGATTAGGGGAAAATGCCCTTTATAAAGGTTAAAATATCATAAATATGCAGATTTAAATATATCAAGCTGACTGAACACCGATGAGAATATTGCTTCAGAATAAATTATATTTACACCACAAAGCAAATTTTCGTGAATGAGCGATTTTCTTGTTGGAAGAACAAGCACATTAAAGGCTTGATGTCGAGCCCTGGCCTTAAGGACTGTATAAAGTGTGTTTTCTGCACGCTACACATACAATAGCCTATATAAATGCTTGCGCGCTCTCCTTTCAATCACGCAATGCGTCGGAATAACATTTTTCTTTGTTTCATCACATAAGATTAATGTTGAGAAACTTAAACTGGTAGATTGAGTACACTATTTGAGACTGATTGTATATGAATAAATCACAAAAGTCCCGTGCTTTTTGGGCACTGCCATTGATAGAGGATAAAGCAAGAGTTGTTCTCTTTCATAGGTTCACTCAACGCTGTGGAAAGCGCAGTGGGATATTCTCTGAATGTGCCGATTGTCTGAAGCCTTATAGAATCACGCCAATTCATTGGCTGATGGCGTCCGCGCGATATGGCTCCGCCCCGACGCTCTTACGTCGCATCATTACATATTCGCGCGCGCGCCATCTGCTCCTCAGATTTCTCTACCTTCAGAACGAAGCGGTCACGTTTGCCCTTCGCTCGTGATTTTTCTGAGCTACATCTAAAAGGATTATTCTCGGCGCTTCTGCGACTGTTCAAGCGGAACTGTTTCTCCTTACTGTGAAGTTGCCATGGATTACAGACGCTGTACTCCGCAATGTGCTTGTTACATCGCTAACGACGACCCACACAGTAAGTGCGTTAAATGTTTGGGTTTTTCACATGCGCGTGAGGCAGTTATAGGATCGTCTAAATGCAAATTCTGTGAAAATGTGTTGCTCAAAACCCTCAAATCGCGGCTCGCGGTCTTTGAGAGAAAAACAGACTGACAAAGGAGATCAGAGTTGCTAAAAGAAGCTACTCTGATAAACTGAAAAACCAGTTTTCATCCAACGACCCATCATCAGTCTGGAATGGCCTGAGGAACATCACCAACTACAAGTCACCATCCCCCCGATCTGTGGACAATCAACACCTGGCTGATGATTTAAACTCATTTTATTGCAGGTTTGAAAAGCCCTCATTCACACCACACATCGACTCTGACCTGCACTTCACACATTCACCATCACTTCCTGCACTCCCATTACTCCCCCCTCCTGCCATCCAACCTGAGCTTAAGGTCTGTGTGGAGGACGTGAGCCGAGTCTTCAAAAAAACAGAAGACTAGGAAAGCCTCAGGCCCAGACGGCATCTCATCTGCTTGTTTAAAAGCCTGCGCTGACCAACTGGTCCCGGTCTTCACGCAGATCTTCAATAGATCATTGGAGCAGTGTGAAGTTCCCTGCTGCTTCAAATGCTCCACTATCATTCCTGTCCCCAAAAAAACCAAAATCACTGGACTTAATGACTACAGACCTGTCACTCTCACGTCTGTGGTCATGAAGTCGTTTGAAAGACTGGTGCTGGCCCACCTGAAGGACATCACTGGACCCCTGCTGGATCCCTTTCAGTTTGCTTACAGAGCAAACAGGTCTGTGGATGATGCAGTCAACATGGGACTGCATTATATCCTGCAACATCTCGACAGAACAGGGACTTATGCAAGGATCCTCTTTGTGGACTTCAGTTCGGCCTTCAATACCATCATGCCTGGTCTTCTCACAGCCAAACTGACCCAGCTCTCCATACCATCCTCGATCTGTCAGTGGATCACCAGCTTCCTGACGGACCGGCAGCAGCGAGTGAGACTGGGGAAACTCACATCCAGGACTCTCACCACCAGCACTGGCGCCCCTCAAGGGTACGTTCTCTCCCCACTGCTCTTCTCCCTGTACACTAATGACTGCACTTCTAAAGACCCCACTGTCAAGCTCCTGAAATTTGCAGACGACACCACTGTCATCGGTCTCATCCGGAACGGTGACGAGTCTGCTTACAGACTGGAGGTTGAACAGCTGGCTCCCTGGTGCAGTTATAACAACCTTGAGCTGAACACGCTCAAAACAGTGGAGATGATTGTGGACAGGAGGAACAGCCCAGCACTCCCCCCACTCACCATCATGAACAGCACTGTGGAAGCAGTGGAGTCATTCAGGTTCCTGGGCACTTCCATCTCTCAGGACCTGAAGTGGGACAATCACATTGACTCCATTGTGAAAAAGGCCCAGCAGAGACTGTACTTCCTTCGCCAGCTGAGGAAGTTCAACTTGCCACAGGAGCTGCTGATTCAGTTCTACTCAGCCGTCATTGAGTCTGTTTTATGCACTTCCATCACTGTCTGGTTTGGTTCAGCTACCAAATCAGACATCAGGAGACTACAACGGACAGTCCGGACTGCGGAGAGGATCATTGGTGCCCCCCTGCCATCCCTCCAGGACCTGTACTCTTCCAGAGTGAGGAAGAGAGCAGATAAAATCATCACAGACTCCACTCACCCTGGACACCACCTGTTTGAACTGTTACCGTCAAGACGGCGAATCAGATCACTGGCCACAAGAACATCTCGGCACAGGAACAGTTTCTTCCCACAGGCCATTTCCCTCCTGAACAGTTAACACTCCTCCCAAGGCATATGCCTTAAGTGCAATACTCCCACTGTTTAATGCAATACCCTACAACTCAGGTGATACTTATATGTAGATTTATTTATTTATAATATTCAAAACACTGTAAATATGTTCATAATCTGTAAATCTGAAAATGTCTATTCTGACTAAACCCAACTGTGATACTGTTAATCTCATATATTTATATTTTTATTTTATTTGTAGTATTATGTTTCTTGTTGTATTTGTAGTTGTATATGTCCACTGGAAGCCTCAGTACCAAAAACAAATTCCTTGTGTGTGCAAGCACACTTGGCAATAAAGCTCTTTCTGATACTGATTCTGAGAGGGAATCATTCGTCTCCCCCTGTTGCGCTCCCGAGGCCTCTAGAGGATCCGCGACTTGGTTCGGATGTAGAGCTTGAGGATGTGGAGTTCGAGCAGACGAGCCCCGCTCTTTCTCTCCCTCCGGCACGCGCGAGGCATGTCAGTCGAATTTTCACACGATTATTTGCGCCCCAGCCCGGGAGCACGCGACACGGTTTCTTTCGGGCTGGAGGATATACTTTTTACCGAGGCTTCCGACTCCGAGTATTTCGGGCCTACTCTCGCCGAAGAGGTTATCCCGCCGAGCGGCCAGGAAGCGCGGCCTACTGCGGCCTACGCGGAGCTCGTTGACGTGCTTTCGTGCGCTACGGAGAAGCTCACTATTGATTGGCCCGACGAGCCACGTGAGTCTCAGTCGTCGAAATTCGACGAAAGGCTTCTCAGTGGCCCTAATTCTAGGCCTCAACGGAGGAAGCTGCCATTTTTCAGTGATCTGCATCATGAGATCTCCAGATCCTGGAAGCAGCCTTTCTCTTCGCGCCTCACTAATGCGGCTGCTGCTGATTTCACCAACCTGGTAGGCTCTGTGGAACAGGGCTATTCCGCCATTCCGGCAATTGAGGAAACTTTAGCCGACCATCTTGCTCCGTCGTCTGCGCCGTCCTGGAAGTCGCGCCCCCTCCTCCCTTCTAAAGCATGTAGGACTACTTCCTCTCTCATTGGGAAATCCTACATGGCGGCTGGGCAGGCAGGCATGACCCTGCACACTATGGCCATTCTTCAGGCCTACCAGGCGGACGTCCTGAAGGATATGGACGAGGGCGACGGCGTGACCCCTGAAGCGGTCAAGGAGCTTCGTAAGGCTACGGATTTAGCCTTAAGAGCCACCAAGCATACCGCACGCGCTATATGTCGCTCTATGGCTGGTTCTGTTGCGGTGGAGCGCCACTTGTGGCTTAATCTCACGGAAATCCGTGACAAAGAGAAGGTTTTCCTCTTGGACGCCCCCATTTCTCAAACGGGGTTGTTTGGTGAGGCGGTCAACACAGTGGTTGAGAAATTCCGCTCCTCCAAATTCCAATCGGCCGCATTCAGACAGTTCATGCCCAGGAGGGCTAGGGAACCTTCTGCCCCCCCCCCCACCCCCCCACCCCACCCCACCCCACCCGGTGCGAACCCGGGGAACGTCCCTCTCATAGACCGGAGTTCTCTTCCAGAAGAAGCGAACCGGGGCATTCCCCCCCACCACGGTCTGGGTAGCCCGCGGTCGCCCGTTTCCCCGTCAACGGCCTCACAAGCGCCTCCAGTTGAAGCGGTCCGACTGCTCCGCCGGCCCAGAGCCGTTCCTGACCTTCCGGTCAGAAAAAGGAGAGCTCCTCTGCTTCCTCAAGGTTGGGTCAGACCGCGCAAGCGTTTCTGCCCACCTACCAGCTCTCCTTTCCTTGCCCTGTCGCCTTCGCCATTCAGAGTGTCTCGAAGTGCAGGCCATATTTCACCGTTTCTACTCAGTCCGGTTCGGGAGGAAGGAGACGCTTTCTGCTTTCTCCCCTCACCCCCCACACTCTCTATAACTGCCGGCCCCATCCTCGGAGGCACTTTCCGTTTTCCTCCGGAGCAGGCGGACCTGGTCACCATGACCCCAGTCTCGATGCCTCCCATCACGTGCCAGGACGCCGATGGCCGTCCTGCAAAGTCAACCTCTTCACCCCAGGAGCGTCAGCACGGCACCCTCACCCAGGTATGTCGTCTGCATTACAGCATCCCTCCTCCTCTATCACATTTCCTTCAAGAGTGGGAGCGCTTACCAGGGGTATCGTCTTGGGTTCTTCGCACAATTCGGTTCGGCTACACTCTTCAGTTTTGCCGCAATCCCCCCTGTTTCAACGGGGTGTTTCCTACTGTAGTAGACAGCGCCACTCAGGCTTCTGTACTTCAGTAGGAAATCTCTTCCCTCCTTCTCAAAGGAGCAATAGAGGAGATTACTCCAGGGGAAACCGAGCTGTGGGTGCCTGCCAAATTCCATGGGTGCGGTATCTCGTCGCCAGATGATTACGACGGATGCCTCTCTCACCGGCTGGGGAGCGGTTTTCGAGGGCAGACCAGCGTGTGGGGTCTGGACCGGAGAGGCTCTCTCTTGGCACATAAACTGCCTGGAGTTAAGGGCCGTTTCTCTGGCTCTGCTTCATTTCCTCCCTCTTCTGGAGGGTCACCATGTCATTGTCAGAACAGACAACATGGCAGTGGTGTCTCATGTGAACCGGCAGGGAGGTTCTCGGTCGCGCACCCTAGACAGGCATGCTCTGAGACCACCTTCTCCTGTGGTCTCAGAGCAGATTCCTATCTCTAAGAGCGGTTCATGTCCCAGGGGTTCTGACCCTCGCAGCAGATTTTCTGTCGAGACAGAAACTCAGATCGGGGGAATGGATGTTGAACCGCCAGACGATGGCCCTGATCTGGAAGGTTTTTGGAGAGGCGGAGGTGGACCTCTTTGCATCTCAAGAGTCGTCCCAATGCCCGCTTTGGTTCTCCCTGAGTCCCCCGGCCCCATTGGGGATAGATGCGTTCGCTCACCCTTGGCCAACGCAGAAACTCTATGCCTTCCCGCCCATCAAATTGATCCAGGCGGTCTTGGCCAGAGTGAGAGAGAGCGGAGTCCGCCTCCTCCTGGTAGCTCTGTTCTGGCCATCTCAGCCATGGTTTTCGGAGCTAATTCCTCTACTGGAATCTTCCCCCTGGAGGATCCCGGTCAGGGAAGATCTGCTGTCCCAGCTACTGGGCAGGATATGGCATCCTCGCCCAGACATGTGGAAGCTGTATGTTTGGCCGATCAGAGGCCGTTAGCATTAAGCTCTGGTCTCACAACTGACGTTCAGGAGACCATTGCCAGTGCTAGAGCCCCTTCTACAAGGAGATTATATTCTTCCAAATGGAAGGTTTTTGAGACTTGGTGCTTAGCACATGATAGGAGCCCAGTTAACTGCCCTGCTGGTTCAGTACTGGAATTCCTGCAGGAGAAGTTTGCGGCTGGAGCAGCCTCTACCACTCTCAGAGTTTATGTCGCGGCTATTGCAGCGCATAGGGAATCGGATGAGATTCCCCTGGGCAAAGTAAGGTTAGTTTCTGCCTTTATGCGTGGGGTGAAGCGCCTGAAACCGGCTCGCTCCCCTAGAGTTCCCTCATGGGATCTTTCTGTTGTCCTAGAGGGTTTGACGAAAGCCCCCTTTGAGCCCTTGGAATCAGCTCCGGAGAGGATTCTGACTCTCAAGGTTTCTCTTTTGTTAGCTTTGTCCTCATTAAAGCGGGTGGGAGACTTACAAGCTCTTTCTGTTAGCGAGTCTTGCTTGGACTTTGCCCCTGGCCTGGTCAAAGTTTCCTTGAGGCCGAGACCAGGGTATGTCCCCAAGGTTCTTTCCTCAACTTTCCGCTCACAGGTAGTTAACCTTAACGCTTTCCACCCTCCTCCATTTTCATCTGAGGAAGATAGGAAGCTTAACTTGCTCTGCCCAGTTCGTTCTCTTAAGATATATGTAGACCGCTCAGGCGGTTGGAGGAAATCTAACCAGCTTCTGGTTTGCTGCATCAAAGCAGAGGATTTCTCACTGGGTAACAGAGGCTATCTCGTTGGCTTACGGGGTGCGTGGCTTGCCTTCACCTCTTAGCATTAGAGCACATTCCACCAGAAGTGTAGCATCTTCTCAAGCTCTTTTCAGAGGAGCACTTTTGGAGGATATTTGTGTTGCGGCAGGCTGGTCCTCTCCGCACACTTTTGTAAGGTTCTATAGCTTGGATCTTGACATGACCCCGGGTTCCCAGGTTCTTTCTGTTGTCTCTTTTATCTACCAGTCATAAAAAGCGCTCTAGCTTGGCGAGTTTGGTAGTCCGTTCCCACTTCGCTTTCCGCAGCGTTGAGTGAACCTATGACAGAGAACGTCTCTGGTTACTTGCGTAACCTATGATCTTTGAATAGGGAACGAGATGCTGCGTTAGCGGGCAAGCTCCTCGCGCTGCTGACAGTTTCTTTTCGGCAGAGAAATCTGAGGAGCAGATGGCGCGCGCGCGAATATGTAATGATGCGACGTAAGAGCGTCGGGGCGGAGCCATATCGCGCGGACGCCATCAGCCAATGAATTGGCGTGATTCTATAAGGCTTCAGACAATCGGTACATTCAGAGAATATCCCACTGCGCTTTCCGCAGCGTCTCGTTCCCTATTCAGAGAACATAGGTTACGCAAGTAACCAGAGACGTTTTACACCGTGATAAAGGCCTATTACAGACCTCATTTAAATATTTAGCAGGATCAGTTATTGTCCAGATACAGAGACACTTGATGAACAAATGTAAACGCGTCCTGATTGACTGACAATCCGGTGCTTGATCCCTCCAGAGTATTTCTGATAACAAGAGGAAATTCTGCTCTCCTATGCACTCAGACTGGATATTTATGAAGCTGTGTGTGTGTGTGTGTGTGTGTGTGTGTGTGTGCGTGTTTGTGTGTGTGTGTTTGTGTGTGTGTGTGTGTGTGTGTGTTTGTGTTTGTGTGTGTGTGTGGTGTTATTTTTAAAGAATTTTATTGTTTTAAATAGTTTTATTTATTGGATTGTGGTCAGTTGTTACCCTTGACGGCTCTCTCTGTGATGATCTGGTCACGTCAAACATGAAACTCGTAGTTTGTTTTTTGTCAAAAGCCTGAAGTTTGTCAAGCTACAGTTTCAAATGAGTTAAACTACAAGCTTTGAAGGAGCTCGCTACATAAAAATGTCTGCGCACTATTACTAGCTACTATAGCCAGACCGATAAACCAACACAGACCGGAAGTTAACTTCGGGCCAGGACTGAAATCTTCAATAATGCCGACACTTAAAAATGTCTTTATCTCACAAAGTTGCAAATCAAGCAGTTCAAGTCAAATATCATAAATACGTAACTCTTTTATTTAAATAGGAAAGAAGAAGAAGAAGAAAAGAAGAAATAGTCTCAAAAGAAAACTCTACACAAACAATTCAAATAAAGACAAATATTTTAACACCACAACACACTGAACTATATACTATCATCAGCCTTGAAGTGTAAAGCTCTGTAGGAGAGGAAACAAACACACAATACACACACACACACAAAATAGACATTTAATCACTTCAAGTGCAAATAAATTCAACTAAATCTGTTTTCTCACCCTAATACACACTACTCTAAACACTCAATTTCTCACATCTCTGGTATGGCTCAGATCTCTACACAAGGCTTATAAGTAACGTATTAAACACACACAAAAACCACATGCAAAGAAAACAATAATAAGACTGCTATTCGTAGGAAGCTCAAATGTTCTGCGTAACATGAGAATGATCCTCATCGGTTCTTGAGGCAAATTCGTGTTACGCAGCGCGCTTGAGCTTCAGCGAGAACAAGTCATGTGATCTCATGACTGTTTTTATTCATTTGTAGGGGAGTTTGTCAGCTACTGTTTTTCCTTTGCCTCCATATTAATGTAATAATCCAGTGTTTATTATCGGTTGATTAGACTAAGGCTACGTTTACACATAGCCGGGTATTTAGAGAAACGAATATTTCCCCCCCCTCCGTTTTCAATAATAACATCGAGCACACAACCCGCATAAATACGCCGCGAGCAGCATCATAACTATGCCAAATCTATGGGCGGCAGTGTAGGGAGAAGGATAAAGCCATGCAAGCCAATCAGAATCCTCAGAATCGACAAGAGAGAACCTAAAACCCCGTTTCTCCCAGTTGACACGGCAACACATAACCGGCGTTTTCAGAAATCTCCACTTTGGCCGGAGTTTTTAGAAATAATCATTTTCTGTGATAAAAACAGGGTTTTCGTGTAAATGAGAGGCCAAACCGCAGGGAAATATCTGTGTTTTCCCTTCGTTTAAACGGGGTCTAAGCACTAGCGAGTTACGAGATGCAGGGGAAAAAGATTGTTTTGTATTTTCTTTTTTTTATATTTTCTAAATTGTATTTTTTTTGTGTATTATTGTAACTACTAAGTAGTAGTAGTAGCCTTTATTGTCACTAGTCACAAGTACCAGCGAAATTAGCCATCAGCCTGTCCATACAGACATACATACAATATGACAAGGGGGTAGACAGGACAGGAAGACAGAGCATTGAGGAAGGAAATACAGCATAACATGAGGAGAGGTGAGGAGAAAAAAAGGCAACCCCCAGACTATGCTCCTGTGAGGAGTACAGTTTGGGAACAGTAAAAAACACCTCAGCAACATTAGCACATAATCAGTACACTCTACAACATGAACACACAAGACTTGCAACAGGGGAGGGGAGTGGGGGATGGAGGTAGAGTTGAGCCGGATACTCGGCTGAAACGAGTATCCGGTACGGATAAAGCACTTTTGCCGAGTACGAGTATAATACGAGTAATACGAGTCAATATCTGTGCTCAGATTGAATAAAAATCCTCATTGGGTTGGGTAGCTGACTGTGTCTGCGTTCTGTGATAGACTAGTCACAGCGCCCCTCCCCTACACGCATACAGATTTGATTTATTGTGCTGCTGTGTCCCGCTCTGCTCACTCACACACAGAACACTCTCTCTCTCTGTCTCTCCCTCAGTCACTCAGGTTCGCGGGTCTTTTTTCCGTTAACGTTTAGGGTTTCTTCAGCTTCAGGTTTGTTTTTTACTTCGGTTTGTAGTACACTTACTTATTAACCAGTAGAGTTCTGGTAAACGTGTGGTTTGTTCAGACGTGGTGCTTGGTAGAATGCGACTCGCGTTGCATCTCTGCCTGTCGGAGTTTTTTTCTTCTTTTTTAAACCGTCAGCAGTTTTTTTTACTTCACGCACTGAGTGTCTGACACTTTTTGCTGTATTTAATTAAAAAAATATAGGAAGTAGTGGTATAAAACTATATTACAAATTAATTAGCTAGTTACACACACACACACACTCTCTCTCTCTCTCTGCCGGTCATCTGAGTTTTTTTTTCTTTAAACCGTCTGCTGGTTCTAACCAGTTTTTTTTTACTTCACGCACTGAGTGACACTTTCTTGCTGTATTTTATAAATAAAATAAAGGTAGTTGTGTTATAAATAATATTACAAATTAAGCTGCTACACACACAAAAACACAAACACCCCCCTCCCCTCTCTCATGATCAGTGATACAGAATAATGAGTAAATGGTTTTCTAATCAGCAATAAATAACAATTTCTGAACAACCCATATCAATTACATGCTTAAAATAACATACCGGTTAAAGCCCCGCCCATTTCAAGACAACCCGACCCACTTCGCGAGGCGAAGGTGAAGGCGAGGGATGGGGGGTGGGGGGTGATTGCATATCTGTATATATGTAAGAGTTCGTGTATGTGTAGGCCTGGAGAGTCGCTACGCCTGGCATCATAATCTAGGTGCCTCAAGTCCGCAGGATTGTCATAGCGATACACAGCAAGTTGCCATGGAGACAACCCTGATCATGTCCCAGACAGAGTCAACAATCAGCAGGTGTCTGTGGGGAGTGGGGGAAGGAACGCAAGAGCGTCTCGCTGCAGTGCTCTTCCGGGGGAGTTGTTGTTCCAACAGCAGCCTTGGCCAAGGCCAGTGCTGGATGAGGGGGGCCGAAAGCAGATAAGATTGGGATTGTTTGGTCTTGGGACGAGTAGCCGCATTTTATCTAAATTTTATCTAAGTTTATACTCCTGATTTTTATTTTTAATACGGTACAATTGTGCAGTGTGCAATAATTATCATAACGATAATCACAATGTGCTGCTTTCAGTGAATCTCGTTTAAGGATTGATCAATTTTTGGTGTGACTTGTTTATGTGTGAGTGTGTGTGTTGGGTTTTAACATTTATAGGGTTTACCACTTCCCTTGCCCATGTGTGTTTCATTATGCCCTTTTAATATGTCCTGTATGGAGTAAAGTATTAGTATTTATACCTGTATATTGATGTGTAATAAGACATAAAGTGTTACCTATGGTTTTCTTTACTCCAGTGTCCCCCTTTGTCCTTTAATTAGGATTAAAGATTTTAATCAGTAATTTCTGTTTTGGCCTACAGCGCATCTAGATATTATAACAGTTGTTTGATACTGATACTTTCACATCATTTTGAAGCAAAAACTATAGGGTTCAACATCCAGTACTCAGAAGTCTTGTGAACATGTATTTAGTATGTGTTTTATGACCTTATCTCAGAAACTGATTGTTTTTGTTAAATGTTATTTTCTTAAAAATACAAACATGTACATTCATGTTGCTCACATATTCTGGTAGTCCAGTCTGTGCTGAATACAGTGTACTGAGACTTTTAGCCATTAATATGTTTATAAGCAACTGAAAAAAGCACAAATGTCAAACCATCTCAAGGACCCCAAAAACACCCTAGACCCCAGAGGGTTAAAGTAAATAAAAGGCACAACAGTGCCATTATAACTTATAGATATCTGTTGGTACAATATGCGTCACATGACTAAACATGTAGATATACTATGTCCTTCTCCAAGTCAAACCCAGATGAGCTCATTTAGTCTGAATCAAATGACCCCAGACAGACGGATAAGTGTTGATGAGGAGCTAAAATGATAGCAGTGACTTTCAGCCATTTTCCACTGTGGAGGACAAAGGATTTAAAACTTTTGCCCATGCCTTAAACCCCACGTATGTTCTCCCCAGTAGAAAAACCTTGTCCCACACAATTATTCCAGGACTATATATGACCGCTGGACATCCACAACCACATGCTCATACATGTCCATCACTTGTCTCGTTATTGAAAACACACAACGCCACACAGGAGTGAGCTAACAGCTGGACTCAACGCTTCAGCAGTAAATCAGCTCATCACGATACCATACCATATTCATTCTCTCAGACAGCGATACCATATTTCCCGAGACCTCTGCGGAAAAATCCGAAAAATTCTGCGGTACGATTCGATTCAGGGCTGTATCGGTTGATTTATCGATATTTAGATATTATGTGCCAAGTTTACACAACCAGTTATGTTTATCAATTCACAAATGCAACCAAAATATATTACATGACTGTAACAAGAAGCAAGGTTCACACTCAGATAAGAAGGAAGGAGACGGGGGTCGGCAGGACTGGGACTCGCACTTTATTTTATTTAACAGCATTCGCTGTTAAATGTCCCAATAATTGCTTAAAAGCTGGCCAATTGGTCCCCAAGATTAACGGATGCCTGAGGTGCGGACTAACCGCGACCTCCACTCTATGCTTTTGACCCCGAAATTGAATGGTTATGGCTCTCTCTCCCGTTGCAGCGGTCGCTGAACCACGGCCCCCTCGCCACAATGACATTTAATTAAACTCTTTTGCACACCCTCTCCCAATTGGGACATTTACAACAGAAGAGTTCATTTGCAAAAACTGATAACTTGTTCCTGTTCATTTTCATAAATCATGTTGTTTTTTGTATTGTGCATTCCAAGTAACATCAAACTGCAGCTGGGTTGTTTTGATTAAGTAATAATAAACTAAAAAAATACAGGTAACTTACAAAATTAAAGTTCATTGAAAGTATGTTTTTTTAATACATATTAATTTTTTTTGCAAAAGCAGTTAAAACACATTTCATGTTTCAGAGTTAAACAAAACCAAGTATGACACATAATAAAACACCTGTAACGTTAATCTCCTCCGCTGGCATAAACGCCTGACTAACTGTGTTGTTGTGATTACACCAATACAGGGAGCTTTTCCCTCAACACTAACTGTGTTCACACCGCCGCCGGCGAATCGGCAAAATTCGCCAACGACGAAAACAATTCACAAACTTTTCAAAATGCTCCAACAGAATTAGGCCTTTCACACACAAAGCAAAGTTACAGGAACTCTGTTATTGAGTTTACCAGGAATCCTCAGTTAGCTGATGTTCATGGCAGAAAATTTTAAATAAAATATCCTAAAACACTTGCATGCATGTGACCCAGGACTCCCACCATGCTTGGGACATGACCTGTCATTTCAACAGATCTGTCTCTGTACATCAAGAAGCTTGTCACTGTGGGAAAACATTTCACTTACAACCAGCTGAATAGGATCATATCTACTTTTAAGTCTGCTGGGGCCGATGGCAACAATAAAGCATGTGAAATTCGAGCAGACAGTCAAAAGTTGGATGGTAATGCAGCTCAAGACTGGTGTTTGCTCCGGTCACTCCCACGGCTAGTAGGTGATCGCATAAAAAACCACTGGAGGATGAGATTTGGCCGTTGTGTCTGCTACTAAGAGAAATAGTTAATATGGTGACAGCTCCCAAAATACATGCTAACCAGGTAGCATAAAGCTCTCATTGAGCAGTATATTGATTCTAGATGCTCACTAGCTACGTGTACACGGACACCTTTTGGTTCAATCCGAATTAATACCACTAACAAGGCTCAAAATAGCCCCACACTAACACGGTGGCATAAGGAGGGTCTCTACCTGCAAACCGAAGCATTGAGAACGTTGTAAGTGTACAGACAGTTTAATAAGATTTCTTATAATAAGAAATAAGATATTTTATAAAGACAGTCCACTTCGCGTATACAGGCATGAGCCATCTCTGGAAAACAGTCTCGATCAGTCGAATCATGAACGCCGATCAGTGCGCTGGTGAGATGTGAAAAGCCGGGAAAAGCACAAACACGAACCATTTTCTTCTTGTCAATATGTACACGTAGCCTACTGTTCGCTCACCTTATCACAACTTCTGGCTCGTTCACATCTCACCAGCGCACTTGGCTCGGCGTTCATGATTCGACTGGTCGAGACTGTTTTCCAGAGATGGCTATTTTGAGCCTTGTTAGTGGTATTAACTAGCGATTTTTATTTTCATTACTCTATGCCCTATATACTAGTGTTATAAGTTAAACAGTTTTTAGAGATAAAACTCTTTACATTCGATAATAGTGAAAACAAATCTCAGAGAACGGTTGACTATGTTCCAATGTGTGATTAGACCAAAGGTTCATTTTGCGCCGGAGTTGTCCTTTAACCTAATTCCCACATTTCCTCCGTCGATGACAGGTGCCTTTGTTACATGTGCGGGGCGTTGGTGTTTGGATCACGATCTGTCTAGTTTGGTTTCGGTTTTGTGTCGGGATTCAGACATTCATGCTCCGGGTGTTTGTTTTCTGTTGTGAGTGCACAGGATGAGCTTACGCTCGTTCTCTGCATAGCGTTCTGTCTTGTCGTTCGAACGTGTGGTTTCGTGTTCGCTCTGTTCATGTGTGTTTCGTGTAGCACGCGGTTGTGTTTACATCGGCCGCGTGCTTTCATGTCATGTTTTGTCTTGTGCTGTGTAGCACACAGCTTGTGTTTTACACTAGCGGTGTGCTTTCATGTCATGTTCTGTGTGAACACGTGGCTTATGAGTGTTCTCATTGTTCTTCATGTCTCATTTTGTGTGATTTGTTTTACTGGCCACGTGCTTGTGTTTTTTGTCATGTTTTGTCATGGCACAAGGAAACACATAACAAGCCATGTGCTCACAACAAACATGACAAAAAACACAAGCACATGTCCAGTAAAACAAATCACAAGCAAAGTGCTCTCCTGTCGATTGTGTCGACTCCCATCTTGGGACCTGATTATTGGTTAATTTGCCCCACCTGTCCTCTCTTGTTACCTGCCTTGTTTGCTCCCTATTCATTCTCCTTGTGTTTGCAGTCTTGTGCTGGTGGTGGTAATGCACATTAAAAAGTTGTTTGCCAACCACCATTAAAAAAAAAAAAATCAGAAGATGAATTTTGTAGGATGTTTGTATTTTGTTTTATTTTATTATTAAAATAAAGCCCATCAACTCTGCACTAAGTCCTCGCTCCTTTCTCCATCCCCACACCTGACAGTCGAGTTTAAAAAAAAATGATAGTGCATTTCTTACTGCACTATCTAGAACTCATACTTCATTTTGGTCCACTAATTCGGTTGTGGACTTCGGTTGTTTTGAAAGCAAGCACACATTTTCAGGGTTCGTACACCTTTTCCAAGGTCAAATTCAAGCACTTTCAAGGTCCATTTTAAAGCCTTTTCCAGCACCTTACAACACCGTAAATTACATACCAATACATAGTCAAAATTATTATTTAGTGTTTTTATCACATTAAAAGAGATAATGCTATAAACAGGCAAAATTGTGTTTCGTAACAGCAGAAGGATCAGATATTTAAGCAAATCACAAGTTTTATTTTTCAAAATGTATCACTGTCTAAGTAGATAATGCCTATGAATAATTATTTTCATCATATTAATGTCCAAATATTACTTCCCAGATAATATGATTTCCAGGCTTTAAAACTGAAGAAATTTCAAGGGCTGAAAATATGAACAAATATTTTACAGGCCTTGGTTTTGGGACACATTCTTACGGAAGCCCTGAAGAAAAGTTATCTCATTATTTCGACTTAAGTTGTTGTTTCGACATAATATCTCGTTATTTTGACATATCATCTCGTTATTTCGACATCATATCTCGTTATTTTGACATAATATCTCGTTATTTCGACATCATAAGTCGTTATTTTGACATAAGTCGTTATTTCGACATAAATATCTCGTTATTTCGACATAATAAGGGGACATTCTAATATGCATTAAGCTACATTTAGCGTTCTTATAATGGGTGTCTATGGGAGGAAAATGCTTAACGTCAAATTAAACGCTTTGCGTTCATATTCTGGACTTATCTGATTTTTTGTAGTATACTTTATTATGATTTTAGTATCATATTCAGTGCTCGAAGTGGGGCGGTACTCACCGGTACGCAGTACCGGCACTTCTACATTTTACTCTTAAGCGTACCTGCACTTTTTCTTGCGTACCGCTACTTCTCGCATGTAGCCGGTACTCTACTGACAGAAAAAGCGTGACGGCCGTTTGACCCCTTATTTACACTGCACACATCTGTGGCGCGTTACGGCTGCGAAACGGCTACCGGAGCTGATCGCGGCCACCGCAAGCGTGAGCAGCGCGTATTTTTTTCGGCTTGGGTTAATCAATGAGTGCATTCACACCCCGAGGAGGAGCGTCGCGTGAGCAGCAGTGAAGCGGGGGTTCTGCGCCCAGTCTATTGTTGTGCGCTACTCACGGCATTTAGAGTGAAAGCAAAGCACTTTTGATGGAGAAAATAAATATGATTTCACACAAAAAGTGCCCAAAATGCACAGAATTTGCATGTCTAATGTGTTTTAACAAGAACTGGAGTAGGCTAAAAGAAAATGAAGACTCAAAAATATTTATACAAGATTTAGCTATTTAAACTGGTCTTAATTATTCAGTTTGGGTACCGTAAAACTATATGTTTTATTAATAAATAAAACGAGCAAACTAGTCAGAATATAAGCTTTCTTTTAGTTTATGTAATAGCCTACACCAGGGCTATTCAATTAGCTTCATTCGAGGGCCGGGTTATTCAATTGAAAAGTTGAGGTGGGCCGGTGGGTTTAGCTTACTTATTGAAACATAACAGTATCAATAAGTAAGCTAAAGTAAACATAAAAGCATTGTATGGAAATGTGGTACCCAACAGTATGCAGATTTATAAGACCATAATAAATAACTTATTTACAGCTATGTACAAATATATTAATTATACTGGATCATAGCTGGTAAGAATTGTTTTATTAATAATTATTATAGGCTTAAATTAAAATATACTGACAGTGAGACTTCGTAACCATTGGTAAAACCATGGCTACTCACTCCCAATAAAAAATGCATTAACAGGTAAAAAATAAACACAATTACTTATGTATTCCTCTACCCCCCTAATAAATCTAATGCAATATAAATGACTATAACATAGTATTCAATATAAATATTCACAGTAAATGTTTGAAAGGGTGGTGATTAGGGATTTATAGTCTTGTAACTTCATTCATGGCACAATGTTTCTGCTATTTACCTCATCAGTCATGTTGGTAATTTTGAGGCTGTTTCATCCGATTTAAAACTAGTTAAAATCATTGAGTTATTTGTGGTTTGTAACAGAGAGATTTGTCAGATTGAAACGCTTCTCACTGGATGTCGCAACACTGTTTAATAATAGTGTCCGGGACCGGGAGTAAACGCAACTCCTTTAAGCTTGTGTTCCGTTATTCACTGGACCGCGCTGCGTAGTTCAAAGTAAACTAGTGAAACAACTGAAAACAGCGCTATTTGTTCTCTATTTGTTCTTACTGACCGAGAAACCGCTTCAGATGATTCAGTGACAGAACGGTCCGAACGAAGCCGAATCGTTTCAGACCGTTATGCAAGCGCGTTTGGCCAATTCATGGAAAGGAAATACTCGAACCAAAGAATGATTAATTCACGAATGATTGATATCGCTGGTTCAGTCGACAGAAATACGGGACACACATAATAACTGCTGAAATATTCGAACTGAAACCGTTTCTCAGGTCAGTCGGAGCGCTCATAGTGCGTATAGCCGTAGACCTACAGCTGCAGGCGCCACTGCGGTCACGCGCATATCTAACCAAATTTCACCGCACCGCCAGGAAAAGAGGAGGAGGGAGGTTGAGGTGCCCTCGGGCCGGATGGAGATGATTGGCGGGCCGGACTTGGCCCGCGGGCCACCAATTGAATAGCCCGGGCCTACACAGACATGCCCAAATCAAACCCGAGTTTACTTTTTTTTAATGTTTGCTGTCTTGTAAACATATGACTGAAAATACCATATCAGAGCAATTTTCTTTGTTGTTTTTGTTGTTTAGCATTTACATGTAATTGTTGTATACCTCCCATCTTAACAAACTTCAAGAATCAAGTTTATTAATGACCAACTTCTAAAAAGAGAATGTTTCTTTGTAAATAAATGCGCGCACACACGCACGCACGCACACACACGACTTGTTTAAATAGGCCTATTATGTTGTTAATAAATAACAATAAATTGTTGTTGTACCAGCAATATTTCCATTTTGTTTTTCACTGTAAAAATTTCAAATGTCCTGATTTGCCATTGCAAGAGAGTACCGGCACCTTTTCCCCCCCACTTCAAGCACTGATCATATTGATTAATAAATGCACGCACAATTATCCGTGAACTTGATTAATGTTGCAGATATGCTTTAGGCTATTATCCACAAACAAATTGCTTTCAATTATGTGTGCAAAATTCAATCACTGCAATCAAACACAGGTGTTCATCATTTGCACTCGACCCACTTACGAGCCGCTGTTTCCTACCTCTCTCTCGCTGCATGCCCCCCTTGCCACAGTCACATTTACATTTAATCAATAAATTCAATGACACTATAGGCTGTTAACAATTAAATTAAAACCCTGCCCTGCACTTTTGCACTGCAGAAGTGGCACAGACATTGCATCTAAAGCAGCATTTAGAGGCATTTACACTGCAATTCGTGCTGATATTCTGAAAAAAAAAACTCACTTGCTTGTGTGATATTACTTAACTTAATCATATAGAAATATGAATCAAAAACATTTTTGTTTCATAACTGGGGAATTTCTGCTACCTTATATTGAATTTTGGGGATATTTTTTTTACCTGCATTCTACTAGGCTACATTTTGCATTGACAGTATGGATGATCAAGTCATGTTTTTGTTCATTTAAAAAAAAAAAAAGTGAGTCAGCTTCTACATTGTTAAATAACAATTATGATATTATCATAGTAACTTATTGGAAAAAATAGTAAAAATAATATTTATGTATTTTATATGTATACATTGCATGTTTAACAAGACAAACAAATCTTAAAAATGTTTTGTTTTTTTAATCATAAGTAGTTATCCATTATTAATATAAAAAAATATTGATCTAGCCAGCTTTAAACACTGTTATGGAAAGGTAGAAAGAGAACCCAACAGCGAGATGCGGCAGTCAACAGTCTTTAATTCATCTCTCCAAGATGGCGCCGCAGATGGCTGCCTCGGTGTGTCGCTCTCCAGCTATTGTGTTGTTTTTGTTCGTTTGTCCTGTGTTTAGTCATTAGTCATTATTTTCCTATCAGCTTCACCAAAGACGAACTACTGGACATTAGGATACACACACCAGAAAACTTCTATACAGTTTTTGATTATTCAGACGCTTTGCTGGACATTCTCGTCGGTGGGGCAGCGGTGTTGTTCAAACGGGCGGTCAGACGCAAACGAGGAAAGCGAGCCGGCGCGCTGGTTAAACTCCGCGAGCGCGGCCTGCGCACTGCACTCCCCAGTATTCATCTCGCGAATCTCCGATCCCTTCCTAACAAAATGGACGAACTACTTCTCCTCACAACGATTAACAAGGATTTTTCTAACTCTGCCGCTCTGTGCTTCACTGAAACCTGGCTGAGTGAAGCCATACTGGACAACGCAATACATCTGCCGGGCTTCCAGCTGTTCCGAGCGGATCGCATCGCGGAGCTAACGGGGAAAACGAGAGGTGGTGGATTGTGTTTCTACATTAACGAAAATTGGTGTTCAGATATAACAACACTGAACAAGATATGCTCTCCTAACTTAGAGACCCATTTCATTAATTGCAAACCTTTCTACTCGCCACGGGAGTTTTCCTCTTTCATTCTTGTGAATGTTTACATCCCTCCAGACGAGTGCGTGAGCGCGGCGCTACAACAGCTGACTGAACAAATAGCTGAAACGGAACAAAGGCACCCAGACTCTCTTCTAATAATTATTGGGGATTTTAACAAAGCAAATCTTTCCCGTGAACTACCAATCAGCTAGTTCACGGGAAATCAGCTAAACCTGTGATAAGGACTGTTAAAAGATGGACTAATGAAGCAGAGCAGAATCTACAGGCCTGCTTCGAGTGCACTGATTGGACTGTTTTTGAAGCTGCTACCACCAATCTGGATGAGCTCACAGATACTGTAACATCATATATAAGTTTCTGTGAGGATACATGCATTCCTACCCTGACATTCTTATCATTCACTAATGATAAACCATGGTTTACTGGGAAACTCAAACACCTTCGTCATGCCAAAGAGGATGCTTACAGAAGTGGGGATAAAATCTTGTATAACCAGGCCAGAAACAGACTGACAAAGGAGATCAGAGTTGCTAAAAGGAACTACTCTGATAAACTGAAAAAACAGTTTTCATCCAACGACCCATCATCAGTCTGGAATGGCCTGAGGAACATCACCAACTACAAGTCACCATCCCCCCGATCTGTGGACAATCAACACCTGGCTGACGATTTAAATTCATTTTATTGCAGGTTTGAAAAGCCCTCATTCACACCACACACTGCGCTGACCAACTGGCCCCGGTCTTCATGCAGATCTTCAATAGATCATTGGAGCAGTGTGAAGTTCCCTGCTGCTTCAAACGCTCCACTATCATTCCTGTCCCCAAAAAAACCAAAATCACTGGACTTAATGACTACAGACCTGTCGCTCTCACGTCTGTGGTCATGAAGTCGTTTGAAAGACTGGTGCTGGCCCACCTGAAGGACATCACTGGACCCCTGCTGGATCCCTTTCAGTTTGCTTACAGAGCAAACAGGTCTGTGGATGATGCAGTCAACATGGGACTGCATTATATCCTGCAACATCTCGACAGACCTGGGACTTATGCAAGGATCCTCTTTGTGGACTTCAGTTTTGCCTTCAATACCATCATGCCTGACCTTCTCACAGCCAAACTGACCCAGCTCTCCATACCATCCTCGATTTGTCAGTGGATCTCCAGCTTCCTGACGGACCGGCAGCAGCGAGTGAGACTGGGGAAACACACATCCAGGACTCTCACCACCAGCACTGGCGCCCCTCAAGGGTGCGTTCTCTCCCCACTGCTCTTCTCCCTGTACACTAATGACCCCTCTGTCAAGCTCCTGAAATTTGCCGACGACACCCCTGTCATCGGTCTCATCCGGAACGGTGACGAGTCTGCTTACAGACTGGAGGTTGAACAGCTGGCTGTCTGGTGCAGTTATAACAACCTTGAGCTGAACACGCTCAAAACAGTGGAGATGATCGTGGACTTCAGGAGGAACAGCCCAGCACTCCCCCCACTCACCATCATGAACAGCACTGTGGAAGCAGTGGAGTCATTCAGGTTCCTGGGCACTTCAATCTCTCAGGACCTGAAGTGGGACAATTACATTGTCTCCACTGTGAAAAAGGCCCAGCAGAGACTGTACTTCCTTCGCCAGCTGAGGAAGTTCAACTTGCCACAGGAGCTGCTGATTCAGTTCTACTCAGCCGTCATTGAGTCTGTCTTATGCACATCCATCACTGTCTGGTTTGGTTCAGCTACCAAATCAGACATCAGGAGACTACAACGGACAGTCCGGACTGCGGAGAGGATCATCGGTGCCCCCTGCCAACCATCCAGGACCTGTACTCTTCCAGAGTGAGGAAGAGAGCAGGTAAAATCATCACAGACTCCACTCACCCTGGACACCTCCTGTTTGAACTGTTACCGTCAAGGCGGCGACTCAGATCACTGGCCACAAGAACATCTCGGCACAGGAACAGTTTCTTCCCACAGGCCATTTCCCTCCTGAACAGTTAACACACCTCCCAAGGCATACGCCCTTAAGTGCAATACTCCCAACTGTTTAGTGCAATATCCTACAACTCAGGTGATACTTATATGTAGATTTATTTATTTATAATATTCAAAACACTGTAAATATGTTCATAATCTGGAAATGTCTATTCTGACTAAACCCAACTGTGATACTTTTATTCTCATATATTTATATTTTTATTCTTATAATTTGTAGTATTATGTTTCTTGTTGTATTTGTATTTGTATATGTCCACTGGAAGCCTCAGCACCAAAACAAATTCCTTGTGTGTGCAAGCACACTTGGCAATAAAGCTCTTTCTGATTCTGATTCTGATTAATTTATATACAACTGCCCCTAGCAAAAGACATTAGTTCAGGGGAAAAAACTTGAGAAATCAGGATCGGCCACACGGCTCTTAACGAGAACAGAAATCCCCTCTTCTGGACAGCAAATAGTGCAGATGCGGTCGGCGACTGCTGAATCAGAGAACCCTCGAGCCACCCGTGAAGAGAGGAGACGCCAGCTGTAGGTCTATGGCGAGGCAGAGGATCTCAGCGTCCAGAACTGAACAGAATTCAGAGAGCAGATAACACGGTAATACTTGCAGGTAATTGAGCATCAGCACCCAACAAGACAGGACAAGACAGGACACTGATGAATAAAGTGAGCGTATAGCATGAGCTTTTACATCGAATAATCTGACAAAGAGCCAAGGACAGGAAGAGTTAGAAGAAGGAGAAACAATCAGGGGAAAATTAGGAAACAGCTGGTGAAAACCAACGCAGATAATGAGGAGAGTGAAATCAGCTGAAGGAGATGAGATAATGAGGGCGTGAATGCGAGTACAGGTGCGTAAATGTGTGTGTGAGTGTATGTGAATGACCACAAGAGGGAGACAGAGAAAGAGAGAAGGACCAGGATCATGACAAACACATTTTATAATGACATTTTTGTAATGTATTCACATGCACCTGTGGACAGTATAGTGTATACTTTTTGTAAAGATATGTAGTGGATATTAAATAGTTTTTGAGCTTTGGGTTTCTAAAGATTACATATTGTGACTTGGCTCAAACAATACCCTCAATAATACAATGAAGATGTTTTAATTCATCACACAGGCCATGAAGACTATACATCTGGCCAGCTTTACAACTGTCCAGAAGGCTCTTCATCTTCAACCCAAGTCCCTGTTCAAGTCTCTGACTGGGTCTCATCATATGCAACCCGCTTTGGCCAAATGAGTCGGAAGTCACAACGTTCCATTTTAAGATGTGGGCCGATAATGTGGAAAAACAAAGAAATCATAAATTTTTTGTTGTTGTTGCTATTTTCAAAGAACAGACATTCAAAAATAATCTCCCAAAGTTTTGTAGTGCAGATAATTGAGTAAAGGTATTTAAATGACTATTAAAGTTTACAAAGTTTTACTAAATTCGCTGGAAATGAACATTGCTTTTCTCAACTCTTCTCGTCACCTCTGAGCATTTCCCGGGTATCCCCTGAAACGTCAGTAGGGCTGCGTTCCAGTCCAAAATCGTCATGCCCTTCACTCGCTAACTTCCCTCCATCTCGTGCACTCGGATGTGCGTCATTGCTTGCGTTGCACGAGTGCCCACTACTGGCGGAAACTGCAATGGGCTGAACTGGAACGTCCTAAGCCCTTGATCACTTGGAATCAGCTGTGGAGTTGGTTTATTATTTACAATTTTTTTTCCCTTTAAGAATTTGTTTAATGCAGCATCCAAATGTATATAGGTGTGTTGTATATAGATGTGATGTATATAGATGTATATAGGTGTGCAACCCAACATTATTTATTACGCCTCTTAAAGGTTTTCCGATTTCCCCTAGACACGGGGCGTAATACTTGTTTTATATAAAAAAAATTCTATATCATATATCATAGAGTTGTTTGTGGTGGTGGTGATTAGATGAGATCTGCGGTGATATCACAATCGTGTTGCATTGTGGTATATGGAACTGCCTGAAGTGTACATATGAAGTGGACTCGCTCCCTCGGTCAAAATCGAGGGAACGAGGGTCTGTCCATATAAACTTCCCTCGTCCACTTCACGAAGTGGAACGCACTTCAAAATGGCGGCAGGGATTCCCCTGTGGGAAGTGCTTAGAGAAGTTCACAAGTGCGTGTCTAAAAGTGGACTGGAACGCAGCCTATCTCTGCTCTCTAAATGGTGTTACACGTTGTATAGAACCAATCAAAAAGCTTAGAAATGTACACAAACGCTGATCATTTGTCGATGGGAAGCCCCGTTTCGACTGACCGGCACGCGATTGGTCCAGCCATCCTCCTGTCAGACTCGTAGCGCTCTGTGTAAACAAGCTAGCAGATCTCCTCAGAAAGATTAAATATTATTAATTTGAGAAATGTCGCTGTCAAAAGAGAGCAAATTCGGCAAAGCGTTGAACTCACTGGAGGCTTCTAACCTGAGCTCTGCTGCTGGTCAGCAAGAGTGGCTAAGGCTTGTCAGTGACTTTTTTGGATCTGGATACGTGTCATCCTCTGATGACAGTGACAGGTCTGTGGAAGAGGATCACGATGAGGATGAAAACGTTGAACAGCCTGTGACTGATGTCGAGGAAGTTAATAGGGTCATGTCTAGTTCTGAAGCAGTTAGTAGTGAGTACTTTCTCTCTCTCATACACACACACACACACACACACGCACACACACAAGTTGAGCTTCAGCCTGGTTTAATAGCATTTATATATATTAATGTCTTTGGTCAAATTAAGCTGTAAAATAAATAGTTTATCCCTTTAAATGAAATGGATTTTGAAAGATATCAACAAAAAACGCGATTTTCTCAGGTTTTCAATTGGAAAAAGAGGGCAGACGACCATAATTCAAGTGTGTATATCTTTACAGCCATTCAAGGTATGACTTTTGACTAGGCTATCATTTGAAAGCTTATGGTCTCCTCTTTCCATTAATACCAAAATCTCAATTTTGAAATTTGGGTCACTGTGACTTATTTTGCTGGATCAGGTCACATATGAAGTACCGTGGGAGAAGATGCCACCAAATTTGCGACAATGTGTTGCACAAGGCAAGTGACCCAGGAAGCAGGAGCTTTTAGTTATGATGAGAACTATTGTAGACTCAATTTGAAAGGAATGCTTGAACCCTACTAGAAGCCAGTGTTCAGAAAAAGAAGAATCATGGAAAAATATCCAAAAAGCTTTGCGGATGTAACAATGGAAGGAGAGCAGATTGGCTGTGGTTATGGATCTTTGCTAAATCAGATAAAAACAAGGGTTGAACATGTCAATCGTGACAACACACTGGTGAGAGTTAGAAAACCGAAACGTATCAACGACAACGAGTCTACACCCAGCAGTGAGAGCACTGCATCCAAATAACTGATAGCTATGGCTGCATTAATTGGCACCCAGTTGACCTCCCTGAAGATGAGACTCCAGAATCAGTGGAGGAAAGAAGAAAGGAAATGGTTCAGTTATCTTCTCAAGAGGGACCCCGAGCAGCAGAGCGTGGCCAGGTGGAAGAATTAATGAAGATAACATATGCTTCTCAGCGCTATGCCATCAATAACAACCCCCACCCAGCACTGATGAACTCAAAGACCAGTGGCCATTCCTGTTCATGAAGAGATTGTTGTGTGCCCATTTCAACACTCTGACTGGGATTGATGTTAACACTCGGCTCACAGAATCTCTCAGCAGAAAAGGAAAAAAGGTGTTTATTTTTTTTGAAAGTCAACTTTCAAAGTGGAAAACGGATGTCAGGAAAGTCCTGAAAGACATCGACCAAGCTGGTGAAGGAGATGTCCACTATGGTGTTGCATCTATAATTACCACAATGGCTTACTTCAGAGAGAATGAAGATGCCTTTCTTCTTGCTGATGTAAGTATTAATGGGGTGGTAAAACATGATTTCACTTTTCTAACTTTAGCTAGAGTGAAATGTTGCTGTTTGAGCATAAACAACATCTGCAAAGTTACAATGCTCAAAGTTCAAAGCAAAGGGAGATATTTGCTTTTAAAGAAAAGGACTACAACAAACGGCTGGTAGGGACTACACGACATTCCTCCCGGGTTAGTGACATCAGAAACCCTAAAATGTACATAAACCCCGGACCCGGGACACGCAGTCCATGTTGAGAAGAGGAAAAGTTGCTGTATAAGAGTACATTTGTGACTCAGCTCAAACTTTAGCATCCTTCTTTTCACATGCAATAGAAAGTCACTCTGTTTGCATCTCACAACAGTTCCTATACGAGCGATTTATAGATTATCATGACAGAATATGCTAATTGAAGATAGTTAACTCCACATCAGCAACATAAATTCATCAACTAACCATTCAGAGACGTCCGGTTGCATTCTACATGTTGTCACTTCTTCTTGAGTCTCTCCATCTTTGTCAGACTCTGTTTTAACATTAAAGGCAGAACAGTTTCTGTCATTTTAGTGTGTCTGCGTGAGGTAATCGCAGCTGCTAACACACAAGAGCTCTTGAAACCCCGCCCTCTGCAGCAGCTCATTTGCATTTAAAGGGCCAGGCAAAAACGGTGCGTTTTTGCTAACCCTCAAAAAGTGACAACTTTAACATGGCATAAAAATATCTGTGGGGTATTTTGTGCTAAAACTTCACACACACACTCTGGGGACATCAGAGATTTATTTTACATCTTGTGAAAAGGGCATTTTACCACCCCTTTAATGTTATTTGAACAGCTGATTCTAGAGAATACTGATTATAATTAGTGTCATAGTTTCTTAAACATTCTAAGACATTTCTAAAAGACTATTACTGTTTTTGTATTTATATGACATGCATTTGAGGTACAATTTCATTTTCATCATCATTTATCATCAAAGCCCGCATAGATGCAGGCTCCACGCACTTTAACTACCCAGGAATCCTTGCGAAATGCCAATCAGAAAACGGATGGGAGGAGATTTCGCTCACGGACTGTTAACATGGCTTTATGATATAGGCGTACATTTTACCAGTTGTTACTTACAGTTTATACAAACATTATCGACCAGTGGTTGATATCTCAAACATAATAATAGCGTGTTAAATAGTACGATCGCATTATGATTCATTACATAAATAGAACCGAATGTCATGGCTTTACTGAGTCATATAAACGTAGTATGAATATTGAAACCTATACATTTTTCTTAAACTCATTTACATTTTAATTTTGTGTTAAAATTGAACATTATGTATTATTATGTACAACTGTATTTATCATTTACATAACCATGACATCTATTCTAATTCCCAGGTGGCATATACAATTATAGAACTGTAAAAGCAGGGTGTGTAGTTCACATGGACATAAGATTTGGGAAAATAAAATAAATCCTGTTCTCGATGCTAAAGACTGTAATTTTTTTAATGATATTTGTGATATTTTTCTAATAAAGGGACTGATGAGATGACCTTTAAGTTTATTCAGCTTCGACGTCTGAGCTGAGACCTTCTTCCTGTTTCCGGCGTGACGATCGAGTCTGTCCCAAAAATACCTCTCAATGCACCCTCGCGGACTCGCGCTAAGGGCCCTATAGGTCTGCACTACATGACGTCACCGAATTGTGGACTCTGAGGAAGTCCACAAGTCCGGAGTGTGCCATTTGGGACAGGGCCATACTTATGCTGGTCAAGGGGAATGTATCACAAGATATCGTAAAGTGACATAAGCATAAACTAATTGGAGAGTACATTGAGAAGTATTTTAAAACAAGATGCAAGTATGTTCTCTATATATGTAATTCATTTCTCCAACCTTTTGTTAATTGCTCTACTTTTAGGTCACTGCAACTCCAGCAGATGTAGAGGGAAGCCTCTCTCTGCCCACTACCCCAAGACTGATTGCACTAGAAAAATGCTTTTTTTAATTTATACTATGGCTGAGATTAAAGTTGGCCAACATCTACCAGCAGACGGACACACGAGAGCGGACTGAACATCTGTGTCACGGTGTGGGTTTTGTGTCTTGTTCCTTGTTCTTGTCTGTCACGTGATCCCCTGTTTGTCATGTGATCCTTCTTTTTCTGTTGTTTAAATGGCGATTGGCAAACCAACTTAAAGGTGCATTCTCCACCACCTACTGGACTGAGTATGGAGCACTACTTGGTTGAACACACTTGGTATTTTAAAAAAAAAAAAAAACGTATTATATCTTATTTACCAGTTCTGTATCATTTAAAAATTGTAATACTTTCTCATTTATTATATAGTTTGTTCCTTCTCCTAATATTTCCTTAAGTGAATAATTGCTTACACCCCTATCCTTTAGTGACTGAATTAATTCAAGTCTTTCTCTACTGTATGCTATAGACCTTATGTAGCCCCGCCCCTTTTCAGCGCTGCGCTCGTTTTCTTTGGTCTTCCGGTCTGTATTTTCACAGTGATCCTGCGTATTTATGAATGAACGGCTCGTTTTAAAATCTTCCCGGTCTTTTGTCATTTGTTAAGACATTTGCTTTAAACATTACCATCCTCATGATAACTTTTGTTAACTTTACATTAAGTAAATCCACTTCAAAAGCTAATTACTCCTGGACAGCAATGCCATAGAAATATACAAAACGACCGCAAAACCGGAAATTCAAAGACAATATTCTAAAGATGGCGGCACCCTCGTTTCTCTGGCGCATAAGGTCTATACATTCTAGAAATATATGATTTACTGTTTCTGGATATCCACATTAATCGCAATTACCACTTTCATGTTTACCTATTTTATATAAACTTTGATTTAGTGTTGTATGTCCAATACGTAATCTTGTCATTATCATCCTTTTTCCTATTATTAACAGTTATTCTTTCCACCCCCACATTTCTTTGTATACTATACAGATGTCTTCCTCTTATTTCATTGTCCCATATCCTCTGCCACCTCTTTTTCACTTCAGTCCCAATCATCCCTTTAATTTCCACTTTACTCATCTGTACTCTGATGTTGATCTCAGGATCTTTCAGCTTCCTCATTCCCCTTTACTCCGACATGGGCTGGCACCCACAAAAAACTCACCCTTACACCTAAGTGCTTTATGCTATATAACTTCTGTATTGTTTCATTTAAAAAATCTTGTCTTGATAAAGATGTTCCACTTTCTAAACTTTGCAGAGCTGATTGTGAGTCTGTACATATCACACTACTATTAGGCTGCTTTTCTTCTATCCATTGTAAGGCTAATGATATGGCTATCAGTTCTGTTGTAAAAACAAATATATGATCTGTTACTCTTTTTTGATATTTTAATATTGTACTGAGGAATATACACTGCTGCAGCTGCTCTACCTGTTTTTGGATCTTTTGATCCATCTGTGAATATTTGAGTCATATTGTTGTATGCTTGATTAATGTATTGTTGAACGATTACTTTTAATGGCAAATTTTGTTCATTCTTGTGTATCTCCTTATGTATGAATAGGTCTATTTCTGGCATTGGATATAACCAAGGGGGTATAGATGAAATTATAACAGAAGGAGCTACTTCTATCTCGGTTATACCCATTTCCTGTGCCTCCTTATTTGTTACCCAGCCAAAACTATTTATTCTTCTATACTCATACTCCCAACAGTTTTCCAGTAACATTTTAACTGGATGTCTTTCATCATGTCCTTTTACATTAATCCAGTATCTCATTCTTAACATTCTCCTATGAACTTCTAGTGGCATTTCTCCCATTTCTACTTGAATAGATGATACTGGAGATGTCCTTAATGCTCCACAGCTGATCCTTAGAGCTTGAGTCTGAATTACCTCGATCTTTATCATGTGATCCTGCCATGTGTCTTGTCATTTGTTAATTGTCTGATCATTGTCCACAGGTGTTCCTTGTCTTGTAATTAGTCAGTGTATTTAAGCCCTCATGTTTGCCCTGTGTCTTTGTTGTGGATTGTATGTTACGTGTGAATATTACTTGTCCAGGTTCTTGTTTTCAGTTTCATGCCTTGCCATGCCTTTGTTTTGTGTTTGATTAGTGTTTTTTAATTAAAGATTGCATTTGGGTAGTGATGGCAAAATGAGGCTTCCTGAACCACTGAGACCTCGCAGCCCACTGCTTCACCCAAAGGTTCATTACTCGAAGCTTCATTCAGCATTGCTCATTAGTGAGACCTAGCTAATGTGCAAAGAAATAGCAGACAAATTAATTAATTCTGAACCAATGACCTGAGCAGACTTATGATGTCCGTATCCCCCCCCCCCCCCCCCTTCTGTGTCATTTATTTATTTATTCATTTATCTCTCACTGTTAATGTCTGTAACCTTTCATTTGCAATAATAAAAAGCCCTGAGCAGACATTTGTCCATTGCCTGGGTATAAAATATGTAGCTTATCTTTCTCTGTCTGAATTTACTTGTGAAGAGACAACTGTCACAAACACATTTAATTAATTATTCATAAATTGTTTGGATAGTGACAGTATGAAGAACAAAAGTGACACTGTGTTGAGTGCAGTGCTTATGGTGGAGGGAGTGTAATAAAGTAAACTGCAACAGAATAGGGTGGGAAAAGTTAAGAATCGTTTCTGGTGTGTTTTGTGCAGTGTTGTGCTTATGGGACTGGGGATATAGAGGAGCAAACTGCAACACTGCAGTTCGTGGTGGGTGAAGGAAGGATTACAATAGATTTTTATTGAGAAAAAGAATTTTTTCAAGTGTGTTGGGGTTTAGACGATTCCTCTTCTTGGACAAAACCTCTCCAGCCTCGGAAAAGATCCTTTCACGAGGAACAGAGGATGCAGGGGAACATAAAAATGCCAGTGCCAGCAGTGTAAATGAGGATACTGATGCTTCTGTTGAGGGCAGACGGGGAGGATCTCCTCTTTCTTGCGGCTCCATTACCAGGAAAAAGGAAGAGTCACAAAAAGCAAACAAATCCGAAAGGGCGATCCAAAACAAAAAGCAGTCCAGATCCAAAAATCCAAAGCAATCCAAATAATCTTATCTCATTAATATAATAAGAAAGACTATAATATAGCTACTATAATTAATAATAACAATATAGTATATTCTAACCTAATAGACTATAATGTAATAATATACAGCCACATATATGACTCAATAACGACAATGAGAGTTCTCTGACTCTCTGACTCTGACACTACTACAACTGCTTCTACTACTCCTGATAACACCCACAAGGTGGCGTGAGTTTCGGACCCCCTTCATCCGGAAGCGATACTCAGACCGAACCGATTTTTACCTTGGATTTTATCCAATTTGTATGCATACAAAGTTTGTGAAAAAAAAAAAAAAAAAAAAGATGTTTCCAACTCTAACCTTGAACTAATTCTGTAGAATGGCTCATATAGCCTATTTGAACATGATTGGTTTCCAGGTATGACTGTGTACTCAAAATGTGCTTTTGACTTTCATTTATATTTGGATTATATTGTTAACTATATTCTAAATAAATTAAAAGCAATATATATACAACAATGTTCAAGTGCTATGACCCTTCCAAGTTTAATCTAACACAGTACCTGTATTATTATTTTTTTTAAAGATAATAAATATAGAATAGAAGATAAAGTGTTAGTATTAATGGATCAAGTGTTGCCGAAAAAGATGAGTCTTCAGCCGTTTCTTGAAAGTGGCCACGGACTCAGCAGCTCTGGTTGAGTTGGGCAGATCATTCCACCAGTATGGCAGACCAGGAAAAGGTCCAAGAAAGAGATTTTGTGCCTCTTTGAGATGGCACCACAAGACGACGTTCACTTGCAAGGTGCAAGTTTCTGGATGGCACGTAAGTCTGAAGTAATGAGTTTAGGTAAAAGGGAGAAGAGCCAGTGGTTGTTCTTTAGGCAAAAGTCAGTGACTTGAATTTGATGCGAACAGCAACTGGCAACCAGTAATATTTTGTGAGGAGAGGAGTGACGTATGCTCTCTTCGGCTCGTTAAAGACCACTCTAGCTGCAGTATTCTAGATCAGTTGCAGAGGTTTGACAGAGCAAGCTGGAAGACCTGCCAGGAGAGCATTACAATAGTCCAGTCTGGATAGAACAAGCGCTTGGACAAGGAGTTGTGTAGCATGCTCTGATAGGAAGGGCCTGATCCTCCTAATGTTGTATAAGGCAAATCTGCAGGACCAGGCAGTTCTAGCAATGTGGTCTGTAAAGTTCAATAACAACTCCAAGGTTCCTGGCTGACCTTGATGGATTTATGAATGACGAACCTAGCTGAATGGAGAAGTTGTGGTGTAGTGTTGTGTTGGCCGGGACCACAAGTAGCTCTGTCTTTGCAAGGTTTAGTTGAAGGTGGTGGTCCTTCATCCGGCCAGAAATGTCTGTCATTGGGTTTGCAAGGTCATTTTAGTCTTTTCAATTGTTAGTTTTAGTTTTTTTTTTTTTTTTCAATAACCATGCATAAACATTATTCTCTCAAATATACGAACATGTACATACTTGTTGCTCACATATTATGGTAGCCCTATTTGTGCTGAATAGAGTGTAATGACACTTTTAACCCTCTGGGGTCTAAGGTGTTTTTGGGGTCCTTGAGATGTTTTGACATGCCCTGACATTTGTGTTTTTTTCAGTTGCTTATAAACATATTAATGGCAAATGTGTCATTACACTCTATTTAGCACAAACAGGGTTACCATAATATGTGAGCAACATGAGAATAATGTTTATGCATGGTTATTGAAAAAAACTAAAAATTAAAGTTTCTGAAATAAGACCACAAAACACATACTAAATATGTGTCCACAAAACGTTTGACTAATGGATGTTGTCGCCTTCAGTTTTTTCTTCAAAATGATCTGAAAATCATCCCGCCTAATCATTCACATAAAACAATACATTGATTTAAATTTTGTAAGACTTTTTGTTTGGAAAGGCAATATGCGTAGGGGCGTGAATAATGCTAATTCACACCTGAGAAGACAATGGACCGCATAATGAGCGCATAATTGTGCTGCATACTAATGAGCCTTTCATTCAGGTGTGTCACTGAGCCACAAGAATGCATGGACAATATACATATTTTTATATAGGCCTATATAATACAAAATTGGTTCACAGTTCCAATTATTTATTTATTTTTCAAATTGTGCTTGCAAATTGTATAATATCCAAGGTAAACATTTCTAGTAATTGTGCAGTTAATTCTCATACTGTATTTACAGAAAGTTTGGGAATATATCCCAAATGTGTCACTAATAAAACACAATACAAATAATTTAAAGAGAAGGCTTATATTGACCTTTTAAGATTTACCTAAGATTTATTTATATGTACATATATTTTTGCTATTTTATTAAAAAGGTTACAATTACAATTGCTTATACAAAAATATTTTATTTCAACATATTTCAGTCAATTTTTACTCATCTCAGTATAGCAATATAGTTAGTTAAAAGCTGTTCATTCATTCACACACAATGAAACTACCTGCACTTCTGAGGTAATTTTTTCCAGGATTATTATTAAGATCAGTATTATTCCTCACAGCGTCGTAAATATGAGTCTCTTTTGGTCGGTTATCCAGCTGATGTGTGGGCGTGGATCGCGGGCGTGGTCAAATTAACTTTTAATGAGCTGAGACGAGAACGACTGACATCTCTCTCTTTTCGTACAGATTACATAAAATTAGAATTTTTTTTATTTATATAAATTACTTCATTTAAAAGAAGATAATTCAGGGTTCATGCCTGTGTGCCTGTATACCTGTTTGACTGAGTAATCGCAGAGTTGTAGTTCATTTTAGAACGCGTTTCAGAATGGACTTCACCGACAGAGAGATGGCAGAACTCACATCATGTTTATTTTTCTTTATTTGTCGAAAAGCACAACACTTTGTTTAAATTGTGAGTATACACAAAAAAATTAGACACTTAACAGGATCGAATGATGTATAACACTTGCCTGTATGACAAAAATCGACGGAGTTATTTGAGTCTGTTTTGCACTGATAAGAAAAAAAGCGAGCTGGTATCGCCGGCGCGACCGCCGACCCCAGAGGGTTAAGTTAACGAATTCAAAATACATCCAACATGTCTAAATCCTTAAGACCTCTATAAAGTAGAAATTATGATTGCACCTTGTTGTTTCTATGTTTTCTCCGTCACCAAGATTTTTTGTGGCTCTGTGAGGAAAGAGAAAATGAGTAAATTTATACAAAGGAAAGAGACAATAGATACAATTACACAGAAGAATAAAGTGACAAGTACCTAAAGCATTTCTGACCAATATGGCTACACACTAAACTTCCTTAAGAATAGGATTCACAACAAGCATTATTTAATATATGATTGTTAATAAGTAGTGTGTCTCAGAAAGCACAGCTATTGTGTATTTTTAAACATTACAATTTATTATATTATATTTTTATTATATGAATTGTATTATAGTCATTATATATATACTATATTACCATTTCCCGCAGTGTTTAAGCTGTAGTTAATGGTCATTGAGTTGATGGTGTTTCCAGCGAATAAAGGAGCGTTTACAGTTGCTCCTGTTTCAGCTTTCACATTAGATACAACACTGCTGCTCATCTGGTCTGGAATAGAGATAGAGAGATTAATTACATTGCTTAAATAACAACTTTAACATTTCTGATATTTTTTTCTTTTATCACTATTACCTTCTTTTAGTTTTTTGTTTTCCGGCTCATCTGGTGTGTTATCAGAACAGAAGCAACAGACAACAGAAGCCATTGTCCTTTACTGACTTACAGCTGTTGGACAAGAACACAAATGTCTATAATGAATCGTATGTTATCAGACACTTTCCAAAAATACAAAAACAGAGCAGAGAATAAGTGCTGTCAATCAATTTAAAAATAAACTACATTTTTTATTTATTTTTGGTAATTTTTTGGTAATTGCGATAAACAGTAGTTTTTAATATATTTTAATATTGTAATACTTTCACATTAAATCTCCAAAATAATGTAGAAACAACATAAAGACATAAATATTTGTACAGATATTGCTGTAGCTGGCCAACAACGAGCCGTTCAAGGACCTTAGCCAGAAAAGGTAGATTGGCAATAGGCCTATAGGGAGATACATCTTCAGGATCAGAGCCAAGCTTATTAAAGTGGTGGTTGATTATGATTTCACTTTTCTAACTTTGGTTAGTGTGTAATGTTGGTGTTTGAGCATAAACAACATCTGCAAAGTTACAACGCTCAAAGTTCAAAGCAAAGGAAGATATTTGCTTTTAAAGAAATCTTTTTTTAAGGACTACAACAAACGGCTGGTATGGACTACATGACATTCCTCCTGGGTTAATGACATCACCAACCCTAGAATTTACATAAACCCGCCCCCAGGAACGCGATTTATAGATTGTCATGACAGAATATGCTAATAATCAATGACTAGAAGATACTAACAATAAAAACAAAGTGTTGTGCTTTTCACCAAATAAAGAAAAACAAACATGATGCGCAGCCTTCTCTCTGTCAGTTAAGTCCATTCTGAAACGCGTCCGAAAATTAACTGTAATTCCGCGAATACTTGTCATACAGGCACAAGTGTTTTTCCATAATGAAGCTTGAACTCTCTTCTTTTAAATGAATTAATTTATATAAAAAACAAATATTCTCAGTTTATGTAATCTGTATGAAAAGAGAGAGATGTCAGTATTTTTCTTTCCAGCTCATTATACCTCATTACGCGTTAATGTGCCACGCCCACAGAGAGCGCGCGGTATTCAAACGCAAATGATCTAAGGCAAGCCATTCAAACATGCCAACGCCCACCAGCTGGATTATAAAAATCATCGTGTTTAGTAAGTATCTTGTACAGCTGTGTACACAGTGTATCCTTTCGCTGTGAGGAATAATACTATCTAATTAACCTGTTAAGGTTCAAGGGTACTTTTGAAAAATCCCCAGAAATGGCATACCCAAACTTAAACAGATACAGTTCATGAACCCTTTGCACTAAAAGCACAAGTATGATCTCATTTGAAAGCTGACACCTAGTAGTTTATTGTAAATGTAGAATTAATTATTGTCATAATGAATTTTTTTTTTTTAAATAGCTTCAAAGTTTTGTAAAGTTATTAGAAATTTATTTTTATGAAACATCTTCATGAAAATAAAATTGAAGTTGGCCCTGGAGCAATCTAGAAATGCACTGCAGCTAAAGCCATATGTGTGACCATTTTATATTTAAAATCTGAAAATGATAAGTCTAAAACTCTGTATTTAGTTAAATGTTTTTCAAGATCATGTCAAATTACTTTATTTTGATGAGACTCTAAAATGCAAACTGATGTTTAGTCATCTTCTCAATCATCTATTCAGTCTATTGTCTCTATTATTTTGTGGTGCAAACGAGCCCCATTCAGTGTGAGTCTCCCCTGCACACATTCACACCTCTCCAGACTGGTTATGGCTCTAAATATGCATCTCTTTTGTCTGCATTATAGCTACTAACGACTGGCTATTCACAGGCTATTCATAGGGTTTCAAACTCTAACTTCTTTTATCAAAGTTCTCACTAAATATTTGAAACTGGTATCAAATGCACTGAAACATTTCAGTAAGCATTCCTATTTAGAAAAAAATCATAAAACAATAACTGCTAGTGGCAGGTGCACCTGGGCTAGCTAGCATGTTAGCTTAGCACACCATCAATACACGACCATTTATGAGATTAAAACCATGCTTGTGTTCCAAACTTACTTTATAACGCAGGTCGAGTGTTTTAAATAATCTTCTGTGATCTAATTTGGCTTCAGATTAAAAAAAGTCTGACAGAAAATGTATTATTTATAGTGTTCTGCACGATGATGAAATCTATATCGATTAGCATTACATTATAAATATAATCTATTATTATGAAATACCTGGCATGGCTTGAAGAACACAGGTAACTCAAATATCATTGCAATCATGTTTATTGTCTTCAAAACATCTTTATCTGCATGTTACAGCGATCTCTGTCAGCTACTTTCTGTATCAATGACGTACTGGAATGTCACATGACTAAGCTTCTTCTTCATGAGCAATATTTGGACTGTTATTGTGCATATAGCGCCCTCAGGCTATTGGTATGAATTGAAAACACAGCACATCTCAGTAAGAAGCGATCATAATGATTACATCGACGCATTTGGGTATAAATTCAATAAATATTATTCCTGTCTATAGAAATATGATGTGAATCTATGAGAATATATCAATATTTCTCCAAGTCTGCACATTTTTGAGCTAAAGCCCTGAGGGACGATGTTTTGTGAATCGCTGTCATGACGACAGCACGGAGTGTTTTTTATGAATGGACCAGTTGACGCTCATAATTCATATTAAAGGTATCGACTCATTTTTTCATTTCATAACTCCTGACACAAATTAAGACATAACTGTCACTATAAGTTTCTCAGAATACAATAGTGGTCAAATACTGAATCTTGAGTATTATATCTTTTTAACCATGTATAGTTTGTCACGGTATAACATTAAATCTGATAGTAAATTTGAACTAAATAAACAAAAAACGCGTCAGAGCGCCGGCGCACTGATGAAGGCTAAGAGGTTAACCCTGGAAAATGTACAAGAAGTGCTGGTAGTTTCATTTCGAGGAGCAACGGATCCAGCTGATGTAATTCTTAAGTGCTTTGTTCTAATCGCGATATTGAATAGTGTCTGACTGTAAACCGCAAAAAGACTGTTTAAATATGAATTGCGTGTCTGTGTGTAGGCTAAATGATGAATGAACGACACAGGCGCGCGCGCTTTGTTTACTACAGTTATACAGCGCGTGTCTGTGCCGTTCATTCACTCTCGCACCTACATTAGTAAACGTTATGTTTACATGAACGCATCCAAAATATATTGCTATAGCCTACTAAGATGAGTAAAAATAGACTGAAATATGTTGAAATAAAATGTCTGTATAAGCAACAAGCTGCAAATTCACATGTATATACTAATATATCATACACAATATGTTACTGACTAAATATGTGTTTAGACAAGATTTTGTGATTAGTTTTGGATAGATTATAAAGTTTTGACTGTAAAAAAAGACTACTGTCACATTAAATAGTTAAGCTTTTGTTCACCAATTTCTGCTCATAGTTAAATATACTATAGTATGATGTTTTGTCAAAAATAAAGTAGGTATATTGAATTATCAACTAAGATGTTATTATAGTGTTTGTTCCAATATTCAAACTAATGAATCCTTACCTTTTTTAATACGTATGATAAAATGTATAATTTTTACAAAGAAATACACAAATATGTATATATAGATAATTTCTTTTGTCCTTGCATTCTTTGGGATCATGTGACACACCTGTGTGAAAGGGCTAATTAATATGCAGCTCATTATAGGGCTCATTATCCGGCCTTTGTCTTCTCAGGTGTGAACACGCCTCCACGCATATTGCCTTTCCAAACAAAAGGTGTCTTATAAAATTTAAATCAATGTATTGTTTTGTGTAAATGATTAGGCAGGATGATTTTCAGATCATTTTGAAGCAAAAATTCTAGGCAACAACACTCATTAGTCAAAAGTCTTGTGGACACATATTTAGTATGTGTTTTGTGGCCTTATTTCAGACACTTTAAGTTTTAGTTTTTTCAATAACCATGCATAAGCAGTATTCTCTCAAAAATACAAACATGTACATACATGTTGCTCACATATTACGGTAGCCCCGTTTGTGCTATATAGAGTGAATTTACACCTTTGCCATTAACATGTTTATAAATAACTGAAAAAAGCACAAATGTCAGAGCATGTCAGAACACCTCAAGGACCCCAAAAAACCCATTGACCTCAGAGGGTGAAAGTAATGGTTCCGGTCTGGAATGGCATTCCTTCTCTGATGGCTTTTGACTATTGCCCTGCGATCGACTGCTTTTGTCAGCCTCGTTACCCGCTGTGAGTTTGTTTGTTTGCGCAAATACGGTTTGAACATTGGTTGTTGGTCGTAGAGCGAGACACCGCTTCACTGCTGCTCGCCCTGCGATCGACTGCTTTTGTCAGCCTCGTTACCCGCTGTGAGTTTGTTTGTTTGCGTTTGTTTGTTTGCGCAAATACGGTTTGAACATTGGTTGTTGGTCGTAGAGCGAGACACCGCTTCACTGCTGCTCGCCCTGCGATCGACTGCTTTTGTCAGCCTCGTTACCCGCTGTGAGTTTGTTTGTTTGCGTTTGTTTGTTTGCGCAAATACGGTTTGAACATTGATTGTTGGTCGTAGAGCGAGACACCGCTTCACTGCTGCTCGCCCTGCGATCGACTGCTTTTGTCAGCCTCGTTGCCTGCTGTGAGTTTGTTTGTTTTCCCGTCTATCCTGCGTCTATATTACACCCATACCACTAAAAAGACGGTTATACCCAAGACTTGAGTCATAAATTAGTATAAATATTAATAGCATCACTGGTTGCATCATTGCTAACTTACTGTCCATCTGTTAAAATGGCGAATATATCAGGTGTATGTTATCTACCTTTTGGTGCAGATGAGAACAAATCTGAATTGCTTGCGGTGCAGTCTGAATTAGAAGCTGTAGAAAAGCAGATCCTTGACCTTCTAGAGAGACAAACTGAGCTGAGAGACCGGCGTTTAGCTCTTGAAACATCACGCGCTGATGCACACGGATCAGTGATTAACGTTAGTAACCCGCTGACGCTGACCTCGTCTACTCCGTGCGTTTCTCAGCATTGGTCCCGAGCGTCCAGGTCACGATCAGCCATGATTTCATTCACTCCGGCTCCAACACACCACCACGAAGCCTGGGTGGTTCCGCGGAAGCCGCGAGCCAGGACAAGAATCTTTTCGCCCCTCCCGGTTTTCGAGATCTCCACTCAGAACCGCTTCTCCCCTCTTCGCGAAACGGAACGCGATGCTGTGATCATCGGCGATTCCACCGTCCGACACGTCCATGCTACGTTAGGTAAAAGTAAGGTGCACAGTCACTGCTTTCCTGGTGCTCGTGTTCTCGATATCACTGCGCGGGTAACTGAGATCTTGAACGGTGACGAGCGCGTCGGAGCTGTTGTGCTGCATGCGGGAGCTAACGACACTAGGCTGCGACAGACGGAGGTTCTGAAGAAAGACTTCAGGAGCCTTATCGATACGGTACGCAGCACATCGCCTGAAACATCGATTATTGTGTCTGGACCGCTTCCTACGTACCGACGAGGGCATGAAAAGTTCAGTAGATTATTCGCTCTAAATGAATGGTTATTGTCATGGTGCAATGAGCAGAAATTGATTTTTGTAAATAATTGGAATCTGTTTTGGGAGCGACCAAGGCTCTTCCGCGCTGATGGCTTACACCCAAGTAGAATCGGGGCAGATCTTCTGTCGGATAACATCTCCAAGATGTTAAATACCATTTGACTAGTAACCAAAAATCCAAATCACAGTCTCTACTGCACCAATTTAATTGATATTAATACTAGTGTAGAACATTGCATAGAAACTGTGTCTATTCCTCGTTTACTAAGATCAAATAATAAATCTACTGCAGGATCTAGAAAAAATCTAATTGTTATTAAAACAAAAAATCTCGCTATTAGTGAACAAAACAATTTCTAAAGCTAGGTCTTCTAAACATTAGATCGCTCACACCTAAGGCGGTTATTGTAAATGAAATGGTCACAGATAATAATTTCGATGTTCTGTGCCTTACTGAAACCTGGCTTAAACCAAATGATTATTTCGGTCTAAATGAGTCTACTCCGCCAGGATACTGTTATAAGCATGAGCCCCGTCTGATCGGTCGTGGCGGCGGTGTTGCAACAATCTACAGAGATATCCTGAATGTTACTAAGAAAACTCGTCATAGGTTTAATTCGTTTGAAGCACTTGTGCTAAATGTTACGCTCTTAGATGTAAGAAAAAAATCCCTATTATCTCTAGCATTGGCTACCGTATATAGACCTCCAGGGCCTTACGCCAATTTCCTAAAAGAGTTTGCTGACTTTCTATCAGATCTTTTGGTCAACGTCGATAAAGCATTAATTGTTGGAGATTTTAACATACACGTAGATAATTTAAATGATGCGTTAGGGGCTGCGTTTACAGATTTATTAAACTCCTTCGGGGTCAAGCAAAACGTCACCGGACCAACTCATCGTCTTAATCATACACTCGATTTAATTATATCATATGGAACTAATCCAACCGATATAGATATTGTTCCACAAAGTGATGATGTCACTGACCATTACTTGGTAACTTGCATATTACGCACTGCTGTAATATGTCATGCTGCGCCACGTTATCGACCAGGTAGAACAATTCGTCCATCCACCATAGATCATTTCTCAAATAGCTTATCTGATCTGTCTCAGCTGCTGTCTGAACCCAAACAAACAGATGAATTAGACGAACTAACTAGCACTATGAGCACCATTCTCTCTAGAACATTGGATATTGTTGCACCCATTAGATTAAAAAAGGTCAGAGAAAAAAGTATAGCACCATGGTACAATAATACTACGTATGTTTTAAAGAGAGAAATCCGTAATTTAGAGCGTAAATGGAAAAAAACTAATTTAGAGGTCTTTAGAATCGCGTGGAAAGACAGTATGTCACTTTATAAAAAGGCACTTAAAACGGCCAGGGCTGAGCACCTCAGCAAATTAATAGAAAACAACCGAAATAATCCAAGGTTTTTATTTAATACCGTGGCTAGACTAACAAATAAACAGACGTCGTCTGAACAAAATACCTCGTTACAGTTTAGTAGTAATGATTTCATGAACTTCTTCACCGAGAAAATTGAAAGCATCAGAATCAAAATCGTAAACGTTCGATCTTTGCTCGCGCCTTATAATTCGGCCGCAATTATCACCCCGCAAGAACAATTACAATGCTTTACAACCATAGAACAAAAAGAGTTAAATAAACTTATCACTTCATCTAAAACAACAACATGTTTATTAGATCCTATACCAACTGAACTACTGAAAGAAGTGTTACCTGTAGTGGAAGAGCCTCTTCTCAATATTATTAACTCATCTTTATCTTTAGGTCATGTTCCAAGAACGTTCAAGCTGGCAGTTATAAAACCGCTTATTAAGAAACCACAATTAGATCCAAATAACCTAGCAAATTACAGACCCATTTCGAATCTTCCATTTATGTCAAAAATATTAGAAAAAGTAGTGTCCGCTCAACTCGGCTCTTTCTTGCAAGAAAACGACATCTATGAAAAGTTTCAGTCTGGATTCAGGCCACATCATAGCACTGAAACTGCGCTTGTTAGAATCACAAATGATTTACTTTTAGCTTCGGACCAAGGCTGTATCTCAGTACTAGTTTTACTTGATCTTAGTGCTGCGTTCGATACTATAGATCACACAATACTCTTAGATCGACTACAAAATTACACTGGTGTTCAAGGACAAGCATTAAGCTGGTTCAGGTCATACTTATCTGACCGCTACCATTTCGTCTACTTAAATGGAGAAAAATCGATTATAACTTCGGCAAACTATGGAGTGCCGCAGGGATCTGTGTTAGGCCCTTTATTATTCTCAATATATATGCTGCCACTTGGTAATATTCTAAGGAAACATGGAATTAGTTTCCATTGTTACGCTGATGACACTCAAATATATATTTCCTCACGGCCAGATGAATACGCTAAATTATCCAAATTGACAGATTGTGTTAAAGATATAAAAGATTGGATGACGCATAATTTTCTTTTATTAAATCCAGACAAGACAGAGGTAATACTTATCGGTTCTAAAAACCATCCACAAAACCTTTCACAGCACGACTTTAACATAGTAGGATGCCCTTTTACTCTATCCGCTACAGTAAAAGACCTGGGTGTTACATTAGACTGCAACCTGTCTTTTGAAAAGCATATTTCATATGTTACAAAAACAGCCTTTTTCCACCTTAGAAACATTGCTAAGCTACGTAATATGCTATCAGTCTCTGATGCAGAAAAGTTAGTTCATGCATTCATGACCTCGAGACTAGATTACTGTAATGCTTTATTAGCTGGTTGTCCTGCATCTTCAATAAACAAGCTACAGTTAGTCCAAAATGCAGCCGCTAGAGTTCTTACTAGATCAAGAAAATATGATCATATAACACCGATTTTATCATCACTTCATTGGTTACCTATAAAGTTCCGTATTAATTACAAGGTATTGCTTTTGACCTATAAAGCTCTAAATGGTTTAGCTCCAGTCTATTTAACGGATCTTCTATCGCCTTACAATCCATCGCGCTCTTTAAGATCACTAGATTCGAGGTTTCTGGTCATTCCTAGGATATCCAGATCCACCAAAGGAGGCAGAGCATTTTCACATTTAGCTCCGAAGCTCTGGAATAGCCTTCCTGATATTGTTCGTTGCTCAGACTCGCTCTCCCAGTTTAAAACTAGACTGAAGACGCATCTATTTAGCCAGGCATTCATATAAATTTTTTATCTTACAGTTACTGTAAATTCGGCCTCTAGTTCATAAACGCCAGAGGAGAACTGGCCCCCGACTGAGCCTGGGTTCTCCCAAGGTTTTTTTTTCTCCATTGGGTCATCTGATGGGGTGTTAGGACACCATTAGGTCACTGGATGGAGTTTTTCGGTTCCTTGCCACTGTTGCCTTAGGCTTGCTCAGTTGGGGATATTCAAATTAATTAACCAATCATACCATTGATCAGCTCTACCAAACTTGGATGTCTTTTTTCCAGTAATAAACAAACATTAAGTTGTTTTGATTGATACTGTGAAGCAGCTTTGATACAATCTGTATTGTGAAAAGCGCTATATAAATATATTTGACTTGACTTGACTTGACTTGATGACGTCAGTTTGACGGCTTGGGTTGAAAACGCTTAACCATTAGTCTGCTATGAGCGAGAGATAGCGAGGAGGAGTGCTTAAGTAAAACCCTGCCCTCTATTCAATATTATGTCAACATATATTAACACTGGAGAAAAATCGGTTGCAACTTCTGTTTCACAGGGACTTTAAATGCGAAGCATTTCGTTTTGAGAAAGAGAAATGCTGCATTCCAGCACAAGAACCTCTTTGAAACATGGTGGTGGTAGTATCATGGTTTTGGCCTGCTTTTCTGCATCTGGGCCCATACAAATTGCCATCATTGATGGAACAATGAATTCTGAATTATACCAGCGAATTCTAAAGTCAGGAAATCTGTCCGTTAACTGAATCTTCAGAGAAAGTGCGTCATAGAGCAAGGCTTGTGCCCAAGCACATAAGTCGTTCTACCAAAGAATGGGTAAAGAAGAACAAAGTTAATGTTTTGGAATGGCCAAGTCAAAGTCCAGACCTTAATCCAATTAAATTGTTGTGGAAGGACTTGAAGGAAACCGTTCATATGAGAAAACGTACTCGGTTACTAACGTAACCTCGGTTCTCTCTAGAGAGGGAACGAGTACTGCGTAATATCTTACGCTATCGGGAAAACCTCTTTTCCACAAGATATTGAAGCCAAAAATTATCCTTAATTTTGAATCAATGTAAAACGCGTTGCGACAGCATGCAGACATAGGCAAGGCGGATCGTGTGCCTATTGGCTGACCTGTGGCAACAGCAGCAGCCTATCGAGAGAGGCCCTGCGTGACGTGATACCCAATGAATGATACCCCAGAATAGGCGTGGCCTTGGCCTATAAATATAGCTCGACAGGCTGATACAAACTGGTTTTCATAGCTGAAGCGAACCAGAGCTGTTGTATGCACGGCAAGATACGCAGTACTCGTTCCCTCTCTAGAGAGAACCGAGGTTACGTTAGTAACCGAGTACGTTCTCTTCAAGAGTATCTCTCGTACTGCGTAATATCTTACGCTATGGGGAACACAATGCAACACGCCGTGCGTACTGGCATCCGACACCAAAGTCCCAAGGGCAGTAGCCCGGGGCTCATATAGTGCATAATCACCATAGACTCACAGAGAATCTGAGAAGAGAGGCTGCAAGCATCATTCCCCATGATATTCCCCAGCTAGTTATGTTAACAGTGTTTCACGCAGACAGGGCGAATGTGTTCAGCCTGAACTGGGTAACAGTACGGGTTATTCAACACCCATGGAGCTGTTCTATCGATCAGTGAACGATGCACAAGCAAAACTCAGCATTCTGTGCCGGCGCAACGGGGCAGATAGTACTGAATTCTAGACCGACAGCAGCTTGGCCTGAAAGGCGGGAACCTCTTGGTTATTAAACCTTATAAATGTAGACGGCGAGGCCCAGCCTGCCGCCATACAGATATCTTGCAAGGAAATTCCGCTAGACCATGCCCACGACGAGGCCACGCCTCTCGTGGAGTGCGCTCTGACACCCAAAGGACACTGCATGCCCTTAGAAGTGTAAGCCAGCGCTATGGCATCGACTATCCACCTGGATAGGCTCTGTTTTGATGCGGCCAGTCCCTTGGAGCGTCCGCCAAACAAAACGAAGAGCTGCTCGGTCTGTCTGAAGACAGACGAGCGGGATAGGGCAAAGGAGACTCGCATCCTCCTCCTCATCATGAACCGGGAGGGCGCACAGGGAAATAACCTGGGCCCTGAACGGTGTGTTGAGGGATTTGGGCACGTACCCGTGCCTTGGTTTTAGTATGACTTTTGAGTCATTAGGCCCAAACTCCATACATAGAACGCTTACTGAAAGCGCTTGTAAGTCCCCTATGCGCTTCACTGAAGCGAGAGCCATAAGAAACAGTTTCATGTCTGACAAATGGATTGGCTCGAATTACGGCTTCCAAAACTGTAGAAAGGTCCCACACAGGGACTGAGGGGGGTCTGGGAGGATTCAGCCTCCGAGTTCCCCTTTGGAATCTCACGACCAGGTCGTTTTTCCCCAGTGACTGGCCAGACGTCGGTTTTGCAAACGCCGCTATGACTGCCACGTATACTTTGAGCGTGTATGGGGTTCTGCCCTTATCCAGCAGCTCCTGAAGGAAGGAGAGCACTTCCGTAACCCCGCAGTTTACGGTGAAAAGCCCTGAGCTTGACACCAGGCAGAGAACATCGACCATTTCAAGGAATAGAGCCGTCTTGTAGACGGGGCTTTAGCCTGCGTGATCGTGTTTCACACTCCCTCCGGGAGATTAGCGGGTACCCGTTGATGGCCCATGCATGTAGGGACCATAAATCCGGGCAAGGATGCCAAATCGAGCCCTTTGCCTGAGAGAGGAGGTCTCTCCTCACCGGTATAGGCCACGGGGCAGTGCTGGTCAGCCGAATCAGGACTGGGAACCAAATCTGGTTCGTCCAGAGCGGAGCCACGAGCAGCACTGGGCATCCGTTTTCCCTGATTCGTTCCAACACTTGAGGCAGGAGCGAGACGGGGGGAAAAGCATAGAGGGGGCAGCGGGTCCATACGTGGGCCAGCGCATCCCTGCTCTTGGAGAAAAAGTTCGGACAGTGAGCATTTTCTTGGGACGCGAACAGGTCCACCTGCGCTCTGCCGAATGTCTCCCACAGCAGTTGGATCGTCTGCGGGTGCAGCGACCATTCCCCTGCTGGGACATTGTCTCTGGACAGTCTGTCTGGTCCCAGATTCAGGTGACCAGGCACATGGGCTGCTTTCAGTGAAAGCAGGTTGTGCTGAGCCCAGACCAGGAGGCGTTCCGTCAGCCTGTAAAGGTTTCGGGACCTGATGCCGCCATGGCGATTTATGTATGCCACCACTGACATGTTGTCCGACCGGACCAAGTCGTGGTGGCCTTTTATCTGGGGACAAAAGTGCCGTAGCATGTTGTCGACTGCCAACATTTCCAGACAGTTCATGTCTAGAAGCTTTTCCCGTTCTGACTACTGGCCAAAGAACGGTCTGCCCTCGAGCAGCGCTCCCCATCCCGAGGTGGAGGCGTCCATGGACACCACCTTCACACTCGAGGGAGTCCCAAGACTCAAGCCTGACTGATACCAGTCGGCTATTTTCCAAGGTTCCAGAGCCAAAACGCATTTCATTTTGACCCTGAGGCGAAACAGATCAGAGGTCCATGCCGGGGTGGAACTCGCGCTTTCAGCCATAACTGCAGTGGGCGCATGCGAAGCAGGCCCAGCTGAAGTACCGAAGATGCTGAGGCCATGAGGCCCAGCATTTTCTGAAACCTTTCGAGCGGGACTATAGAGCCGCGGCGGAAGGATTTCGCGGCGCGCTGAATGTCCAGTCCGCGGTCCGGCGACAGACGTGCTGTCATAGAAATCGAGTCCAGCACTGTTCCCAGAAAAGAAATTTTCTGGCTGGGAAACAGCGAACTCGACTTGACAGCGAATTGACTGTGAAACCCAGATTCTCGAGATGCTTGAGTAATGTGGTTCTGTGTTACATTTACATTTAGTCATTTAGCAGACGCTTTTATCCAAAGCGACTTACATCTGAGGACTAATGCAAGCGAGTCATTGTGAAGAGGGAAGAACGACGCAAGAAGTGCTCAAAATACAAAGTTCAGGCATTGCTCAGAGTAACAAAAACCAGAAAAGGGAAGATTTAAAAAGGAAGGAAAGATTTAAAAGAGAAGACTTTTTTTTTTATTATGTTAAGTACTCACGGAAGAGATGAGTTTTCAGTTGTCTTTTGAATGCTGTCAGGGATTCTGCATTACGGACGAGGGTGGGGAGATCATTCCACCAGCATGGAACCGTGAATGAGAATGTTCTGGAGAGTGATTTAATGCCTCGCTGTGATGGCACCACGAGCCGTCGCTCCTTGGCCGATCGTAGGCTTCTGGTAGGGACGTAGACTTGTAGTAGGGAGTGAAAGTAGGACGGAGCCGAGTCTGTGGTCGATCTGTAAGCAAGCGTCAAAGCTTTGAATTTGATGCAAGCAGCGAGTGGTAGCCAATGCAGTGAGATGAACAGAGGAGTGACGTGAGCCCTTTTGGGCTCGTTGAAGACAAGACGGGCTGCAGCATTCCTGATCATTTGTAGAGGTTTAGTAAAACATGATGGAATACCAGCTAGAAGAGCATTGCAGTAATCAAGCCTAGAAATAACCAGGGCCTGGACGAGAAGTTGTGTTGCATGCTCAGTTAGGAAAGGCCTGAGCTTCCTGATGTTATACATTGCAAACCTGCATGATCAAGCTGTCTTTGTAATGTGGTCTGTGAAGGTAAGCTGGTCACCAAATATTACTCCAAGATTTCTGACCGACCTTGATGGGGTGATTGAGGATGACTCTAGCTGGATAGTGAAGTCGTGCTGTAGAGACGGATTGGCAGGGAGGACAAGAAGCTCAGTCTTTGTCAGGTTGAGCTGCAGGTGATGTTCCTTCATCCATGCCGGGATGTCCGCCAGACAGCTTGAGATACGTGCAGCTACTGTGGGATCATCTGGTTGAAATGAGAGGTGGAGCTGTGTGTCATCAGCATAGCAATGGTTAGAGAAACCATGTGCCTGTATGATGGGTCCCAATGATGTGGTGTAGATGGAGAAGAGGAGCGGTCCAAGAACTGAACCCTGAGGAACCTCTGTGTTCAGTTGATGTGCTTTGGATACCTCGCCTCTCCATGTAACCCTGAAGGATCCACCTGTGAGATAGGACTCAAACCAGTGGAGGGAAGTTCCTTTGATGCCCAGTGATGAGAGGGTGGACAGAAGGATCTGATGATTCACAGTGTCGAAGGCATCAGAAAGATCCAGCAGAACTGAACTGAAGATTTGGAAGCAGCTTTTGCGATCCGCAGGGCTTCTGTGACCGACAGTAGTGCAGTCTCGGTTGAATGGCCTTTCTTGAAGCCAGATTGGTTGACATCTAACTGGTTGGTGAGAGATAGGAAAGATGACACTTGGTTGAAAGCAACTCGTTCAAGTGTTTTCGCAATGAATGGTAGGAGAGAGACAGGTCTGTAATTCTCTAAAAGTGATGTGTCTAATGTTGTTTTTTTAAGCAGTGGAGTTACCCGAGCCTGCTTGAATGCTGTAGGGAAAATGCCAGTGTGGAGGGATGAGTTGATGATGTGTGTGAGTGCTGGTAGAAGTGTGGGAGAGATGGCTTGTAGAAGGTGTAAGGGGATGGGATCTAGAGGGCAGGTGGTAGGATGACTGGAGAGAAGTTTAGATACTTTTTAGATACGTATACTTTGAGCGTGTATGGGGTTCTGCCCTTATCCAGCAGCTCCTGAAGGAAGGAGAGCACTTCCGTAACCCCGCAGTTTACGGTGAAAAGCCCTGAGCTTGACACCAGGCAGAGAACATCGACCATTTCAAGGAATAGAGCCGTCTTGTAGACGGGGCTTTAGCCTGCGTGATCGTGTTTCACACTCCCTCCGGGAGATTAGCGGGTACCCGTTGATGGCCCATGCATGTAGGGACCATAAATCCGGGCAAGGATGCCAAATCGAGCCCTTTGCCTGAGAGAGGAGGTCTCTCCTCACCGGTATAGGCCACGGGGCAGTGCTGGTCAGCCGAATCAGGACTGGGAACCAAATCTGGTTCGTCCAGAGCGGAGCCACGAGCAGCACTGGGCATCCGTTTTCCCTGATTCGTTCCAACACTTGAGGCAGGAGCGAGACGGGGGGAAAAGCATAGAGGGGGCAGCGGGTCCATACGTGGGCCAGCGCATCCCTGCTCTTGGAGAAAAAGTTCGGACAGTGAGCATTTTCTTGGGACGCGAACAGGTCCACCTGCGCTCTGCCGAATGTCTCCCACAGCAGTTGGATCGTCTGCGGGTGCAGCGACCATTCCCCTGCTGGGACATTGTCTCTGGACAGTCTGTCTGGTCCCAGATTCAGGTGACCAGGCACATGGGCTGCTTTCAGTGAAAGCAGGTTGTGCTGAGCCCAGACCAGGAGGCGTTCCGTCAGCCTGTAAAGGTTTCGGGACCTGATGCCGCCATGGCGATTTATGTATGCCACCACTGACATGTTGTCCGACCGGACCAAGTCGTGGTGGCCTTTTATCTGGGGACAAAAGTGCCGTAGCATGTTGTCGACTGCCAACATTTCCAGACAGTTCATGTCTAGAAGCTTTTCCCGTTCTGACTACTGGCCAAAGAACGGTCTGCCCTCGAGCAGCGCTCCCCATCCCGAGGTGGAGGCGTCCATGGACACCACCTTCACACTCGAGGGAGTCCCAAGACTCAAGCCTGACTGATACCAGTCGGCTATTTTCCAAGGTTCCAGAGCCAAAACGCATTTCATTTTGACCCTGAGGCGAAACAGATCAGAGGTCCATGCCGGGGTGGAACTCGCGCTTTCAGCCATAACTGCAGTGGGCGCATGCGAAGCAGGCCCAGCTGAAGTACCGAAGATGCTGAGGCCATGAGGCCCAGCATTTTCTGAAACCTTTCGAGCGGGACTATAGAGCCGCGGCGGAAGGATTTCGCGGCGCGCTGAATGTCCAGTCCGCGGTCCGGCGACAGACGTGCTGTCATAGAAATCGAGTCCAGCACTGTTCCCAGAAAAGAAATTTTCTGGCTGGGAAACAGCGAACTCGACTTGACAGCGAATTGACTGTGAAACCCAGATTCTCGAGATGCTTGAGTAATGTGGTTCTGTGTTACATTTACATTTAGTCATTTAGCAGACGCTTTTATCCAAAGCGACTTACATCTGAGGACTAATGCAAGCGAGTCATTGTGAAGAGGGAAGAACGACGCAAGAAGTGCTCAAAATACAAAGTTCAGGCATTGCTCAGAGTAACAAAAACCAGAAAAGGGAAGATTTAAAAAGGAAGGAAAGATTTAAAAGAGAAGACTTTTTTTTTTATTATGTTAAGTACTCACGGAAGAGATGAGTTTTCAGTTGTCTTTTGAATGCTGTCAGGGATTCTGCATTACGGACGAGGGTGGGGAGATCATTCCACCAGCATGGAACCGTGAATGAGAATGTTCTGGAGAGTGATTTAATGCCTCGCTGTGATGGCACCACGAGCCGTCGCTCCTTGGCCGATCGTAGGCTTCTGGTAGGGACGTAGACTTGTAGTAGGGAGTGAAAGTAGGACGGAGCCGAGTCTGTGGTCGATCTGTAAGCAAGCGTCAAAGCTTTGAATTTGATGCAAGCAGCGAGTGGTAGCCAATGCAGTGAGATGAACAGAGGAGTGACGTGAGCCCTTTTGGGCTCGTTGAAGACAAGACGGGCTGCAGCATTCCTGATCATTTGTAGAGGTTTAGTAAAACATGATGGAATACCAGCTAGAAGAGCATTGCAGTAATCAAGCCTAGAAATAACCAGGGCCTGGACGAGAAGTTGTGTTGCATGCTCAGTTAGGAAAGGCCTGAGCTTCCTGATGTTATACATTGCAAACCTGCATGATCAAGCTGTCTTTGTAATGTGGTCTGTGAAGGTAAGCTGGTCACCAAATATTACTCCAAGATTTCTGACCGACCTTGATGGGGTGATTGAGGATGACTCTAGCTGGATAGTGAAGTCGTGCTGTAGAGACGGATTGGCAGGGAGGACAAGAAGCTCAGTCTTTGTCAGGTTGAGCTGCAGGTGATGTTCCTTCATCCATGCCGAGATGTCCGCCAGACAGCTTGAGATACGTGCAGCTACTGTGGGATCATCTGGTTGAAATGAGAGGTGGAGCTGTGTGTCATCAGCATAGCAATGGTTAGAGAAACCATGTGCCTGTATGATGGGTCCCAATGATGTGGTGTAGATGGAGAAGAGGAGCGGTCCAAGAACTGAACCCTGAGGAACCCCTGTGTTCAGTTGATGTGCTTTGGATACCTCGCCTCTCCATGTAACCCTGAAGGATCCACCTGTGAGATAGGACTCAAACCAGTGGAGGGAAGTTCCTTTGATGCCCAGTGATGAGAGGGTGGACAGAAGGATCTGATGATTCACAGTGTCGAAGGCATCAGAAAGATCCAGCAGAACTGAACTGAAGATTTGGAAGCAGCTTTTGCGATCCGCAGGGCTTCTGTGACCGACAGTAGTGCAGTCTCGGTTGAATGGCCTTTCTTGAAGCCAGATTGGTTGACATCTAACTGGTTGGTGAGAGATAGGAAAGATGACACTTGGTTGAAAGCAACTCGTTCAAGTGTTTTCGCAATGAATGGTAGGAGAGAGACAGGTCTGTAATTCTCTAAAAGTGATGTGTCTAATGTTGTTTTTTTAAGCAGTGGAGTTACCCGAGCCTGCTTGAATGCTGTAGGGAAAATGCCAGTGTGGAGGGATGAGTTGATGATGTGTGTGAGTGCTGGTAGAAGTGTGGGAGAGATGGCTTGTAGAAGGTGTAAGGGGATGGGATCTAGAGGGCAGGTGGTAGGATGACTGGAGAGGAGAAGTTTAGATACTTTTTCCTCGGTTAGCGGAGAGAAGGTAAAGAGAAGGTTTCTGGTAGTGGGAGAGGATGGTTTGGGTTCCTGTGTGTGTGGAGTTGAGAACTGTCTGCTGATAGAGGTTTTTTTGTTGGTGAAGAAGTTAGCAAAGTCATCAGCAGTTAAAGAGGAGGTGGGTGATGGTGGAGGTGGACAGAGGAGAGAGTTGAATGTCTTGAAAATTGTTTGTGTGTTAGAGGCGCTGTTGATCTTGCTGTGGAAATATGAAGATTTTGCAGCGTGAACATCAGCAGAAAAGGAAGAGAGCAGAGATTGATACATAATCAGGTCAGACGTGTCTTTTGATTTGCGCCATTTCCTCTCCATTGCCCTGAGTTTGGTCCGGTGTTCACGAAGAACCTCAGATAACCAGTGTTCTATGAGCTCTGAGTGTGATCGAGCTAGAATCAGCCAATCGTCCAAGTAGTTTAAAACTTGCATGCCCTGAAGTCTCAGGGGTGCGAGAGCCGCGTCCATGCACTTTGTAAATGTACAGGCCGAACGGTAGGACTGTGTATTGATATGCCTGGCCCTCGAAGGCGAATCTCAAGAATCGCCTGTGACGTGACGCTATTTGTATTTGGAAATAGGCGTCTTTGAGATCTATTAACATAAACCAGTCTTCCTGGCGAACTTGCGCAAGGATTTTCCTGGTTGTCAGCATTCTGAACTGGCGCTTCACAAGCACTCTGTTCAGCTGTCGCAGATCTAGAATGGGTCTGAGACCCCCGTCTTTTTTCGGTACCAGAAAATATCTGCTGTATAGCCCCCCTTCGCTCTGAGCCTGAGATAAAGGTTCTATGGCCCCTTTGCTCAGTAGTTTCGCTATTTCGGCTCGAAGTAGATGTGATTTTTTACCGTGGTTTCTACTCGCGCCGTGTAACGGCGGGACGTCGAGCGAACTGCAGCGAATAGCCTCTTTTTATAGTGTTCAGCACCCATTCTGATACCCCGGGAAGCTTTGCCCACGCATTTGCATGAATAGCTAGAGGTAGAATGAGATCTGGGCTCTGGCCGCAACGTAGTGGCGACCGAAGAGCTCCGGTGTGCTGAAAACGTAAACACTGTGTTTGCAGTGTTTGAGGCGGGGGGCGCGCTGATCACAGCGGGCAGCCTGGCCGCGCTCGGCTTCTCTATGACCGTTTGTGGAGAGAGAGCAAGCGGGGCGAACCCCGTGGGGTTTAACATGTCTGTGAGGGAATGTGGGCGCGGGACAGCGGGCACACTCACTGCACTGAGAACACCGTCGGGCTGAGCTGACTGAATGTGTGTTGGTTTCGTTTTTACAGAAACCGTGGGACATGCATCGTGTAGTGTTTGTGGGCACTGTGTCGTGGGCACATTCACTACGTTTAATGCACAATTGACATGAGTCAATTTTATTTGTGCTAGCCCTGTACTGTGGCGGGCTGTGTCTGTGTAGGAATGGGCACTGAGTCGTGGGCATTCTTATAACACTCATAACACCATCGGCCGTGGCCGGAATACAAGAAAATACACTCTTTTTGAGATTTATCTGGGTCGCCGTAAAAATGGCGTTTGTGTGCAGGCAAGGGGGCTGTGGTACCGTCTTGTTTACTGCGAAATACACTGGAACAGTCACATTGCTTGGAACTGCGGCGAGACTTAAACACCGCGTGTTGGTTTCGTTTTACAGAAACCGTGGTACATGCAGTGTGTAGTGTTTGTGGGCACTGGGTTGTGGGCACATTCACTACATTTAATGTACAATTGACATGAGTCGATCTCATGTGTGCGAGCCCTGCACTGTGGCGGGCTGTGTTTGTGTATAGAAATGAACACTGGGGTGTGGGCATTTTTATTACACTCATAACAGCATCGGCTGTGGCTGGAATACCAGAAAATACACTGCTTATATGATTTTTCTGGGTCGCTGTGGAAACGGCATTTGTGTGGAGGCAAACGGACCATGGTACTGGCTTGTTTACTGCAAAATACACTCGAACAGTCGCATTTTCTGGAACTGAACAAGCGGATAGGAGAGCGTCATCACAGTTTTGTGTGTGTGTCGGCGTTTGTTTGCAGGCGTGCGTGTTATACAACAGGCTCATTGCTGCAATATTGACATTTTCAGCCGCTCAAACTAAGAGAAGCTGAGAAATGTTTGAGAAATGGAGATTGGTCCGGCCTCGGCGGGACTAAAACACACTCTTTCCTCATTTCGCCTGTGACGCATGCCCACGGGGGGCGGGGTAGCTTTCTTATAGCGTAAAGAAAGCTAGCCGCGATTTTGATGCTGGCCCGTTTCCCTGACGACTCGCGGGCAGAAGGGGGGAGGTCCACAGAGCTCGCCCAATCCCCACTGTCCAACGCCAGGATAGAGCAGCTGGCCTTCTCTACAGATGCAGCTATCTCGTCGTCATTAATGGCGGAAGCGGCGGCGCACGGCGGTCGTTGTCCGTCAGTAAGCGACTCGAGTGAAGCTGGCGGGCGAACCTGCGAGCTTTAATGGGCTGGAGAAGGCTCGGGGACCCGCTGAGTACGGCGCTTTAACGGCGCGGCACTACAGCGGGCTGACCCGTTTCCCTGACGACTCGCGGGCAGAGGGAAGGAGGTCCACATAGCTCGCCCTAACCTCACTGTCCGATGCCAGGATAGAACAGGCCTCGGCTGCTTCGTCGATCTCAAAGGCGGAAGCGGTGGCAGACGGCGGCCGTTGTCCGTCGGTGAGCGACTCGAGCGATGCCGGCGAAGCTGGCGGGCGAACCGGCGAGCTTTTGCGGGCAGGAGAAGGCTCGGGGGCGCGCTGAGCACGGCGCTTTTGCGGCGCTACAGCGGGCAGAAGTGCGGGCTCTGAGAAGGATGCCAGGCGAGTCCTCAGAGTCACCATAGGCATCAGCTCACAGTGAGGGCGTCCGCCGTCGACGAGAGCGAGAGCCGCATAATCCTCACCCAGGCAGGAAACGCAGATCACATGGCGGTCCCCGTCGCTGAGTGTGGTTCGGCACGAGCCGCAGGATCTTTGCATCTTTAAAAAGACGCAATTCTTTTAGGAGAGCGATATAGACAGAGAGATTGTGAGTCGCAGCGGCGAACACACACTCTTAGCAGTAAAGGATATAAACGCCGGAAAGCGTAGCAGGAACAGCGGCTGAAGGTGGCGAGGTGAAGGCCAGCGGCTTCAGTCTCGAAGGCTCGTCCCGCTGAAGGCTTTTCTCAGACGGCGCGGCTTCTCACTCCGGATCCAGCGATGCAGTAGTGCTTCGCTGAAGAGATGAAAACCAGTTTGTATCAGCCTGTCGAGTTATATTTATAGGCCAAGGCCACGCCTATTCTGGCGGGACGTGACGTGAATGGGCGCGAAGCACCCCTATTGGGTATCAGGGCCTCTCTCGATAAGCTGCTGCTGTTGCCGCAGGTCAGCCAATAGGGACACGAGCCGCCTTGCCTATGTCTGCATGCTGTCGCAACGCGTTTTACATTGATTCAAAATTAAGGATAATTTTTGGCTCCAATATCTCGTGGAAAAGAGGTTATCCCCATAGCGTAAGATATTATGCAGTACGAGAGATACTCTCGTAAGAGAACCCACCATCATCCCAGAGTTGAAGCTGTTCTGTACTGAGGAATGGGCTAAAATTCCTCCAAGTATAATTTTTCCCAATAAATAATTTACAAAGTATATATTTTTGTGTCATTTGTTTGATTGGGCTCCCTTTGTCTGATTTTAGGACTTTTGTGAGTATCTGAGGATATTTTGGGTCATATTTATGGTAGAAATATAGAAACTTCTATGAGGTTCACAAACTTTTGATATTTTATTTTAAGATCAATATTAGCATAACAACTGTAGCAACAATGACTTTTGTAGGGAAATTATTAACTCAAAGGGGTAATAATATTCATGAGATGATGAATATGCATTATCGTATACACAAATTAGATTATCCCAAATAGGGAACAGGTTAAGCATCACCGTATATGAATCATTAACTCGATTGCTCGTATTAATTATTAATATAGGTCGGTAAAATCAGATCAATTATCAGGGTAAATTTTCATGTGATTCAAATTTAGTTTATCAAGCAATCTATGTCTGACTGGAGGCGAAACTTCCTTATCATAACTCACCGGCCTGTAAACAGCGACAATACCCTTTCTATGGCCACTAGAAGGGATATTCTCGTGTAAGGCACTCTAGATATTTCAATAGTTAAACCAAATAGAGCTTGTAGCTTAAATCGACATTTTCAGGGACTTCAAGTTTAGGAAACAATGAGACAGATTCAATTCAAAGGATTATGGAATTTAATAAAACAAGACTATGTCATGACAAATCGACGGAAGCAAGTGCAGTTTAACTCTTTATTTAAATGAAGTAACAGCGAGAGAGTCCAATGAGGCAAACAGGAAAGTGGCGCAGGAACTCCGATGGTCAGATGGATGGTGAAGAAACAGCGGTGCGGTGAGAGTGTTCAATGAAGAGAATAGTCCAGAAATAATCCACAGAACGAGAGCTGGAACAACGAAGGCAAGAGACGGGCACGCGACAGGAACACAGACACACCGGGGAACCACATACAACGATCTGACAGGGAAGATGAGAAAATGGTGAGTATAAATACACATGATCTGACAAGCTGCAGCTGGTGATGAGGTAATGAGTGGATGGATGATGAGCGCTGATGAGCGGAACGCCCATCTAATCAGCGCGTCCACACATAACAACATAAACACGAGACAAGAAGAAGACGTAGAATTACCAACCGTGACAGTACCCCCTTCTCTAGGAACGCCTCCTGGCGTTCCCAGACTCCTTTACCTGCCGATTGTAATCATCGATAAGGGAGTGATCCAGGATGTCTCTAGCCGGTACCCAACTTCTCTCCTCCGGACCGTAACCTTCCCAGTCCACCAAGTATTGGAATCCGCGTCCCCTCCGTCTCGAGTCCAGAACACGGTTGACCGAATAAGTAGGTTCCCCATCTACGAGACGCGGCGGGGGGGGAACCGGGACTGGCGGATTAATGCAAGCAAAAAATACTGGTTTAATTTTGGAAACATGAAATACGGGATGAATCCTCCTGTACACTGGAGGAAGGTTGAGACGGACTGTCACTGGGCTAATGATCTTAGTGACAGAAAACGGGCCAATGAATTTAGGTGCGAGCTTATTCGAAACGGAGCGGAGAGCAATGTAGAAAGCCACACTTTAGAGCCGACGACGTACACGGGAGGCCTCCGCCGGTGGCGGTCGGCTTTGGCCTTGGTGCGCGCCCCCACTTGGAGTAAAGTCTCACGGGCTCTAGTCCAAGTGCGGTGACACCTCTGGACGAGGGCGTGGGCGGAGGGGACCGCAACTTCGGATTCCAAACTAGGAAAGATAGGTGGCTGGTAACCTACACTACACTCAAACGGTGATAGGCCCGTGGATGACACTGGCAACGTGTTGTGGGCGTACTCCACCATAGACAGTTGCTGACTCCAAGAGGAAGGATTCTTGGACACTAAACATCGCAACGTTCGCTCCAAATCCTGGTTGGCCCGCTCCGTTTGACCATTGCTCTGGGGATAAAACCCAGAGGACAGACTGACAGTAGCACCCAGAAACTTACAAAACTCTCGCCAAAATTTGGACACAAATTGGGGTCCTCTGTCAGAAACCACGTCCGTCGGGAGGCCATGAAGCCGAAAGACGTGGTCAATGACAATCAACGCTGTCTCCTTGGCTGAAGGTAATTTGGGCAAGGGAATGAAATGGGCCGCCTTCGAGAACCGGTCCACCACGGTCAAAACTACCGTGTGACCCTGGGAGGGTGGGAGGGCGGTAATAAAATCTAGCGCGATATGGGACCAGGGTCTCGAAGGCACCGGCAGCGGTTGGAGTAGCCCATCTGGGGGTTGATTGGAAGTCTTACCTGTGGCACAAACTGAGCAGGCCAATACAAAACTGTGAACATCACGAGCCATGAGGGGCCACCAGAATCGTCGGGTTTGATGTTTTTGGAACCCGGGCGGTACGAGAGAGTAAAGTCAAAACGACCGAAAAAAAGAGCCCACCGAGCCTGCCTGTTATTAAGTCTTTTAGCAGTACGAATGTATTCCAAATTCTTGTGATCGGTCCAGACGATAAAGGGTACCCCCGATCCCTCTAACCAGTGGCGCCACTCCTCCAATGCTAATTTGACCGCCAACAACTCTCTATTGCCAATGTCATAATTACGTTCGGCAGGGGATAAACGATGAGACAAAAACGCGCAAGGATGCATCTTGTCGTCTGAGGGAGAGCGCTGGGATAACACTGCCCCTACCCCCACCTCTGACGTGTCGACCTCCACCACAAACTGACGTGAAGGATCAGGGGTTATCAAGATGGGGGCTGAAACAAAGCAACCCTTCAGTTTGGCAAACGCAGCTTCGGCTGCGTCTGACCACCTGAACGTCGTTCTGGGAGAGGTCAAGGCGGTCAGAGGCGCGGCTAGTCGGCTGAAATTGCGAATAAAACGCCGGTAAAAATTGGCGAACCCCAGAAACCTCAGTAGGGCCTTACGGGAATCTGGGCTTGGCCAATCCACCACAGCCTTAACCTTTTCAGGATCCATGCGCATTCCCTCAACTGAGATGATGTGTCCTAGGAAAGGAACAGACTGTGCATGAAAAGCGCATTTCTCCGCCTTGACAAAAAGCCCATTCTCTAGCAACCTCTGAAGCACTTGTCGGACGTGTTGCACGTGTTCCTGGAGAGACGCTGAAAAAATCAATATATCATCCAGGTAGACATATATGAATCGATCGACCATGTCTCGCAAAACGTCATTGACAAGTGCTTGGAAGACCGCTGGGGAGTTGGACAGCCCGAACGGCATAACCAAATATTCAAAGTGCCCCCTGGGGGTGCTGAACGCGGTCTTCCACTCATCCCCCTCCCTGATGCGGACCAAATGATAAGCATTCCGTAAATCCAATTTCGTGAAGATGGATGCTCCTTGCAACCTCTCGAAGGCTGAAGACATCAACGGCAGAGGATAAGTATTCTTTACCGTGATGTTGTTCAACCCCCGGTAATCAATACAAGGTCGCAAAGATCCATCCTTCTTCCCCACAAAAAAGAACCCCGCCCCCGCTGGAGAAGAGGAAGGGCGGATGAATCCCATTGCTAGAGAATCAGAAATGTATTTCTCCATGACCTCTCTCTCTGGTACAGAGAGTGAATATAATTTGCCCTTAGGCGGAGACGTACCTGGCAATAACTCTATGGCACAGTCATAGGGACGATGCGGAGGAAGAGAGTCAGCCCGAGACTTACTGAACACCTCCTTCAGGTCCTGATACTCCGTGGGCACGTTTGATAAATCCACTGTCTTCTCCTGAAACATAGGAACAGAAACAGACGGACAAGCCGACACAAGACAAGACTTATGACAAAAACTACTCCACGCTGCCACCGACTTGAGCTGCCAGTCTATTTTGGGATTGTGACGGGTGAGCCATGGGTGACCGAGAACGATGGGTGCCAGTGGAGTGTCCAGAATGTAAAAGGAGGCAGTTTCCGTATGATTGCCAGATGTGATGAGGGTGATGTCTTCAGTGATCAGTGAAATGGTGGGAAGTTTTTGACCGTTGAGTGCGTGTACCTCAATCTGGTGTGACAGGTGACGGAGGGGAATTTGATATCTGAGTGCAAATGAGTGATCCATGAAGTTACCTTCCGCCCCTGAGTCCAGTAGTGCTCGACAGTCGTGGAGGTGAGTTGACCATCGGAGTCTTACCGGGAGGAAGGTAGATGTAGATGAGGGCTTCTCGGCAGAGATCCCACCCGACAATAGCCTCATACTTACTGTCAGGCTGGGCCTTTTAAAAGACAACTGTACGCAAAATGTCCAGCTCCACCGCAGTAAAGGCAAAGGCCCAGGGATCTCCGCCTCTCCTTCTCCTCCCGGGAAAGCCGGGCTCGACCCACCTGCATGGGCTCGTGATCGTAAGAGGGGCTGACCGCGCCCCCGCCTCCCTGACGTAGTTCATCGGCACCTCCAGAGGGACGGTCCGGTCGAAAACGTCTGATGCTTCGTGATAGACGGGTGTCCACCCTTAGTGCCAGCGCGATCAGGTCATTAAGTCCAGTAGGTAGGTCCATGGCGTAAATCTCTCTTTGGACGCGGTCAGCCAGCCCATGCAGGAACATGTCCCACTGCGCCTCCTCGTTCCATTGGCTCTCAGCTGCCAGGGTGCGAAACTGGATCGAAAAATCTGATACGGATCCATCTCCCTGTCGTAATTCGGCCAGCACCCTGGCAGCTTCTCTTCCCGTCGCGGCCCGGTCGAAAACCCGCCGCATCTCGTCGGAGAGCCGTTGGAACGAGGAACAGCAGTCGTCTTGGTTAGCCCACACCGCGGTTCCCCATAGCGCCGCTTTCCCCGTCAGAAGCGTCAACACGAATGCGACCTTCGTCTGCTCCTCTTGGAAAGTTCTAGGTTGGAGAGAAAAATGCATCTCACATCTGGTTAGGAACGCACGACAGTAATTAGGTTCACCTGCATAAGGCTCAGGGACTGGTAGACGAGGCTCTGACGGGGATGGGTCCGCTGGTGGTGGTGGGGGAATTGGCGGTGCGGGTGGCGCAGCGGGCACGCGAAGCTGTTGAATCTATTGGGTGAGCCCGGACACCTGCGCCACTAAAGCCTGAACAGCCCGAGCTGTGTCATTCAGATTCTTTTCCTGGATGTCCATTCGTTGCATACTGTTGCTCAGGAATGCCTCAAGGGATGTGGAAGAGTCTCCTGCTGCTCCCATGCTTTGTTGGTCAGATCGTTTTGTCATGACAAATCGACGGAAGCAAGTGCAGTTTAACTCTTTATTTAAATGAAGTAACAGCGAGAGAGTCCAATGAGACAAACAGGAAAGTGGCGCAGGAACTCCGATGGTCAGATGGATGGTGAAGAAACAGTGGTGCGGTGAGAGTGTTCAATGAAGAGAATAGTCCAGAAATAATCCACAGAACGAGAGCTGGAACAACAAAGGCAAGAGACGGGCACGCGACAGGAACACAGACACACCGGGGAACCACATACAACGATCTGACAGGGAAGATGAGAAAATGGTGAGTATAAATACACATGATCTGACAAGCTGCAGCTGGTGATGAGGTAATGAGTGGATGGATGATGAGCGCTGATGAGCGGAACGCCCATCTAATCAGCGCGTCCACACATAACAACATAAACACGAGACAAGAAGAAGACGTAGAATTACCAACCGTGACAGACTAAGGATTACAGAAACTACTTAAATCACGCAGGAGTAAATATGCATAGCAAAAACAAACAATTACAAAGAAACAGAAAATGATTGCAATACCAAATATTGGAGAGAGAAAGTTAGAGGGAGAGAGGGAGAGAGAGAGAGAGAGAGAGAGAGAGAGAGAGAGAGAGAGAGAAATCTTCTCAGGACAGAACAGTTCAAACAGTTACTTTAAAATGAGACCCAAAGCCTTTTTAGGAAGTTTAACGTTAACCTAGACAACCTTAAAACAGCATTTCCTTTTTAGATTATACTTGCATTGATATGGGCCCGTTTTGTGCAGCTGGCTTGAAAAGGAACATAGGCTGAATGTCCGGAGTTTCGTTCGGACGGAGGTAGATGTTGCGATCTCTTCAGCTCGCACGACAGATGATTAATCTTAAATTCGTTTCATTCGTGAATACACTGAATGAAGGAAAACTATCAACTGAGGTAGATGAACGGAAAGAAAAACTTAGATTAAAAAGAAATTTAGAAAGCAAACGAAGGGCTCCGGTTGGAGTTCTTGTTGAAGAAGTGAACCTCTCTCTGGCGTAGGACTGCACAGAACAGAAGTGGCGCTTCATGTTTAAAGGGAGCAGTGGCACGCCTTTCTCACGTGCCCGATCCAGTCGTTTGGGAGGAGGCGTGGCGGCACACTTCGTTCTGGTCAGTGTACAGAGGAGACAGAACTGAATCATAAAACATTTCTAGTCTTGTATTAATAAAAGAATGCATCATGTTGCACTTTGGGCTAAGTATTCGATACCATTGAATTTCTTGGATCATAACAATACCACACACGGTACTTCTGTGCGCTAGTAAGATAAAGATACATGATTCTTCGTGATTAGACGCATATCAAGTCTGATTATCTGCCACAAAGCTTACAGTTATATCAATTGGTCGCATGGGAATCGCGAAGCATGTAAGAAAAACATTTCATACATTTAAAAAGGTATTTTTGACCACACGTAGTCAGGAATGAGTGTTTCTGTGTGTGTGTAGAAAAGTTCATCCAGCGTTCGGCGGGAAGGGTGAACTTTTGCTCACCCCCTGTGGGGAATTTGTATGTGTGTGCGTATCCTGTGAATTGATGAGTTTAACGCCAGAATAGGGGTTGACTATCTGGCAACAAAATGTTTTGTTTGTGAGGGGCAATCTGCTAAAAGGGACCCTGGGGAGTTTCTTCCAGGGTCTTCAGCCAGAGCGGCGCTTTTTGGTCACATGTCGGTAAAACAGGGCATTCCTTTATTTACTCATTAGAGAAACCGCTGCATGTGCGAATCAGAATCCTTAACTTAATCAAGTCTAAACACCATTTGCTTTGTGTCACAGTCCACGGAGAACGGGGCTGTGTTTGCAAATTAGAAACCAGTAATTTAATCAAAATGGCAGACGTGGCCATCTTCTTGGTGTTACACAACGTTACAGTAAAAATAAATAAAAAGGTAAAACACTAACCCTACTTACAAATGTGAGGGCTCCCTCTGCTGGTGTGACGTTACACCTCCATCTGTTAAGAGCCTTTTAGATGCACCAAATTTGTAGAAAGTTTTATAATGCAGGTTGTGGCCTCTGCACTTTTTGTTTTTTAGTGGTGAAGCCTCACATCACTTTGTAAAGTAGTCTACCATTACACCTTTTATTGACATGAGCTTTCCCACTAAATCCATCTCCGCAATATCCCATCAACAATATATAAAACTGCTATTATGAATAAAAAAAACACTGCCTTACCTTGCTGTTATAGCTGTTACTACAGTAGTGGTTTGGAAAACAGCATACTCACAGTTTCCTGTATGCTGGAAGGTGACGCCAGTTCTTGTGGGCTCTGCTCCTTCGCGTCAAGCCATTTCCCCAGCTTGCCCATCGTACTAAGGAGTTTTGGCATTTCTAGGAAGCAAAACAGTAAAGAAAAAAAGAGATTTTCAGTAGGGCAAACTTGTATGGATTTCTAAATGATAATATTTATCATCAACTAGTTTATAAAATATTTGTATTTTTCTTAACACTTACGACTGACAACATTTGTTTTTAGGTTCTCTAATTCCATTTTGAGGGCTTCATTTTCTGCCTTTAACTGTGCTATGATGTCTGGCAAAGGAGGATCAGGAGAAGGTGAAGCAGGTGATGGTGAGGCAGGTGAAGGTGGAGCTGAGGGTGGTGCAGGTGGACAGTTAAGAACCGGTGGTGCAGAAGAAGGTGAAGCAGGCGATGGTGAGACAGGTGAAGGTGAAGCAGGTGATGGTGAGGCAGGTGAAGATGGAGCAGGCGATGGTGAGGCAGGTGAAGGTGGAGCTGAGGGTGGTGCAGGTGGACAGTTAGGAACCGGTGGTGCAGAAGAAGGTGAAGCAGGCGATGGTGAGACAGGTGAAGGTGAAGCAGGCGATGGTGAGGCAGGTGAAGGTGAAGCAGGTGATGGTGAGGCAGGTGAAGGTGGAGCAGGCGATGGTGAGGCAGGTGAAGGTGGAGCAGGCGATGGTGAGGCAGGTGAAGGTGGAGCTGAGGGTGGTGCAGGTGGACAGTTAGGAACCGGTGGTGCAGAAGAAGGCGAGGCAGAAGATGGTGAGGCAGGTGAAGGTGAAGCAGAAGATGGTGAGGCAGGTAAAGGTGGAGCTGAGGGTGGTGCAGGTGGACAGTTAGGAACCTGTGGTGCAGAAGAAGGTGAGGCAGAAGATGGTGGGGCAGGTGAAGGTGGAGCAGAAGATGGTGAGGCAGGTGAAGGTGGAGCTGAGGGTGGTGCAGGTGGACAGTTAGGAACCGGTGGTGCAGAAGAAGGCGAGGCAGAAGATGGTGAGGCAGGTGAAGGTGAAGCAGAAGATGGTGAGGCAGGTGAAGGTGGAGCTGAGGGTGGTGCAGGTGGACAGTTAGGAACCGGTGGTGCAGAAGAAGGCGAGGCAGAAGATGGTGGGGCAGGTGAAGGTGGAGCAGGCGATGGTGGGGCAGGTGAAGATGGAGCTGAGGGTGGTGCAGGTGGACAGTTAGGAACCGGTGGTGCAGAAGAAGGCGAGGCAGAAGATGGTGAGGCAGGTAAAGATGGAGCAACTGAAGTTGTAGCAGAAGGGAATCGAGGTCCATAGTGTAATTTTATTTTCTCCAAAATCTCCATCCAAATTTCCATCACTAGTTTGCCTCTTTATAAAACATGACAAAAATATTAGTACAAAACATTAAAAACAAAGAGCTGGAAAAAATAAAAAGCTTGAAGTATCTAAGGAGAGCGGGGCATAGTGAAGGGGTAAATTACAGACTGATGAGATTTCTGTAACACTTTAGATTAAGCCCCGGTAAATGCAAAGTAATTAAAATGAATTTACAGTGTAACTTTCAGTAATTACAGTGTACTTCTATAAAGTATGCATGTGTAAGTATAGGGAAACAATATGTAAAGTTTTAGGAATAACGTAGGGATGTGGATGAATATTCGATCTGTAATTATTATTAAAAAAATAAAATACTTTTTTAATTTTACTTTTTTTTTCGCTTAAATTTTTTCCCCACAATTATAATTAAATCCAATGGGTGGCGCTGTGGAGCGTGTTTAACAAGTGGATTGTATTTGATCACACAATGTTGTCGTCTGCATTGCGAAGTTTGGAATTACTTAGATGAAAATGATATTACAAAATGGAATTACTTTTAATCAATTATTAATGAAACTGAGCTATCATAATATTACCACCACAATGAGAAATCACATAAAATCCAAACAGCAGTCGACTGAGGAAGCAGCTGTCCATCACTGCATTCACAAAGTGCACGGTAAGCGCAGATGAACCCAGAGTGATCCAAGATGACAACTTATCAGATAGCAAAATGATTTTAAGACATATGCTTCCTTAAATTTTTGTTGAGTGAGACAGGTTGTAACAGCCTGCAGTTACATTTGTCTTATTAGCTCTCTGTACCGTGTCATATTTGGTTCTACCACTGGGGGGTACTCTAGGCAAGAGGGTTCCTAGTAGCATAAAAATGGTAGAAGAAGAAGAGTAGGGAAGGAGGGATGTGTTATGCACATGGAGAAGCTTCCCTACCAGTGTGGTCGTGTTTTTCCCTGATTTGAGGAACCTGTGGTTCTTATGCTCAAATGTAAGTGTTCAGTTTGTACTTTGTTTGTATGTGTAATGTTAGGTAATGTGTTTTCAAATGAGATGTAAATGTGTTATGGTGGCACTAAGTTTGTTTGTTTGTTTGATGCAGAGGGTTCATCGTGCAGGCATGAGGCAGCAACTCAACTATAACTAAACCCTTGATCAATATGGAATTAATTGTCTGCGTTTTATCAACAACACATTTGGCATCGGCTGTTTGTGCCTTGAGCTATAGTTTGTTCCTAATATCAATCGCCGCTTGGAAACTTGGATTCAGACCGTTGTGAACTCATCCGCTCTGCACTTAAGTACTGTTTCTTATTACTTGTGGGACTCTAGAGACTGAACTCTTGGCTACCAAAGACATTATTTGGAAGAGCTGAATTATTCTGATGTATTGCCTGGGAAATGAATGCCTCATGTATTGTGTATGGGGTTACTGACTGTATGGTGATTTATGGTACAATACACATGGCTCATTGAAATGCGAAGTCTCTGGTCCCTCATTTTATTATGTAGCCTCCAAAGCTTTCTTGAAAGTAGATGTTACAAGGTTTAAGAACAGAAAACGCAAAGTGCTATTAGTAACTTCCCTTTGCACATTCTGTCTCTGCAACGTCTGTCAGCGCAGCGATCACCCGAACATGTGGATATTATTGTTTTTCTCAACATGAACGTGAAACAATATAAAGACTCGAGTGCATGTACGTTCTGTACAATAACTGCGTTGTGTGCTTTATTAGCGTTTTTTTTCCGTTCGCGCTTCCACACACACACACACACAGAAACTCTGGTTCAGAGATCATGCCTGTCATGCATGTGTGATCGAGAGAGAGAGAGACTTCAGGGGAAAAACACATGCGTTGCATTGTTTCTTCAACTCTCTAAAATGTAAGGGTTTTTATCTAAAATTGGTTCAGTAAATTTAGTAAGATGTTATATATTTAATTTATATACGTTTAAAGAACTGTATGCTTTTTCAACTTTAGTTAAATTAGGAATATATTTCATTTATACACTTTTAAATGAACAGTATGCTTTTTCAACTTGAGTAATCGGAGTGGGAGGGGGATTCAAACTAACCCTCACAACCCCGGTCAATAGGGCAAAACCATCTATCCAAAACTAACTGTCACCATCAAAACCATCAAAGCCAAAACATCTGACAAACCTATAACATATTATACCTGGATTTTCAAAGCTTATGTTACCATCAAACCCAATAACCCGGCTTTTCAAACCTTCTGTCACCATCAAAGACAATAAATCTCAAACTATCTGTCACAAACCTATGATATATTATACCCGGATTTTTAAAGCTTATGTTAACATCAAAGCCAATAAATCTCAAAACATCTGACAAACCTATGACATATAATAACCCTGGGTCAAAAGGTTAACATCATCTATCAAAACTACCTGTCAAAACTAACATTCAACTGGATGATTGATCGCTGACAAGGTCAAGGGTTAATCCCTGACCCCGGAAAACGGAGGGTCACCAGAAGGGCAGGGGGTGGGACCGGATGATTGATCGATGACAAGATCAAAGGTTAGACACGCCCACCTGTCAATCAAATATGTTGTAAAACATTTTGACAGAAGCAACCGGGTACTAACTACTCTCATGGTTCAAGCATCCTACACAAAGTGGAAGTCAATGTGCAGGTAAGGATACGGGCCATACAAACATTTAATTTTCTGTTATGCTTTCAGGTTTTAAATGATGTTTTTAAATACATCCCTTTTGTATAGGTACTCTTCTATGAGAAACAGAAAACGGCTGTCTACCAAGAAGAATCAAGTGATGGCAATGATGACAATCAACATGGCAAAGACACTACAGAGAATGAAATTATGGAGAAAACACCCAGCAATGAAAGCCATGTATCTCCTTTATGGACAGTGTCAGAATACAGTTAGAAAGCACTCCATGAACAAAAAAGAAAAGAGCATGAGTTGCTCCTCCTAGCTCTAAAATGAAAACATGGTTTGACCGATGAAGCACTAGAAGACATACTTCAAGTCATAAATGCTATCACCGGTAAACACTCAGTGTCAACTACTAAACATCACTTCTACAAAAACATGACTGATTATAAGGACTATATTATTATCAAGCATTTGTTCAGATTGTATGGTCTTAATGGAAACAAAAGATGAAAAAGTAGGTTGCAGAATTTGCGGCAAACAAGTTGATGCAAAGGAGCACGTGAAATCGGGAAACTTTTTTATTGTTCTCCCTCTAGTCCAGTGGTTCTCAAACCTGTCCTGGAGGACCACCAACACTGCACGTTTTCTATGTCTCCCTAATCAAACACACCTGATTCAACTTATCAGCTCAGTAACCCATGTGATAATGAGCTGATGAGTTAAATCAGGTGTGTTGGATTAGGGAGACAAAGAAAACGTGCAGTGTTGGTGGTCCTCCAGGACAGGTTTGAGAACCACTGCTCAAGAAGCACAACTACAAAATATTATTGAACAACACAATTTTTCGCAGTTGACCGTCAATAACAAGGATGACGTAAATGGTCATTTGGTTGATGTATGTGATGGTGTGCTCTATAAAAAGACCATGAAAATCTTCCCAACTTTAAATGATTGCCCCATCTTTTCAATCACCTTTAGTTGTGATGGTGTACCTTTATTTAAATCCTCTTCACAGTCCATATGGCCCCTGTTGTGCACTTTAAATGAACTACCTCCCGATCTGAGATCTGACCATATTATGTTAACAGCATTGTGGTTTGGAGCTAAAAAGCCCCCAATGAACATCTATCTTGACTCATTTGTGAATGAGTGCACTGATCTACATGAGCGTGGCTTTGATTGGGTTACATCTGATGGTGTACATGGTACCAGCAAAGTATATGCTTTAATACTTGTAAGTGATTCTGTTGCCCGTCCACTCCTACAGAACTTTAAGCAGTTCATTGGGGAGTTTGGATGTTCTTTTTGTTCTTTCACTTGTTGAACGTGGTCGGGGAAAGGCCAGGGTTTACCCATTTGAGGAAAACATTGAACTTAGATGTCAAAGTCAGACTTTGGAGCTAGTTACGAGAGCTGTTGAGACAGGCACACCTTCAGCAGGTGTGAAAGGACCTTCGGTGTTGTCCCTTTTACCTGGATTTGATATAATTGAGGGATGTGTCCCTGATTACATGCACAATGTCCTCCTTGGAGTTACAAGATCTATCACTTCGCTATGTTGTAACTCTGAAAACCACCAATCTCCTTGGTACTTAGGCAGGTCCATACCACAAATTGACAAACTACTGTTAAAAATAAAGCCCCCAAGTAATGTCTCCAGAACACCTCGATCCATAAAAGAAAGACGTTACTGGAAAGCCCATGAATGGCTGATGTGGCTACTTAACTACAGTATCTCCATTCTGAAGGGGATTCTACCTGAGAGATACCTTAATCATTGGCTGAAACTTGCGAGTGGCATAGCTTTGTTGCTAACCACATCGATTTCATCTCAGCAGCTTTTAGAAGCACAGGACCTTCTTCATCAGTTTGTATCTGAGATGGAGCCCCTTTATGGTATAGGCAATGTCAGCTACAATGTTCACCTCTGCCTTCATCTCTCTAGAAGTGTCCAGAATTGGGGGCCATTATGGACCCATTCTGCCCTTCAATTTGAGGCCTATAACATGGAGTTGATCGAAATGGTGAAAAGCACCCAGTCTGTGGCCATCCAAATATGTAAAGTTTTCTGGATGAAAAAAGCACTTCCACTGTATGCCAGTCAAACACTGAAAAATCCCTCCTCAGAGTGTAGTGCTGTTCTTGGTCAGTTAATGAGGGGAAAAAAGAGCGAAAGCATGCAGTGAGGTGTTTGGGAGTTACAGCTTTTGGACCACCCAAGAAAAAAATGGCAAATGATGACTACATTGCTTTGCATAGTGTTGGTGATTGGGTAGAGAAGCAGGTTGTAGAATATTATGATCGAGTGTTTGTCGATGGTGCGATCGTTCATTCCCAGGCATACCACCATTCAAAGAAGAGGAATTCAAGTGTAGTTCGTATAAAAACTGACAACGCATTCTTCTCGGTTAAAACGTTCATTGTGACAGATGTAGGAAATGGCAGTACTTGTTATGCTATTGGTCGCTTTTTTGAGGAGAGGAAGCACAGCTTCCTTACATATAAATCAATATTTATATGTACTTTCTTACATATACATTTTATTTTTTTTCATCAATAGCCATATATCAATTTTTATGTTTTCAAATAGAATTTGTGTTTTGTTTTTATGAGCTGGTTAAGAAGAGGTAAAATAATTAATAATACATTTTATTTATAAAAGATTTGAAAATGGGATAGAAATTGAAATGTGGATGTGTAGACTTGATAAAAGTTCAAACAAGGAATAAGGAAACCATATGCATGTAAAATGTATGTTGTTTAAATAGTTTGGCATATATAAATTAAACATATCGGTGACATATATGGTCAAAACATACAGTATTATATAAATAATAATCATATACAGCATAATAATATATGTCAATATATTCATTTAATATGGCAAATTTATATATGTTATAAACCTATATCAACATATATCTGGAGATATGTATATATGGCTGATGGGAATCGGAAAAATAGCAAAAAGAGGCTACAATTTGCAAGAGCTCACCAAAATTGGACAGTTGAAGACTGGAAAAATGTTGCCTGGTCTGATTAGTCTCGATTTCTGTTGAGACATTCAGATGGTAGAGTCAGAATTTGGCGTAAACAGAATGAGAACATGGATCCATCATGCCTTGTTACCTCTGTGCAGGCTGGTGGTGGTGGTGTAATGGTGTGGGGGATGTTTTCTTGGCACACTTTAGGCCCCTTAGTGCCAATTGGGCATCGTTTAAATGCCACGGCCTACCTGAGCATTGTTTCTGACCATGTCCATCCCTTTATGGCCACCATGTACCCATCCTCTGATGGCTACTTCCAGCAGGATAATGCACCATGTCACAAAGCTCGAATCATTTCAAATTGGTTTCTTGAACATGACAATGAGTTCACTGTACTAAAATGGCCCCCACAGTCACCAGATCTCAACCCAATAGAGCATCTTTGGGATGTGGTGGAACGGGAGCTTCGTGCCCTGGATGTGCATCCCACAAATCTCCATCAACTGCAAGATGCTATCCTATCAATATGGGCCAACATTTCTAAAGAATGCTTTCAGCACCTTGTTGAATCAATGCCACGTAGAATTAAGGCAGTTCTGAAGGCGAAAGGGGGTCAAACACAGTATTAGTATGGTGTTCCTAATAATCCTTTAGGTGAGTGTATATTGTCTTATATTTAGCATATATGATGGCGTCACTAGCGATATAGGGACATATATGTCATATATTACATTTCCGTATGCGGCATGAAGTCCCTCCCCTGAAAGTTCCTGAACTTTTAAAAATGACTACCTGGCAAGCAGGGACTTTCGGAGGGGTACATATTTACCCGGAACTTTATTTAGACCCTGGTTCCTGCACAGAGAGGAGTAAACACTCAGCGAATACTCATTCACACAAACATGAAACATACGTCTAAAGAAAGCTTGAAATGTCTACTGCTGCTTCCAGGATTCTGAGTAGAACCAGAAAATATAAACATATCACATGTTGGAACTCTTCCATAGGAGATCAGATGTGCTCCTACAGTAGTCACATTCACATCCAGACTCAAAACACATCCAGACTCAAAACACATCTGTTTAGCTATGCATTTACTGAATGAGCACTGTGCCACTGTTCGTTCGACTGTTTTTACTGTATTTTCTTTAATTTTTTATTCTAAACTTTTTTAATTATTCTTATTTGTTTTGATTATTTTAATTTCCTCTATGTAAAGCACTTTGAATTACCATTGTGTATGAAATGTGCTATATAAATAAACTTGCCTTGCCTACTTTTAAATAAAACAATTCACATATAAAAGTCCCCATGAATTCAAAATTGACCATACTTACTTTGTTTGCCTAAATTGATCGTTTTGTGGTAAACAATTCATCCATGCAAGTCAATCCACACAAAACATTTTTTTGGCTTCGTAATCTTTAATCAAAATCTGAAATTTCCCCTCCCCTCTGCATTGGAGGACCTTCCCTGATGACGTAGGTTTGACGGTTTGGGTGTCTGCTTAACATCCGTAACCACGCCCCTCCAACTGACAGTAGACAGGCTGAATGAAAACACCTACTTTTCTAGATCCAATCAGGTGCTAGTTGGAAAAAAAGCCACACCCACTATTTTTCCTCATTTAGTATTCCGTTTCTCTCGGAAATACGTCACAACCAGTGGTTAAATTGGGCCGGGGCTCAGCCCCGGCACATAAGCCTGCTCGTTTGCAGTCAGTTGCCTACTGGAAATTATGTCACATAAAATTTGATGAAAGTTATGCTTTTGAAAACATATTTCTGACAATCAATGAAAGATTTTTGAAATGGCATGTCTATTTTGTCTCGGCGGAGCTGAGATGAGAAATATCGGAACACGGCCGTATTTTTGTTCAGCTGCTTAATCTCGTTGTCAGTCGACCAAGATCGCGCACCGCTCGCGCACGCGCATCTAGGTGACACGGATAAATGTACGCAGCAATATATATGAATATTCCTGGGAGATCCGTAGTTGCGCGGGATGTGGAAGCGCGCAAAAGTTCCAGAAATGTACAAAAAGTGCCCTGGCCTTGAATGACAAGGTGAGGAAAATAAGACTAAATCAAAATGAAATAAGCAAGTTTTTTCAAAAGTCGTTTGCAACTTCCGGTTCACGGGGACTTTAAAACAAATATTCTCCTGCAATGTAATCTGTATGAAACTAAAGAGATGTACAGTTTCTCCTGGCTCAGATAATTATCGTTAATGTGATCACACCCACGCGCAGAGCGCACTATTCATGAGATATTGGGTGCTTCTCAATGTCTCTTCGCTCCTCTATCCTATGACCCGGAAACCGATCGAGCTCAGCCATCTTGAAGGACCGTGAAATATCTCAATTCTCTAATTGCACCGTGTGGATTGAGTGAGGAGGCTTTGTGAGGAGACATGAGCGAGGATACGCGGGTGTATCCTTTGCGGAAGTGTTTTATCGACTAAACGTGACGCACATATAAATTCTCCTCAAATTCAAATTAATTCTCTTTCAAATTCCTAAAAATTTGGTCAAGGCTTAATGATCATGGGAGAATGTGAGTCCCATGGCAAAACCAGTTGTGAACCACTGTAAAATGAATATCACATTTGCAATCGTGCTGATATTCGGGGAAAACAGCACTTTTGCATGTGTGATATTGCTTAACTATGTTGTGTTATTAATAAATTAAAAAACAGGAGCAATTCACATCTTGAATTTTGAGGGCATTTCCGACACTGCCGGACGCTATTTTAAGCCAACACTAGAAGACTAGCTTGATTGTTGTTAAGCTTAATTGAGGGCTATTGCCTAAAGCTGGGTGCACACTGCGATTTATTATCGTCCTTTACGGTTGTTGCTGGTCAGACTGTACGAACATGATCCTCACTGTAAGCCATGTCTCACTGTAAGATCTCAGTTGTCATTAATGTCAGACTGTATGACAGTCAAGACGAGTTAAAAACGGACGTACGCAAAAAAAACTCATCCAGAGTTTTACATCATCAATCAATAACAAGTTCAGTGACTTTGAGCTGCATTACATGTGGGATTGAAATGATGGTTACAAGAAATCTCTAACATTAATTTTGGTCATGGCTTGAAAAACGAAGGCAATTTGATGGTCGTCATATAAGCAGTCACACTGCAGGACTGTGAGTCAAATCTTCTGACACTACCAGAATTTCGCCAGAGGTAAAATTTGATCGCAACGGTCATTAATCGGCTGTCAGTGAACATGTCCAACTAACGATCAAAGACTTCAGATTTTAGCCTACAATCAGTGGAATCTTTTAGGATTTGCATCATTTGTCTCAGCCGGCCAAATCAGGGCCAAAATCGCTCAGTGTGAACCCGGCTTTAGTTAGACTGGCTCCTGGGAAATTTTTTAAATAGTGGTGTGATTTCACAACAGTGAAAAACAATGCAGAATGTTACTTGTGCATTCTCTCACTAAAGGTGAATCATATAATTCAGTCTAACACTCATTATTTCAATCAGTTTGTAATTTTACGGATACATTGTGGCATTTAACAGCAAAAAGTTTAACTAATATTTTGATTCTGAGCAATCAATATATGAAAGGGAGCACCGCCTACATATGATTGAAATTAGAGGGTGTCTACCGCAACCGCTCAATATTTAAAACCATAATAAGAGGTCAGGTGTGGATACAGGAGTTCTTACGAAGTGGTCATGTTTGTGGACAATCAGATTTGGCCCATTTTCAGCTGCAGTGTCAAAGTTGCCTTAATTTCACACAGATACACATTTTCTGATGCAAGTTTAAAGGTTTATTTAACTGTGAAACTCTTTCCACACTGATGACGTATAAAACCCTTGTGAGAATCCTCATGTGGGTTTCTTTACATGTTAATCATTTTCCACAAATATTAAAGGCAGGGTAGGCAGAAATTTGTTTAAACTGTCTTTATATATCAATGCATAATTAAAATGTAAGTAATCTGGAAAAGAAATTATAAAAATCGAGTGTCTTTAGTCCTCTCAGGACTGCAATAAACACAGCTCATTATTCCATTCGGGGCGAAAGAAAATATTGGCTGGGGCGACTGTCACTCTCCCTCGCTACCATGGATACCACCTCTGCTGATACAGGAGCAGCCCAAATGCGTGCACCCGTTTGAAGAGGCACGGAAGCTTGTAATAACAATTATGGCAGAGAAAGAACAGTCAAAATTCTCAGTACCTGCATATACAGGCAGCGAAGTCAAACAAGTTAAAAAAAGGAAGACAGTATTTGAAAAGGCTATGAACAAAAAGTATTTGGATAAATCAAGAAATCATACGAGAGTCAATATCGGCATGGCTTTCCAGCGGTGGCGACAACTGAGGGATCTCAAGGGGCTGAAAAGTGACTCCATGATGGCATTATTTCTGCTGGACAGGTAATCTCGCTGTTTCTCGCTACCTGGACAGGTAATCTCACGCAGGGACTTCGATGGTCAGATCCAGTGAAGTGCAGACGTGACGTGAAGACGGTGAGACGAACTCAATCCACACAATGACGACGAGGAACAGGAACACAAGGCAGGAACACGGAACCAGAAGACCAACGAGGATGACATCAAACAACGATCTGACAAGGATGATAGAACAGCGGTGAGTATATATAGAGTGGTGAGATCAATTGCAGCTGGTGAAGTAATGATGAACAGCTGGAACGGATCAGGTAATGACATACATACATACACGCCCCTTACACACGTGCACTCATACAACAACATAAACACAAGACTAGAAGAATCCAGTGAATACGTCTACCGTGACAGTACCCCTCCTCCTAAGAACGCCTCCTGGCGTTCCCAGACTCCCCTACCTGTCGATTGTAATCATCGATAAGGGAGTGATCCAGGATGTCTCTAGCAGGTACCCAACTTCTCTCCTCCGGACCGTAACCTTCCCAGTCCACCAAGTACTGAAATCCGCGTCCCCTCCACCTAGAGTCCAGAATATGATTGACCGAATATGTGGTATCCCCATCTACGAGTCGCGGTGGGGGAGGAACCGGGACCGGCAGATTAATTTGAGAATGAAATACGGGTTTAATTTTAGATACATGAAACATGGAATGGACCCTCCTGTACGCAGGAAGTAAATTGAGGCGGACTGCCACCGGACTAATGATCTTGGTGACAGTAAACGGGCCAATAAATTTGGGTGCAAGCTTATTAGAGACGGTGCGAAGAGGAATGTTCTTGGTTGAAAGCCACACTTTTTGACCAACGACGTATACGGGAGGCTTTGACCTGTGGCGATCGGCCTTGGTCTTGGTGCGTGCCCCCACCTGGAGTAGAGTCTCACGGGCTCTAGTCCAGGTGCGGTGACACCTCTGGACAAAGGCGTGAGCGGTGGGAACCGCAACCTCGGATTCCAGACTGGGAAAAATAGGTGGCTGGTAACCTACACTACACTCAAACGGAGATAGGCCCGTGGCCGACACTGGCAACGTATTGTGAGCGTATTCCACCATAGACAGTTGTTGGCTCCATGAGGAAGGATTCTTGGAAACCAAACATCGCAACATTCTCTCCAAATCCTGGTTGGCTCTCTCAGTTTGACCATTGCTCTGGGGGTGAAACCCAGAGGACAGACTAACCGTCGCCCCCAGTAATTTACAAAACTCTCGCCAGAATATGGACACGAACTGGGGTCCCCTGTCGGAAACCACGTCTATCGGGAGGCCATGGATGGACCATTGGATGTCTTTTTTCCAGTAATAAACAAACATTGTTAAGTTGTTTTGATTGATACTGTGAAGCAGCTTTGATACAATCTGTATTGTGAAAAGCGCTACATAAATATATTTGACTTGACTTGACTTGACATGTAACCGAAAAAGGTGATCTACGATCGTTACCGCTGTCTCCTTAGTTGAGGGCAATTTGGGTAAGGGAATGAAATGGGCCACCTTCGAGAATCGGTCCACCACAGCCACAGGCGGGAGGGCGGTAATAAAATCTAGAGTGATATGGGACCAGGGTCTCGAAGGCACCGGCAGCAGCTGAAGTAACCCGTCTGGAGGTCGATTGGAAGACTTACCAGTGGCACAAACTGAGCAAGCCAAAACAAAAGTGTGAATGTTGCGAGCAATAAGTGGCCACCAGAATCGTTGCTTGACAATCGTGCCTGAGCACTGTTTCAGCACAATTTAACCCTCTGGGGTCTAAGGTTTTTTTGGGGTCCTTGAGATGTTTGGACATGCACTGACATTTTTGCTTTTTTCAGTTGCTTATAAACAAATTACTGGCAAAGGTGTAATTACACTCTATTTAACACAAATAGGGCTACCATAATATGTGAGCAACATGTATGTACATGTTTGTATTTTTGAGAGAATATTGTTTATGCATGGTTATTGAAAAAACTAAAACTTAAAGTTTCTGAAATAAGGCCACAAAACACATACTAAATATGTGTCCACAAGACTTTTGACTAATGGATGTTGTCGCCTAGAGTTTTTTCTTCAAAATGATCTGAAAATCATCATGCCTAATCATTCACATAAAACAATACATTAATTTAAATTTTATATGACACTTTTTGTTTGGAAAGGCAATATGCGCAGGGGCGTGACTTGCTGTGATTCACACCTGAGAAGACAATGGCCCGCATAATGAGTGCATAATTGGGCTACATACCAATGAGCCTTTCATTCAGGTGTGTCACTGAGCCACAAGAATACAAGGACCAAAAAAAAAATATATATATATATATATATATATATATATAATACAAAATTGGTTCACATTTCCAATTTTTTTTTTCTTCAAATTGTGCTTGCAAATTGTATAATATCCAAGGTAAACATTTCTAGTAATTGTGCAGTTAATTCTCATACTGTATTTACAGAAAGTTTTGGAATATATCCCAAATGTGTCACTAATAAAACACAATACAAATAATTTAAAGAGAAGGCTTATATTAACCTTTTAAGATTTTGTTTACAACAACAATAAAAATTTTAACTATATTTCAAGTGTAATCTTTCTATATAAACTTAAGTATACATTTTATCATACATATTTCACAGTTACAGATTAATTCGTTTGAATATAGCCTACAATCGAACAAACACTATAATAACATCTTAGTTGATGACTTTATTTTGATAAAACATAATATCATATGAGCAGAAATCGACAAAAAATAAGCTTATTTGATGTGGCAGTATTTTACAGTAAAAACTTTAATCTATCAAAAATTAGTCAACAACATGTCTTTCATATGTAACATAGTTTTTATTATATATTAGGGCATATAAATGTTCATTTGCAGTTTAATACGTTGCTTATACAAAAAATATTTTATTTCAACATATTTCAGTCGATTTTTACTCATCTCAGTATAGCAATATAGTTAGATAAAAGCTGTTCATTCATTCACACACAAAAACGCAATTCATATTCAAAGTCTTTTTGCGTTTACAGACACTATTCCATATCGCGATTAGAACAAAGCACTTGAGAATAAAGAATTTGCCTATTCCTCAGCTGGATCCGTTGCTCCTCGAAATGAAACTACCTGCACTTCTGAGGTAATTTTTTTCCAGGATTATTATTAAGATAGTATTATTCCTCACAGCGTCGTAAATATGAGTCTCTTTCGGTGGGTTATCCAGCTGATGTGTGGGCGTGGATCGCCTCTGTGTAGCATTTGGGCGTGTTCAGATTATCTTTTAATGAGCTGAGACGAGAACGACTGATATCTCTCTCTTTTCGTACAGATTACATAAAATGAGAAAATTTGTTTTTTATATAAATTACTTCATTTAAAAGAAGATAATTCAGGCTTCATGCCTGTGTGCCTGTCTGTTTGACTGAGTATTAGCTGAGTTGTAGTTCATTGTCGGACGCGTTTCAGAGAGAAGGCAGAACGAGAGAAGGCAGAACGTGCATCATGTTTATTTTTCTTTATTTTTCGAAAAGCACAACATTTTGTTTTTATTGTGAGTATACACAAAAAATAGACATTTAACAGGATCGAATGATGTATAACACTTGCCTGTATGACGAAAATCGACGGAGTTATTTGAGTCTCTTTTGCACTGATAAGAAAAAAAGCGAGACAATCGCGACGGCGCGATTGCCAACCCCGGAGGGTTAACAAATTGACTTCAGGAGCATTACCAGTGTCAACAAAGCTACTGGCATTACCTGACCGCATAACTTAAAAGTAGGCGGGCTACCTTTACAGAAAATATTTTGTACAATAAAACTTAAAGGATTTTACAATCCATTAAAAACGAAACAGACCTTATTTTCCACTAATTGTTTTCTACATACAATATTCAAACCGCCTAACAACAAATGTAACACATTTAACACCTCAAAAACAGGTGTACTTCAACAGTCTTTGAACACAAACTCAAAGTATAATAAAACATTAAATAAATATAAAATATAAAGATGCAGCCCAAACAACAGCTTTCTAATGTTTTTTTTGTCAAGAACTTCAAATTTCATCCTGCAAAAGTGCTTGTGTGAATGAAAACTGTCTGAATCCCTGCACAGGTGAGGTAGAGCCAGGTGTGTGTGGTGACAAACTTATGGTAGTGTTGGGTGGAAATCTGGCAGGTGTAGTGTTGGGTGGTGGTGCAGATGCATACATGTGTCCATAAGGACCACTGCTTTGGTATGGTGACCTGTTGAATGGTTGTGGTGGTGGTGGATGAATTATAACTTGTCTCAGCGGTGAAATTTCATCTGCAATTGAGCTTGTCAGACTCTCAAGACTGGTAGATAATTTCCTGAAATTTTCAGATGCTTGCTTCTCTGACGTCTCCATCATGTCTAGAATTATTTTTTTCATCTGGATGTCTATCTCGGCAGCATGCAGCAACTGTGTCTCAGCTGGAAGCTTTCTTTTAAGTCTGTCCTGTTTGTGTCCTTTGAGTTTTGCCTGGAAAAGAGTAAATTAAAATAATTACTTCAAACATACATAAAAAAGTTTCAACTACATAGGCTAAGATGATAAAATGTTACAACCAAGTTAGCCACATGACCATCAAAACACACCATTGGTGGAATAAAGCTAAGTACATTCACATTGTACTTAAGTACAGTTTTTTGTAACTTATGTTTTGAGTATTTCCTATGTCTAGTACTGCAGTTTCAGATCATCAATACCCAGCAGTATATAAAGTATAAGATGATCCCTGCCTCTACCAGTTGCAACATTAACATGATGAACACATTAACACATTGATAAGATATCCAGTAATAAAATATCTGTTTTCTGAAATGAACTCAGCATTTTTTCTTTTGGTACTTTGTTTCTTTTCATGCTTTTGTTGAAACTTATGCTTATACCTTTGTACTTTTATAATTTTGAATACAGGACTTTTACTTGTAACAGTGTACCTTTCTACTGTGCTATTGCTACTTTTACTTAAAGGGATACTTCACCAAAAAAGGAAAATTCTGTCATAATTTACTCACCCTCAAGTTGTTGCAAACCTGTATGAGTTTCTTTCTTCTGCTGAACACAAAGGAAGATATTTTGAAGAACGATTGGAACCAAGCAGTTGTTTGGCACCATTGACTTCCATAGTAGAAAAAAAAATACTATGGAAGTCAATGGTGCCCCACAACTGTTTGGTTCCAATCGTTCTTCAAAATATCTTCCTTTGTGTTCAGCAGAAGAAAGAAACTCATACAGGTTTGCAACAACTTGAGGGTGAGTAAATTATGACAGAATTTTCATTTTTTGGTGAAGTATCCCTTTAAGTAAATGATCCGGTACATATTTCACCACTGCAACAGACACACCGGTACCGGTGTTTATATAAAGTTAATCTACATTCTACTTTTATAAACAAATGCACTTCTTAATGGTCAACGATTAAGGATACATACATTAAGTAGAGCTCTCCTCTCCTTCACCACTGAGGGGGCCAAATTGCTGCCATCAGAGTCTTGAAGTTGATCGGACAAAGGAGACATATCCGTAGCCGAGAGATCAAGTGTAGATGAAGATGCCGAATCTGATGTGCGATGAGAGGCCGTATCAACATCCGTTGTTTCTATACCGGATGGAATGGTAGTCGTTGCAGGAGAACCACCCCATATCTGCTCACATAGTTCAAAGTAAAGTAGAACCACTCTGCCATGGCCGCTTTTCCGACTGGAATCCACCGCTTGCCTGTATTTACCCCGTATCGCCTTAAGCTTGTTGGTGATGATGGTCCTGGTTATATCCTCTTTACTATGAGGGAACTCTTGGGACATCTCAGAAGGGTACTGCTCTAGGAACAGCGCTAGGATGTCGGCGTACTTGGACTGGCAAGACTCCCAATCCACGTTTTCCTGAGTTTTGCTCACTTTGTATTCACGTGTGACATTAAGGAACAATTCCACTTCATCATCAGTCCAAACATATGACTCTCCCTTTACTCTGTGCGCCATGTTGTTAGCCTACCGGAACCGGTAATAACTTTTCAGGCTTCTGATTGGCCAACGTGCCTTTACGGTTAGGGTTATATCACCGCCTGTTGGTGTGGCATGCTCTTGACAGCGCTTGATAGCGTGTTTTTGCGTTTTCATTTAGACGTAGATTTTTTTTAAACCGAGCATGTGTGAATGGGATTTTTTTTCAAAACGCAGGAGGAAAAACTCAGGTTATAAAATTACCCGTGTCCGTGTGGACATGACCTAATATTAGCACAAGTTTTGCCTCAAACCACCTGACAAATGAAGCCACGCAATGGTGATGGAGTTAAGATGAAGTTCATAAGAAAGAAAAACTTGTGACTTTTAACTCTGGTTTCGCTAGCTATTTAAGTAAATGAAAACATAATACTTACATTTAAATGTGAATTTTCCGTCCACCACAGAACTCTTGGCCGCCATTTTTTAAAATAAAAATGCTGTCGTCACCGGCGCGTAATGACTTATGGGGTAGGATAGGCCACTAAGGATCCATTTATGTATCCTTCCTTTCACGGGGAAACGAAGGGTGCATTTGGCGTCGCTTTTGAATCAGGATAGCCTTCGTAGGATGCAGAATTGAATTGGGACAGCCTTCATTGACGCAATCGGCCTTCAAATGCCACCTTCGAAGGGTGCAGGCTTTGAATTGGGATGTCCTTCGTCCCGCCGCTGTGACGCAATCGGCCTTCAAATACGGCCTTCGGCGGATGCAGCCTTCACATTGAGACACAGCTATCATTCCAGGAAATCCCTATCTCTGTATCAGAGATCCCTAATAAACAGAAGATTGAAACGCTTTGATTAAACATGACTAATAAACACACGACTGCCTTATTCTGTGTAAGAATTAGGGATGGGAATCGAAAAGTTGTATGAATTCGAAGTTTTATGAAGCATCGATATTGTATGCCTTCAACGTTAACGAGTCCTCTTATCGATGTCCCTGCTCCGAGTCCCAGCCATAGTATATATAGACTGAACTCACAACTGTCCCTTTTGTCCTTTATCGGGGACCATAGAACGGCGTCCAACGCATCTGTGCGTCATGACGTCAAAGCGATTTGAGCAAAGGAGGAAATCATGGAGAGCAAGAGACAATCTAAAGCTTGGCTTTATTTTACTAAACGAGACAAATGATCTGAGAGAGAGAGAGACCCGGTCGGTTGTGCGCACTCTTTCTCTTCTGAGCCAGGCCGAAGTATAAACAAGGCTTCACCGTCTCCAAACTATGCGCTGTCTTCTTCTCTTTGGCTTCTCTCCTGTGTGACTTCTCATGTGGGCTATAAGATTTGCTTTTTGTGTGAAGCTCTTCCCACACGGTTTGCAGGTGTAAGGCTTCACTCCAGTGTGAACTCTCATGTGAACGCTGAGGTTACTGTTATGACTGAAACTCCTTCCACACTGATGACAGGTGAACGGTTTCTCTCCCGTGTGAATGTTCATGTGACACCTAAGGCTTAGTTCTGTTGTGAAGCTCTTTACACACTGAGCACATGTGAACGGCTTCTCTCGAGTGTGAATTCTCGTGTGGACCTTAAGGCTTTGTTTTAGCGTGAAACTCTTTCCACACTGTTGGCAGATGAACGGCTTCTCTCCAGTGTGAATTCTCATGTGTTTTTTAAGGTTTCCTTTTTGAGTGAAACTCTTCCCACACTGTTGGCATGCGTAAGGCTTCTCCCCAGTGTGAACTCTCAAGTGGACTTGAAGCGGTCCTTTTTCAGAGAAACTCTTTCCACACTGTTGGCAGATATAAGGCTTCTCTCCAGTATGAATTTTCATGTGGACTGTAAGGGTTCCTCTTAGGATGAAACTCTTCCCACACTCTTGGCATGTGTAAGGCTTCTCTCCAGTGTGAATTCTCATGTGTTTTTTAAGGTGTCCTTTTATGATGAAACTCTTCCCACACTGTTGGCATGCGTAAGGCTTCTCCCCAGTGTGAACTCTCATGTGGACTGCAAAGTTATGTTTTTTACTGAAACACTTTCCGCACTGACGGCATGTGAAAAGCTTCTCTCCAGTAATTAAATCATGATGTTTCTCAAATTTATTTTCCTCTTCAATTTCATTCAGTTGTTGGCTCTCCTCTTTCAGCACCATCAGGTCTAAAATGAAAAAAACGAAAACAAACACAATTTAACACCAGTTTGATGGCACAACGCAACAGAAATCAAAACCACAGTAAAGCACCAAGATAAAAAACTGTAATCCATGAAATCTGGAAGTTATAAAACCCCTTATCACTTGACCCAGAATAATTGGTTTATTGTAGACTAGGGCTGCACGATATTGGGAAAAAATCACATTGCGATATTTTATTTTTCTGCGATATATATCGCGATATGAAAACAATTTCACCAGATGACTTTATTAGCTCTCTTTGGAAAGAATGAATCATCTGAATGACTGGTGATTTTGTAATGGAGTAAATCTGCATAGCAACTATTATAGTTAACTAATGTAGTTAACTGGAGTTTAATAAATGGACCTTATTGTAAAGTGTTTCCGATTTGTTATGTCTCGTGAGTTCAGTGTTGGACAGATCAGTTGTTTTAACCATTCATTAAAGTGAATCGGTTCTAAGGAGTCATTAGTTCGCGAATTGGAGGTGTAATTAACGGACCACGGCACACGTTGTGTGATTATCCCGGCAGTTTAGGACATCACACAAGATTGGTCTCAACACAGAAAACATTTCATCACTGGATAGATTTTTTTTTGTTTTGTTTATTGAAAGTGTGGTTTATCTGAATGTGTGGAACGCTTTTCAGAGAATATTTTTTTTAGCACAATTCACAACCAGTAGTTCAGGAAAAAAATATATCCGAATGCTTCACGTGAAACTTCGTTCTTTCGACCTTTTACCATTGTGTATTCTCAAAGATATTCAGTCAACTCAATTCATTAATATGCGTGAGGGAGGGAGAGAGAGCAAGACAGTTTGAAGACGGTGAGAGTGCGCGCGCGCGACCAGGGCTTTCTCTCTTTGCTCGTTCTCTCAGTTTAACAAGCGCAGCAGTCAGTCATCTATCACTCACCGGTCAAATAAGGCTTTGGCGGGACAAAAATACGCTCTGGCGGCCGTCAAAAAAATTTCAATGCAGGAAGGGCAATCTGACTTTATTTTGAATTCTCATGTTCGTTCAAGCTCAGAAATAAGAGAAAGACCACTGATCTTTGTGTCTGCTCGGCTCACAGAAAACAGCTTGATGTTTAAACAGGACTTAAAAACACATGCAAATGATAAACTTTCACTATATGATGGTTTAACTTTGCAATTAATCGGCGAATCGCAAGCGTTACGGGCCGTGGAGCTGCTGGCCCGTACTGATCATGAATCACGGATCAACTACGATCCCTAAGGCTACATCGCAACATCCTTCGATGTGACTATCGTGGATGTGCACATCGCGATATCGATGTTAAAATGACACATCGTGCAGCCCTATTGTAGACCAATCCCAAATTTGCCATCCCTGCATACAATATTAGAATAAAATATTGTCCTCTCAACTATGCTCAGTTTTGCAGAAAAACAGTATTTCAGTCAGAATTTATGCCCCATCGTATCACAGAAACTAAAGTTAATAATGTTAATTGTATATTTTGACAACAGAGACCACAGCATCCTCTGATAGATTGATAATTATGTTGGTATGTGGACAAGAATTAACATGGTTTAGGTCCTATCTGTCAGGTTTCTACTAGTATATTAAGAGATGTCTCATCAAACACAAGTATGGTGTGCCCCAGGGTATTAGGTATTAGGCCCTCAGTATTAGGTCCTCTGCTTTTCTCATTGTTTATGCTTCTCCTAAGGGACATTGTCATTCACAGTTATGACAATAATAATCAGTTTTACATACACTGCTTTGTCCGGTTATATTAATGATAATGATATAATAGATGAGATGACTAGTAATTAAGTAAAGTGTTGGATCTCAACAAATGTACTGTATCTTGGTGTCTACAGATATAAAAAATGTAAATGTAAGACTTTTTAAGACCTTTTTAACACCACCTTATATGACATTTAAGACCAAACCTGCAATGGGAAACCATATAATAAAAATAATTTTACTCAAGAAAACTACAAATTTTGCAGTGATCTCTTCTTTTTCCCCCATATATACAGTTGCAATCAGAAAACATAAAACATAAAATCAACACAGAAAATACATGATGTAGTATTTGTGTGTAACAGGATATTTTGCTAAGATAGTGTCACAGGCCGGGGTGGATGACCGGCCATTTACTCACCGCCCCTGTGACCCGTACCACCTCAAGGAGATAACAGAGGACACCACCAGACCAGACAATCAGATAACAGGTACAAAGTTCTTTATTGATTTAAAAGTATTTCTTAAAATAAAGTCGCTCAATCGGCTTCTTCCTCTTCTCAGAATCCTGGTCTTCCCCCCCTGTCTTCTATCGAGACGTACACGACAGAGGTAAGTACGTAGCTGGGGGTTCCTCTTCAAACCACACAGTGGCGGATAAGCAGATAACTGTTCCTCTTCAAAACAGATCAGAAAATCAAGGGACGAATTGCTCCCGTCTTTAACGGATCCACTCCAGGCCAGCCAATGGTAGGTATACAGGTAATGGCTCCTCTTCAGGACAAGCCAGAACAGCAAGAACCGGCTCCAGGCCGAACAACGGTGAGTATACAGGTAATGGCTCTTCTTCCAGGTAGGTTAAGGCGGCGGGAGATAAGTAACTCACATCTCTAACGGTCCGGCTCCAGACTGGATGACGGTAGGTACACAGGTGATGGCTCCTCTTCAGGACAGAAAGAATCGGCTCCAGGCCGAACAACGGTGAGTATACAGGTAATGGCTCCTCTTCCAGGTAGGTTAAGGCGGCGGGAGATAAGTACTTCATGTCTCTAACGGCTCAGCTTCAGACTGGACAACGGTAGGTACACAGGTAATGGCTCCTCTTCAGGACAGGCCAGAACAGCAAGAATCGGCTCCAGGCCAAACAACGGTAAGTATACAGGTAATGGTTCCTCTTCCAGGTAGGTTAAGGTGGCGGGAGATAAGTAACTCACGTCTCTATATAAGAAACACTCCACAAGCACTGATTAGTAAGTCCCCACACCCGCCCGAGTTTTGGGTGATACAGCAGATCAAAGGCACAAACAAAAGCAAGACTTCACTCCCCACACTTGTGTATTCAGCAAAGCACTTCAAACACTTCACACGTATAAATATCCACCATAAACACTGCAATCCACACACTCACAGTGAACTAGGGCCTCTGCTTGTAGCTCCGACCGGGTTCTTCGCCTTCGAGATGACTATGGCTCGGGGACAGGTGCGGGGGCTAAATCTTCGTCCTTGAGACATTTAGGCTTGAAGACGACATGAAGAATGGACAACAACAGGCATGACTGGTTCTAAGAAATCAGAACATCATGATGTTAGTTTGAAACAAACAATCATCAGACTGGTGCATACATGCGGGGACCGGATCTTCAACTTCGAGGAGATTATAATTCAAAGACAGCGTGAGAGATGAATAACCACCAACATATGGGCCTTGAGAACCCAAGACATCAAAGTGTTTAGTTCCCAAACAGTAATCACCCGATCATCACATCCGTATAGGAACAAAAGTTTTGAGGATCAATATAGAGGGTAGCGTGGTACTTAATTTGTTCCAAAGATAGCAAGTGTACATCCGTTCTTCGTTCTCCGAGAATCCTTGTTTACCGAATCAGTTTTACCTCCAGTAAACAGCCTGCGAAAATCCGGCTCTACCCCGTTTCTTCTCTTCCCGATCTCTCTCGCTGGTTTCTCCCTCAGTGCTGTTTTTCCACACCTTCCTTCACCCCAAAGTCTCTTTTTATAATCCACATCCCAAATACGTGTCCCAATCACCGATCGCCATCCTCCTCTCGCGCACCTGACACTCGTTTCCTCATCTAATCTCCGTTTGATCATGGCTCGTACGGCAACTGGAAACGGCCGGGTGTCGCACCGTAATTGCTCCGGCGGGGAAACACCTCCCAAAAAAAGAAAGGTTCCGCTTGCCTCTAGTCACCCCGTGACAATAGCCTTGTCACAATTATTCAACCCCTTTATAATATTCTTGTTTTTAAAGCTTTCTGAAAGTTTTTATGACCTAAAGTGGAGTTAATGTAGCATAATTAAGCCTTAGGGAACTTTATAATGATCCTTCATTTGCTTCAGTATTCAAGGTGAGTTGCAATCATGGGAAAGACAAAGGAGCTTCAACAAAAGCTGAGAGAAGATATTATTTCATCACACCTGAAGGGACTTGGGTGTAAGATGATTTCCAAATAAATTAACATTCCAAGAGACACCATTGGGAGAATTATAATGAAGTTCAAAAAGAAATTATATTTTTTTCCGGTTGAGTGAACGCTGTGCTCGTGTGTCTGCCGCAGCTCACCGGGTGTCTCTCCTTCTTTGCTATCGCTGGATTCCTTCTCTGTGTCATTTTTCCCTGAAATCTAGTGGATTACCGCATCTCCTCTTGGTGTCTGCCGAACCTTCCTGCTCTCTCGCTGGAGCATTGTTGCTTTGCTGCTGTTGTATCAATCCGTGGATGAATGCTACAAACTTTGCTACAAACTTCGCTACAAATTTGCTCCTCCAGTTCGGTTTGCCACTGCCCGGCACGCCTGCTCTTTCCCTGCATGAGCTCTCTTCCTCGCTCCCCTCACATGACTACTACAGTGGTGAATGTGTCTCTAACCGCTTGCCTCATTGTTGTCCCCAGTCTGTTCAGTGGTTGGTGTACTAAACTGCGCTAATTACATTGCAGACTGGGTTGTGTTGTGAGCCTGGTTGGCTAACTTGTAGCATTAGTGTGGTGTTGCTGTGTCGCTTGTGGCAACTTTACTGTTTTGATGTCATGTTTCCCGTTGGCAGCTGGATTAATGTCCTCTCAGCTCGCTTTATGCTGTGCCTGTGTGTTTTTTGTAACTTGGCAATGGAGCCAGTTTACAGCCCTGCTGCTCTCAAACTTTTTCACTGCCACACCGCCCTGGATCAGACGCTGGATAAACTCTGCTGCTCGCTTGGAATTATTCGTCGTCCACGTTATGTTCATCGCTTCAAAAGACAACCGACTCTCATCTATGGACATGATGCTCAAATCCCAACTGTTTAAACGTCTGATCGTTGTCGACGATACCAGCCAAAGAACAGGGGAATTAACTTTGACAACCTTTGTCGCCCTCCTAGGCTGCCTCCTCCTGCCTCGTCATCATGTCAGAACTTTTACATTGGCCACCTAAATGCGCGCTCAATCACAAACAAAACGGCCCTAATAAACGATATCATCGTGGACAAAAAATGTGACTTGTTTTGTCTCTCCGAGACCTGGCAACAACCCAGTGACTGCATTAATTTAAACATGAATTTAAACATGCTGTTTAAACATACTCAGACATATAGGGATGCCCTCAATGCTGCCCGCTCAAACTATTACTCATCGCTCACAACCTCCTCCATATCCAGGCCTAAAACCCTGTTCAGGACCTTGGACAAACTCCTCAAACCCCCTGTCACTGCCTGTCCTAAGACCCCTGAGCAGTGCCAGGCCTTCTTATACTTCTTTGATGACAAAATTAGCCAAATTTATCACTGCTTCAACCCCAATGCGATCTCTCTCTCTTCTTCTCCTCCCTCTCTGGGCCCTCAGCTTTCCCATTTCACCGCTATAGACTCCCTCACTATCACTGACATTGTAAATAAGTCCAACTCCTCATTGTGTCAGCTTGACCCTGCCCCCACCCCTCTACTTAAAGCTTGTATCACATCCTTATCTGAACCCATTGCATTGATTGTAAACACCTGCCTCAACTCTGGTGTTGTGCCTGCTCCCTCAAGACTGTTGCAGTCACACCCATTCTCAAAAAAACGGACTGTGACTATTAAACTACCGCCCTATTTCCAGCTGTGTCGTCATCAGAGCTTGTGAATCCGGCCAATCGTGGAACAGCTATGTCGTCATCAGAGCTAGTGAATCCGGCCAATCGTGGAACAGCTGTGTCGTCATCAGAGCTTGTGAATCCGGCCAATCGTGGAACAGCTATGTCGTCATCAGAGCTCGTGAATCCGGCCAATCATGGAACAGCTGTGTCGTCATCAGAGCTTGTGAATCCGGCCAATCGTGGAACAGCTGTGTCGTCATCAGAGCTTGTGAATCCGGCCAATCGTGGAACAGCTGTGTCGTCATCAGAGCTCGTGAGTCCGGCCAATCGTGGAACAGCTGTGTCGTCATCAGAGCTCGTGAATCCGGCCAATCGTGGAACAGCTGTGTCGTCATCAGAGCTCGTGAATCCGGCCAATCTTGGAACAGCTGTGTCGTCATCAGAGCTCGTGAATCCGGCCAATCGTGGAACAGCTGTGTCGTCATCAGAGCTTGTGAGCCGCTCTTGAGAAGCTGCGCTGGCTGAGTCCTCCGGCTACTCTCGAATCGCTCTCGCGGTACTTTGATGGCATACGTCACAGTCACGTGGTGTCGGCGCTGTATCAAGTCAGACAAAATTTCTAACCGGCATGCACTGTTCAAGTCAGCCTCCGATCGGTCTGCGCAGAGCTGCATGAAGTCGAGCAACCCTATGAGTGTACACACTGGCGGCGCCATTCTGCGTCTGTCCGCGGCGCCCAGCTACCTTTGAACCTCGTTCAAAATTCTGCTGCACTACAGAGCGCCGTTTACATCATTTTGTATTCAATTTACATTATATTTGTCTCACATCGTCGTTAATGTACATACTGACTTCACCCTGTGCTGCAAGATACATTTAGTTTTACATTGCTTTGCAGAAATTTGTGATGTTATTGGATTTTCAGGAGATTCTCTATTAATTCAGTTAACGGACGCCCTGAGGTAAAGTGTTCAGACTGCAGACTCGGGAATGATTGTATTTAATTGTACAGCACAATAACATATTACAGACAATATCTTAATTTCATAATGTCCTTAAACAACAATATTGCTGGCCGGTGTGCGACCCCCTTCAGACCCCAGAGGGTTAAGGTGAAGCTGCTTTGAAACTATTTCTGTTGTATAAAGTGCTATACAGGTCCTTCTGAAAAAATTAGCATATTGTGATAAAGTTCATTATTTTCCATAATGTAATGATAAAAATTAAACTTTCATATATTTTAGATTCATTGCACACCAACTGAAATATTTCAGGTCTTTTATTGTTTTAATACTGATGATTTTGGCATACAGCTCATGAAAACCCAAAATTCCTATCTCAAAAAATTAGCATAGCATGAAAAGGTTCTCTAAACGAGCTATTAACCTAATCATCTGAATCAACTAACTAACTCTAAACACCTGCAAAAGATTCCTGAGGCTTTTAAAAACTCCCAGCCTGTTTCATTACTCAAAACCGCAATCATGGGTAAGACTGCCGACCTGACTGCTGTCCAGAAGGCCATCATTGACACCCTCAAGAAAGAGGGTAAGACACAGAAAGAAATTTCTGAACAAATAGGCTGTTCCCAGAGTGCTGTATCAAGGCACCTCAGTGGGAAGTCTGTGGGAAGGAAAAAGTGTGGCAAAAAACGCTGCACAACGAGAAGAGGTGACCGGACCCTGAGGAAGATTGTGGAGAAGGACCGATTCCAGACCTTGGGGGACCTGCGGAAGCAGTGGACTGAGTCTGGAGTAGAAACATCCAGAGCCACCGTGCACAGGCGTGTGCAGGAAATGGGCTACAGGTGCCGCATTTCACATTCTGTAGAGCTGGACATTTAAAGAAGGAACAAATGACAAAATCTCAAGTTCACCTTTGAGAATGAAACCAACCTGTTTGTGTCTCAGTATCTTCATGTTTGACTCTGAATGTTTCTTCAATCTTCACGTCTTCACTCTCCTCTTTAATAAACGGCATCTTTATAATCGTGTCACGTGGATCTCAGTCGCTTCACCAGGAGTTTTTCTGTTCTGTTTAACAGAAAGAAAAACACTCAAAACTAAATCTCTGAGTACGTCTCAATCAGATCTAGTTCAGTAGTTCAGTTCACCGGTAAGAGAGTCAGTCAGAGAGAGAGAGAGTTAATGGACTTAAATGATCTGATTAGACTAAAAACACTCTAAACTAAATCTCTGAGAGCGTCTCAATCAGATCTAGTTCAGTAGTTCAGTTCACTGGTAAGAGAGTTAGTCCGATAGAGAGTTAATGGACTTTAATGATCTGATTAGACTAAAAACACTCTAAACTAAATCTCTGAGAGCGTCTCAATCAGATCTAGTTCAGTAGTTCAGTTCACTGGTAAGAGACTCAGTCAGAGAGAGAGTTAATGGACTTAAATGATCTGATTAGACTAAAAACACTCTAAACTAAATCTCTGAGTGCGTCTAAATCATATCTAGTTCAGTAGTTCAGTTCACTGGTAAGAGAGTTAGTCAGATAGAGAGTTAATGGACTTTAATGATCTGATTAGACTAAAAACACTCTAAACTAAATCTCTGAGAGCGTCTCAATCAGATCTAGTTCAGTAGTTCAGTTCACTGGTAAGAGACTCAGTCAGAGAGAGAGTTAATGGACTTAAATGATCTGATTAGACTAAAAACACTCTAAACTAAATCTCTGAGTGCGTCTAAATCATATCTAGTTCAGTAGTTCAGTTCACTGGTAAGAGAGTTAGTCAGATAGAGAGTTAATGGACTTTAATGATCTGATTAGACTAAAAACACTCTAAACTAAATCTCTGAGAGCGTCTCAATCAGATCTAGTTCAGTCTTGCGCTTGTATGGATGAATTCACACTAAATTATGTAAAACGCCTGTCTTGGCGAGTATCCCAGTAAACAAAGGTTATATCACAAGTGAACGTAGACAGTGTATGCTGATTCGCCTTATTCACCTGGCGGCCATTTTGAAAACGTGAACGCGTTGAGGGGTACACAAACCCGGAAGTTTGACTCCGACGCAGCAGCACCAGCAAAGGAAACTCCAGTGTGGAGTGGACCACCAATCTTTCCTGTCTGCCCGAATTAACGATGCAAAATGTGGAGCAGTGAGCCAGTACTGACTGCAACATCCCCCGGGCTGTGTTAATTAAGGGATACAGTAACTGGATCGAAGGTTTTATCCACGACATTGAACGTATGAATGGATGCCGATTTACCTCCGTTTCTGCTAGCTTGTAGCAGCTAGGGGTAGTAAGCTTAGCTGTGATATGGAGTTTTTGACTGTGTACTATGTTAGATTAGATCTATACAAATCCTTAACCATCGTTATTGTTCTTCTTTATGAATCTATACAAATATGTGAACTTGTATTGTTACCATAGCACCTTATCATGGTCAGTGTGTAACAGGATCAGTCCCTGTCAGTCCTTATAATCACTTCTCATGCTCTTTACTTTTACATACCTGTGAGTGATTTGATTGTTTTACTTGTATGTGTGTGTAAGCTACTGGATGTGTATCCATCTGTGTATCTATCTAAAGAATAAAGTACAATTGTATTACACATGGATGATGTCCTTTATAACTTTATAATTTAATATACCGGAACCAGAACAGGTCGGAATATCAGAAAACATTAAAAAAACATTGATAGGCACACTGGTCTAGGTTTGTAAAGGTAACTTTGTACATAGAAGTTGATACGGGGGAATAATGTAAAATGGCCTGCCTGTATACTGTAAGCATGGAAAAGGAACCAGAACATCAGAAAACAGGCCGTTCAAAAAACAATGATAGGCACAATAGTCTAGGTTTGTAAAGGTAACCATGTACATAGAAGTATGGAAAAGGAACCGGAACAGGTCAGAACATTAGAAATTACATTAGGAACAAACCATTTAAAAACATTAACAAAAGAGAACTATATACATAAACAGATTATTAGTGATGTCTTGCTCGTTGTTGGGGGGACAGATGTGTAGCCCATCTTGGCAAAGTGAGCGAGAGTGTAGAGCAGCCAGATGAGATGGTTGCACTGTCCCAAGCCAGCTTTGCAGTTGCACTGCGTCTCTCTTATAAATGGCTGCTCAAGTGACAGCTCCACCTGAAAAGATAATCAAACTTTAGACACTTGACACTTCAGAGTTGCTATTAACAAATATATATATATATATATATATATGTGTGTGTGTGTTTATATATATATATATATGTATGTATATATTAGGGCTGGGCAAGTTAACGCGTTATTATCGCGTTAACGCATTTATTAATTAATGCCGACAATTTTTTTATCGCACGTTAACACAGTTTTTTTTATTATTATTATTTTGAAAATCCGTTGCTCACTGGCTCTGAATACACATAGGCCTACAGTCAAACCATGATCACAGGAGGGGTGGGATGTTGGTCAGCCAGCAAATAACCCACCCAAACAAGCAGTGGATAGAGGCAGGTTCTCTCTGGTGAACAGTTAAAGGGTTGCGCTCCGCGAGTGAATGACAGGCGCTCTATGGATAGTACCTATAAAACCTATAGATAATAACTATTTAGATTCTGGAAACTCACTAAAAGCGAGCCGAGGATCAGTCTCTCTTCTAATGATTTGTGCTGCGCGTCCTTTATAAAAAGTTATAGACAATTCAACTTCGGCAACGAGCGGGCGCGTGCGTGAGGCGAGCATGACCGCAAAGGTTTCACAGGAACGCACCCGCTTGTCGCTGCACCTTGTGCTCGACCACTTCACCTCACTCTTGGCTGATTTATACTTCTGCATCGGACTTACGCCGAAGACAATACGCTATAGACTACGCGTTGGTTTTCATTTATATCTCTGCGTCGTTGTCCGCGTTGACGCGCAATTACACATGCACAGGGAGCATGTGAAACCCGGGGAGCGGTTCTAGCAATCACAGCGCTTGCGGCACGCGTAGAATTGACGTTACATTTTTGGAGAGGTGCACGTCAGGGTACGCCGAAGTGTACGCGCGCTACACAGCCACGGCGTGAGTATAAAGTATAAATTGTTTTTTTTTACTCTGTTTAATGTAATCTTACGTGGGAAACCATGGCATGACCAAACCTAAGCTACTATAAGTAACGTTGGTCGACTTATATAGTAGTGATCATGACCTCTGACTACTACATAGACTGTTTCTGCTGCTCCCTGATAAAAGATACCTGTTGATACCTGTTCAGAAAAAAAACAAGAAAACTGGACTCGTTTTAACATACTAGATAAAAGGTAATGCCCTGGCACTGGCAAATAGCTTCGTTTAAATATTTGATTTGATTACATTAATGTTTAAGTTGAGATTTGAGATTACTGTGTAAAGGGAATACTGCTGGTATAAAAGCACCTTATTTGTTTAAAGTTATTGCACTTTTGTGTATATAGCAGTACATTTAAATCAAAAGTGCGCAATACACTACTTTAGAAGTCATTATTCAATTTTGCGCATAACAATGCGATTAATCGCGATTAAAAAATGCAATCGTTGCCCAGCACTAGTCTATATATAAAAATATAAATATATGTATATGTGTGTGTGTGTGTGTATATATATATATATATATATATACACACATATACATACACACACACACTGAGTGTGCAGTGAATTAGGTAGGCTACATCTGGCATTTAAATGATCTGCCATGAAAATATTACAGCTACATGCTGGTAGTGGTAGGTTGTTTACAGCTGTGATACCTGATAGTTATACTGTCATTACACGATCATTGTCAACAAGCAATAGCAACATGCACCTAGCCCTGTCTGGCTTTGCTAATTTGAAACAAGATAATATTTGAGTAGATATCAATGAGGCTTATGTGATATTACATCAACTACAGATAACATGTTAATGAGATAAAATCAACATGTTATTTTCAGTCAGACAGGGAAAGGTACATTTTTCCGCACCGAGGGAAAAGACCTAGCCCTCACAAATATGTGTGATGGGCTCCTATTAACTGTCGATTAAAGACATGTTAAGTGTTAAATAAAATCTAACATAGTACACAGTCAACAACTCCATATCACAGCTAAGCTTACTACCCCTAGCTGCTACAGGCTAGTAGAAACGGAGGTAAATCGGCGTCCATTCATACCTTCAATGTCGTGGATAAAACCTTCGATCCAGTTACTGTATCCCTTAATTAACACAGCCCGGGGGATGTTGCAGTCAGTACTGGCTCACTGCTCCACATTTTGCATCGTTAATTCGGGCAGACAGGAAAGATTGGTGGTCCACTCCACACGGGAGTTTCCTTTGCTGGTGCTGCTGCGTCGGAGTCAAACTTCCGGGTTTGTGTACCCCTCAACGCGTTCGCGTTTTCAAAATGGCCACCAGGTGAATAAGGCGAATGGGGTCCGTGCGTTCGGTCTTAAAGGGCCAGCAGTCTGATAAACCTGCTGCTGTGTTTTAATGCTAATCAAACAAGGCACAAATAAATGAATCCGTGTATCATTCGTTCAGTCGTTTTTTAATTTAATATTGAAAGTAGAAAAATGAGAAAAGAGTTCCTTTTTTGTTTTTTAATTTTTTCCAAAAAAACAAAAAACAAGAATTCAGCTTGTTTTTCGTTCTGAGGTAGAAAAATGAATAAACGGCTTGAATATTCGATTTCTACACGTGGGCGGGAATGAAACGCCCCTTTCCTTTGATTGGTCAGCGGAAGATCAAACTGTTCCATCATCAGTTCTTCCTCAGTTCGCACAGCAGAATAAGAGTCCTCCGCTGCCGCCGCTGATGTGAGTCTTATCTCGTTTATTACAACTATATTTCACCTTTTTCTCATCAAACAACCAGACTAACGAATGGCTCGTCACAACCCGTGCCGGGGAAGAGCCTAGACAGAGCTAGAAGACATAATCAAACACAACAGATTGTGTGTCTTCATGAGAGGCTTTGGAGAAAATTAAGAACAAAGAAATTAAACTGGTGTATTTTTTTCAACATAATGGCTTTTCCGAGCCAGCACTGCATACTTGCGGTGGCACGATCCGCACTTTCTGCCCCCGATTCCTGGGATTCAGTGTTGGCCGATAGCGAATACCGATCCGATACTAAAATAATTATTTAAAAAAACATAATAAAACTGTCTCTGTTTGCCTCACTGTGGGGAAGAGACTGATTATTCTTTTGTGAAAGTCATCAGGCTTGACTTAAACATTATTTTCCTAACTTTGTAAAACAATAAATGTAGTGCATGAGTCCGGCTGATTCACAGTCTCGCGTGGCCAGACCTTCAGACTGACGCTCAGGGAAAACAATACACAACCCATATTCAGTGTGCAAATGAAACAAAGAAAAATTCAAACCTCTTTTAGTTACAGTTAGGGTTGGGCCGATCGTCCATCTTGATGGCTGACAGACATCACGATGTTTAGACGGCATCGGCTAAACATCGGGTGTCCCCTGTTTCCATGGTGACGCGTCATGCTTGGCACGTGATTCACCACAGCCAAAATAGCGCTGTATGACAGATTTAGCGCTTTTATTTCTAAATATTAACAAACTTGCTTACCATGTCATGAACTATCTTCTATTCCGATTCTCAAATATGTGTAAGTGAGTTTTTGTCGTTTAAAAAAACGTTATAAATGATCTTGATCTGTAACGTGAGATGGGCGCCGTGTTTGGGCCGCAGTTCAGAGATTTCTGTCTGTTGGATTTATTACAGCGCGTGAATTCGCCAGTTTCTCCCGAAATACATGAAAGTGGCCGGTGATCTGGGAGAAAAATAGAGTTGACTTTATAGTTATTTACACTGCCTCTCTCTGATATGAATAAAAACCGTCGTCAAAAATATTTGAATGGGTTGTTATTGCTGCTTCCATAGACACCATTGTGTATTTTACAAACTATAAATGTATTGTTTTGCTATAAATTATATGTATTTAAATGTCTGAAACCAAAAATAAACATTATGTGGTTAAAAACACTGAACAGTTGTGGTATAGCCTATGACAAGCGTCCGTCTTTGGCTCGAAAGCACAGTTTGAATCTAGCAGTGATGTCACGTCACTGTACGTTCGCTCCTTAGTGCTCAGCTGCTGCAGAGCTGCCGAAATCGAAATTGCTGATGAGATATAGAGGAAAATATCTAGTGGAAAATGAGAATATTACGAAAATACCTGTCGGCCATGTCGGCCCACCGGGAATCTCCCGGTAGTCCCGATGCCTGGACGTCACACTTTAAATCCAACCTGTTGCCTTTCACCATCCACTTATTTAGCTGCTGTCGCATCAACTGACATGCCATCTCCTTTCCCCTCTATCTTTTTCTATTTTTAGCCCCCGACAGCTTTTTTGCTTTATCCATCTTTTTCGACGACAACTCACTAACATTACTCGCTCCTGCTCGCTCTGCGCAAACGGTGCCCACTCGCGATATAACAATATACCGCTCGTTTTATAACATTGAGGAAATGCAGAAATGATTTAGAAACACACAACAGCAGCTACATAAAATACCCAAACATATTTTTTTTAACCATCGCTGTTGATCTAAAATTCGTCAAAATCACTGTCTGTATCTGAAAGGACAGTTAACATTCACCTCAGGCTTGCTTTCCGACATGCAGTTCTTTGTTCGGCAGTGAGTCCAGTTGTCAGACTCGCGGTGTAAAATACTTTGAAAACAATTCTGCCCTACTCTGACTCGGACTGGCTGTCAGGTATCGGCATTAGGAATGATGATTGTTTTTTTTAAAGCTGCGAAGTTTATAGAGATATAGCGGGTAAATGCTGCCTTCAGTTGTCTTCAGTTGAGACGCTTTGCTTGTCATGATACGGAATATCTGCGAAAGTGTTACTAGCATCTCATTTCACACATATTTTGTTACTGTGTTGATTCTATATTAAAATGTCGATACAATGTAACGTATTTTCTCTAGCTCTTGTTTTAAATTATATTGTTCCGTTATTGTGCTTGTTGTTGTTGTCGTCTGTTGACGTTGTACAAGCGGAATGTGGCGGTTGGTCGGTGTGGTATTAGCCCCACCCCCCTCCACTGTGATTGGCTGGTATGGTATTAGCCCCGCCCTTCCTCAACATTCTTCAACTCTCGGTGACCAATGAAAAACACTCAGCGCTTCAGCGTGAAAAAACGCTCAGCGCCTCGTTACTGTACGTTCACATCGCCGCCGACTTGAGCTTCCAAAGCGGCCGGAAGTCATTCACTTTCAATGGAAGCTGGCTTCTCTCCGCTGCAAGGAGCGTCAAATCCATCGGCGCCGCGTTCTGGGCATTTTGAGCGTCAATTAGAAAGTTGAAAGCAGCTCAACTTTATGGTAATGAGCTATGACGCGGTTCAAACGCCAGCAACCAATCGTAATATAGACGTCCTTCGTGCTGGCTGATTCCGGAGAAACATACGATGTAAACTTTCGTTCCTACCAAAACATTAGTCCAGAGAAAATGGAGGAGAAGCTAATCATCGCCGTTGCTGGGTTTCCTATCATTTATAATGACGTTGTTTGCTTAGAGACTGCATGAGCGCAACTTTTATTTGAAATATTTACGAACGCTCATTTGCTCACGGTGACACCGATTTGACCAATTGCACTGATGCAAATAATACCCTAATGCAAACAATAATAATAATAATAATAATAATAGCTAATTATTCTTTTTTTCCCCTACCAAATGTGACCAAAACGCTTATAAAAATGCTGTCATTATAAAAATGTTCTTCAATGTATTGCTTGTTTTTTCTGTTTATTACATTTCATGTTGTGACACTTCTCTTCTCCCTGAAGCGTCCTTGACAGGGCGACAATTGGAAAAATACGCCAGCTGTGTGAAAAAACCTTTTTGCTGGACACACGGCCTGAGGATCCACAACCAGGTGTGTTTGCAGCTCGATTAAATAAATGCTTCCTTTATACGTCTTAAGCTATGAAACTTGCAGGAGATTTTAATGGTACAAAGACCTCTTATATGCCGAAAGATCACGGCAAATTTGGTATCTTGTGTCATCACCCCTTTAAATTATCTGATTAGAGAAAAACATTCAAAACTAGCACTACAAATTAATAAAACAACACAGATAATATGAAAAAATAATATTTTGTTATGATTTATATTTGGTATTTAATAACTCTTAGATTATATTTAATGGACTGCACCTTCCATTAAAACATTTTTAGAGACATTAAGACATTAAAAGATTGTTTGTTTGTTCTCTTTGCAAGCATTTGTTTGAGTTGACTGAGTTTAAAACAAGTTTCAAAAAACCTCTCTGTCATTTTCTCTTTCATTATTTCCCAGAGAGCAAACAGCGTGTTTATGATGAACTGATTCACAATAGGGAGCGAAATGAGACGCAGCTTTTCTGTTACTCGCGTGTGGAGGCGCTTTACTCACAAACTGTTCATTCATGCTTGTTATGCACTACTCACAACAATGTTCATTAGTGCTATTAGATTACCGGTAGATATATTACAATAGTATATTCATTAACAATTAACTTATTTCACAGGTTTACATATACTTGTTTGAACGGGTTGTATTGATTTAAACACTTTAGATTAGATTAAAAACACAAACCTTTCTTCAGCAGAATCACAGATGCAGGAGCGGCGCAGTCTTATGACGTCATGCTCCCACACCAAAATAAAAGTCCCGTTCATAATATAATATAATAGAAAGTCACAAACAGAAAACACATTCAAATGATAAGATAAAGAATTGATTTAATGTATGAATTACAGATTTCCAAAGCTTTCAACACCACTGAGATTTTTTCCAAAAGCTTCTGGCTTATATCTAAATGTAAGCAAGTGTAAAGTGATCACAATTATAATACAAACTACAGAGCATTTGTGATATTCTCAATCATGAATAAAAAGTACCTTGATCTTCATTTTACTAATTATTGAAAGAACTAAATACCTAAATATTTTTATTTAATATTTAATATAAACTTAAATATTTAAGTAAATTAAATAATTATGGTTCTTGAGCACTTAACATAAAAAAACACGTTCTTTCCTTTTCCTTTAAATTCTCGCTTGTCTGGCTTATGCTACTCCAAGCAATGTCTGAACTTTGTATTGTGAGCACTTCTTGCGTTGTTTTTGCCTCTTCACGATGACTCGCTTGGTCTAGTCCTCAGTTGTAAGTCGCTTTGGATAAAAGCATCTGCTAAATGACTAAATGTAAATGTTCTTGCAGGCCTCTCGAGCTCCACACACGCCCTAAGGTGAGCCCGGTAGGCCTGTGCGTGGCTCAGTTCTGGGTTAGCCATGACCAATATTACTTCTCAATCCGACCACTGTGTTTTGACATTAGCATAAGTTATATTGAAACCGATCGAAATCATATGATTGGATTCGCGCCTTCTGATTGGTTCTCGTAACGTAGCGGCTTTTGCTGCCAAAGGGAAGTGGCGTCTAGAGGCTTTTGCCAACAAACTGAATGAGTTTCTGAATGGGCTGAGGCTGAAATGTAGAGGATTTGAAGCAAACATATTTGCTGAACGTGTGCTATGTGCAGATAGCGTTCGCTCAATGTCATTATCGCATTTTTGAAGAAGGTGGCGTTTAGCGGCTTTTGCATCTGAACTCTTCATATATAATATATAAAAAACACAATGGATGCATACCTGAAGACTTCATGTCTCATTGTACAGTCAACATAGTATTTATATTCCCAATACTAATGATAAATGTGTCAGTAATACTTTTTTGCTGTCTTACAGTGGAAAACTCCTGGAGATTGAAAGAAAACATTCAAAATTAATGCAATCCCGAAGATGTGTGTTCCTTGTTGCTATGTTGTTTTCCTGTATTTGGAGACTGATACAAAAAGGGTCAAGTCAAGTCATCTGCATTTATATCTTTGTCTGTGTTTGAGTAACAAACACAGACAAAAAATTTTATCTTTCAAAGCTATGAAATCCAGTGGTAAAATCACATCAGATGTCTGCCTCCTTGAGTACAATGGTAATAAATGATTGGTCTTTTTCTTGGGATGCCCAAAACACTTTTATTGTGCTCAATCATAAAAAAACACATTATTTTCACTTTTAAAGGCACAATATGTAGCTTTTTTTCGCCACAAGAGGCCGCAGTTTCCAACAATAACAAAGGCGTAGGTTTATGACGCAGTGATGAGCTGAATGATGGGACTTGCTGTCAAGCTGATGGATCTAATAATGTTTATGGATGAGTGCAAACATTCATGTTTTTTAACATTACAGTAGTATGAAGCAGGTCGCGATTGCTAAAGAGACAGATATCACACGCGAGTCCCGCGGATATAAAGGAATAAGGACATTTCATTCTACCGAACTACCCGCAAGTGCTGGATTACTCACAGGTCAGTTTATTACACGAATTAAACTTGTGAGGTAACGCAGCGCTGCTTCACTTGGTCTAACGTTACACTATCACACTAAACGGCATTTAAATGTGTGTTGAAAGTTAAAATGTTATACTACGTGTTAGTTCGTTTGCTATATGAAACTAGCAGTAACGTTAAGCTAGATCAACATTAGAATAACATACTGACCATATTCTAACATTTCATCATGTTGAGCTAACACTATATAACATTGATTTGTTTTATGTACATTTGCTCACCTGTCTAATAAAGCTGTCAAGTCGTGACTCGTGAAGCTCTGTCAAGTCCAAGTTAGTCGCGGACGTGGAGCTCTCAGCATCTCAAAAACGCCACGCTGATATTGATCCTCATTTTAGTTCTCCTTATTTGTCCCACAGTCTGCTTGCCATGGTCTATGTTTGAAAGAAACAAGAACTGCGTGCCGCTAAACGTACGCAGTTGTCCACGTCTGTCTCCATGGTTACGTCATGGCTATGGCAGTATGAATGGAAACCGAGGATAGCGCGGATATTGCGTCATTGACAGGCGACATTTTTTTCTGGGACGGCCACTTATTTAAAATCGGAATTTCTCTGAAATAAAAGAAATCTTTGGAGACTTTTGGGATATTGTAAGTACACAACTGCAGGAAATATATCACACTGTGCAAGTGATTTTTGGATATTTTATTACAAAATTCCTACATATTGTACCTTTAATGGAAACACAGAGCTTAAAACATTTTATTGGAAACACTGACCGAAGATCATTAGTCGCAAACCCTACTCCTGAAGCATTAGACATTTCTGCAAGTAGACAGAAATAAAACCTGTCTACTTTCTTTCTGATCACATCCAAAACATCACTGGTATCTTTCTTTGGATGAGTACGTCTTTCTCAGCTGAGACTACAAAAATCATACCAATTCATTCCAGTTATTAGCATCTGTCACTGTATACTTGCCATTAACAAGCATGGGTTTGTTTTAGCTCTAATTTTCCTGACTTAATTTTGAGATATGAGCAGTCAACATAACTTTTACAATTTTGGGCATTTCATCTCAATCAGCCCAAACTGTGGGCAAGCCCCAGTGGGTTATCTATTATGAATTAACTCGTAAATTCATCTAAATCGACAACTTGTATGTTAGACCCTATACCGACTAAGCTACTGAAAGAGATAGTCGGGGAGCCAAAGTCTCAAAAATGGGTTGAACCTGACATGGTCTGCCATACTTTTTATTTGTGTTTTTTCTGTTAACTTTGACCCTAAGAACCAATAATTGGAGGGTCTGCTCTGCCGGAAATATCGCAATTTTTTTGTGTGGCCATGTTAGTGTATGCACTCATTATTTTTTATCAGAAAAATGTGAAAAAGTGATTTTTTTCATCAAATCCTTAGTGGGTTGGGTAGGCTGTCAATAAATGCATTCCAGATACACAGAACACATGTGCTGACAACATCCACTGAAAAAATAACTCTTAAAAACACATTTCTATATGATTTTGCATCAATTTAATGCAAAAAAATTTGGCGTTTTCTCACTTTTTTCCAATATTTTCATCTTTACTTCATTACTTCAACTATTCCCCTAAGTTATGACATCAGTCAATATGCCATTCTTTTCACCAAACACTATACTCATTCCACAGAAAATATTATAAAAATCCAACCAAAATCAATGGATCTGTGAGGATTTCACTACTAGTTGGCGATCAACAGGCTCAGAACTTCAATAGAATTTTGGACTACTGTCAAAATTCTTAAAAACATGCTGGATATTTAGCATCATGGCACACTTACAAACACACACACATACACATGATCTTAGTAATTTTAATGAGTTTCGAATAACCAACCAACGGTTACCAACGGACTTCGAAGCTGCTCATCATTGTCTGTGGTAAGTGGTAGTGAATACCGATAGGTCTGCCCCAGCGTTTTGGGAAAAGAATGGTAATATGGATATTGTAATGGTAATTAACTGAAAGGACCACGCCAGTCTTCAAACAAGTATATTTCTGATGATTCCTCATCCCAAACGTATCCCTGTAGCAGCAGTATTCATTCTCTACTAGTTTACTTAGCTAGCTTTAGCCGTTTTAGCTCATTTCGGTGGTTTCTTTAAACGGACATAATTCCTCACAGGTATGGGGTAGAGACGTAACAGGGGTAGAGCAATACAACTGAAGGCTCTACTTCCCATGGTAGTCAAACGCACAGATGGTACAACAAGAGTCACAGAAACAGAAGACCTGAGGGATCGGGTAGGTACATACACATGAAGTTCACTCAGATATGAAGGTGCTAGATTATGAAGAGCCTTATAAGTAAAAAGTAAAATTTTGAATCGAATATTTTTAAAATTTTTGAATGGAAGCCAATGAAGGTGCCCTAAAACTGGAGTAATATGCTCATTAGACGGTGTTCGTGTAATGATCCGAGCTGCTGAATTTTATGAATAAGTTTCTGTGAAACACCACTGAGCAGAAAGTTACAGTAGTCAATTCGAGAGGTAACTAATGCATGCATGAGGACAGCAGTACCATTAGCAGAAAGAGATGGTCGAAGACGATTAATATTTCGCAGATAGTAGTATGTGGACCGTGTAATATTATTTACATGAGCCTTGAAAGACAGAGTACTATCAAGGATGACACCCAGACTCTTGACCTGAGAAGAAGGAAAGATAACAGAGTTGGCGATAGTAAGTGTAAAACTTCCACAATTATGCAGTTTTGATTTAGTACCTACTAATAAAATTTCAGTTCCCTTTCAGTCGCTCACTTGCGACATAACATCGACGTGACAACGTAATTGGGATCACTTCAGGGAGCCCTATCAACTTCGAGTGTCTACAGAACGAGCCAATGAACGTTGGCGTGCGTGAAACGCGCCCCGCCCCGCAGCGCGGGTATAAACAGGAAGCGGGCGCACGCACACATTGTCTTTCACTTCGGAGCCGAGCTTTCGTTTGACTGAGTTCTGCAGACTGCTGCAACATTGAAGACTCCAGAAAAGCAAGACTCTGTATCCAGTGCTGGTGTGACTGCGCGATCAGCGGTGGCCTCGAGCATTTTACAGCTTACAACTGCTGTTTTCACAGCATTGCTTGTGTGTGTGTGTGTTTGTCGGTCTCGGTGGGCGTTCTTCTTTGAGTGTGTACCCTGATTACACCGTGGCTATCCCTGGGTGCTTCAGCACTGAAAAAGTTTCTACTTCTGTTTTTGGTTTTCACTAAAAGAGCAACACAAGCGTGACCCTGCGTCCTTTTCAGGATCTCTTTCCGCTCATGCGTTTCTGGATGCGGTCATTCTTTGGCGCCAGCAGACGGCCACAATAGTTGCTTCTCATGTTTGGGCATTCAGCACGCTGAGGCAGCTTTTGTGAATAGTTCATGTTCCCATTGCGGGAATATGACTATGACAGCGCTGAGATTGAGACTTGCTTACCTCAAGGGAGGTGCAGTCCCCTCGCCTATGCCCCGATCTAGCGTTTATTTTGGACCTCAGAATAAACCTACTTCTGTGCATGGTCAGGGTGATCTGAGGGTTATCTGAGGATTGACGTGAGGGCTTCCCCGCCGAGGCAATCACCTTGGGTCCCTCACACCTCACAAGCGCTGCCGCCATTGGAGCTCCCAAAGGAACGTGCTGGTCCTTCTCATGGACGACCAGCCGTGTCCTTTGGGGCTCCGCCTGACGATCAGATGACGATCGCAGCATCGGAGAGGGAGCTTCAGTCCTCTGGAGATGAGGATTCGGCTGTGTTGCCCCCTTTGAAGGAAACCGCACGTTTCGTTGGTCAGGCGATGTCCACCTTGGTGGTCCAGGAGCGCCACCTTTGGCTCAACCTGGCCGATATGAGGGACACCGATAAGAATCGGTTCCTGGATGCCCCTCTGTCCCAGGTTGGGTTATTCGGCAAGGGGGTCGAGAGCTTTGCCCCACCTGTCCGCCGGGCGCAGACCCTCTATCTGCTCGTCACTGAGGTCGACCTCCTGCAGCATCCTCCGCTCCCGCGAAGCCCCAGCAGCAGCCACCATCCAGGCCTCAGTGTGGACCGCACAGGTAGATCTGTTTGCCGCCCCGGACATGTCTCACTGCCAGTTGTTCTATTCCCTGACCGAGGGGACCCTCGGCACAGATGCTCTGGCACACAGCTGGCCCCCGGGCCTACGCAAGTATGCGTTTCCCCCAGTGAGCCTTCTTGCACAGACCCTGTGCAAGGTCAGGGAGGACGAGGAGCAGGTCTTGTTAGTTGCGCCGTATTGCTCCTCGCGACAGCCCCTCCCTGGCCCATTCCTCTGAGAGAGGAACTGCTCTCTCAAAGACGGAGCACCCTATGGCACCCACGTCCAGACCTGAATGCCATATTCTTCGTTACAGCTTTAAGGGATGAATTCCGTAAATACTTGGAAAGCCATGGAGTTCACAATGTTACCTCATACGCCTTAGAAGGCACTATGAAGTAGGTGGCAATTGTAAAATAATGGTTGTGCCACAGAAAGTATGTTCTACCCTGATTTGCTCAGCAGAAATGAATGTTGGCTGCATGCACTCAAAGTTGAAGGAGAAAGTGAAGATGAGTTGACACCAGATGACACCAACATCTCTTCCTACAACACTGCAAAGAGAATACGGAAGGAGCTCCAGGACCAACGTAAGCAGGCCCTGAAGGAAGAAAGAGAAGCCAGAACAGCTCAAGCCAGAGGAAGTCACCAGATGCCTGGAAGTATGACTGAAGACCCGTCACTGCAGCTAGAGATATCATACCTGGACGCATCCTGAAGAGTGAGCTCTAACCTGTATAACCACCTGGCATGGATGATAACAGATGCATCTCCAGAGTTAGGTGAGGACGGCCGAGTGAAAGTCAGTCCTAAGCAGCAAGAACAAGTTCTCAACCTTGCCCAGGATGTCTGCCAAGCAGTTGCCAAGATCCCAACACCGAAACACGTTGGGACAGCCGTTAAGGAAACCAGAAGCAAGTCGACTGTGTCACTCCTAAATAGATTTGGGAACAGCATCAGCTACAAAGACGCACAGAGATATATAACAACAATGGCAGCTGAAGAGCAGACAACTAGGGATGGTGCCTTCATACCGACGAACCTAAAGGTTGGACGATTCACACAGTTTGCATTTGATAACCTTGACTTCCCAGAGTACACAAAGGATGGACGAACACTGCATGGCACAACACACGTCATATTCCAGTACAAGAATCCAGATGACCAACACCAACGGTTAGTTTACCTCTACTGAAAACCCGCCAACCAGCCCTGGAATCTTCTCAGCCTTTTCAAACCAAGGAAAGCCACCTCAGTCTAAAAGATCGTCAAAAGAGTCGCTCCCTGGTTGGAGTTGAAACAGAGCCTAAGCTTCCTGTGTGTCTAGCAGAACCTCTTGACCACCTGAGCATCCTCTGGCATTTGGTGCATAGCTGCCCTACTGTATTATTGAAGGACCTGAAACCAAGTTGCGCTGCTCCAACATGGAGTTCATTCCAAGCATTTATCATCCCAGATACCATCCCTGAAACTGTGATCAGCTATGGTCCCTTCTTCCCCAAGTCACCAACAAACCACATCTGATCAATTCACTCCTCTTTTTTCATCCACTATTCTTCTCTCTTGTTCAGTCCACCCCTGTCCTCTTCTCTACTCATTCCACTCTTCTCTTCTGTTCAATCCTCCACTCCACTCCTCTTTACAGTCCTTTCCAATCCTCTGCTGCCTTCTCTTCTCGTTAACTTTTCCTCCACAGCAAACCCAATAAGATCAGAACCAAATCTGCCAATGGGAAATATTGTGCATTCGGGTGAAAGAAATCTAGATGTTTGACACTACTAGCTAACTAGCTTTTGACATATCACTCACTCTATATACTGTACAGTACTATATACAAAAACAAACTATGCATAATATATAGTATGTTTACATATTAATGAACATTTGTATTGTTCAGTATTGTGTACAGTCTGATATCCAATATAGCTATATATTATATATACGATATAGCTAGTAGGGGTGGAACGGTATATGTATTCGTATTGAACCGAAACGGTACGGGCGTCACGGTTCGGTGACGAATTTACACGGAGAATACACAGTATAAAAATAAATAAAACTCACGTGCAAATAAATTAATGTAATGCGGAACTACTGTTAGATACGCGGGTTCTTTAGGGACACATAATCTGTACCATCGGCTTAACTCTGAACGCGCGTTCACTTCAAACGTTGGCTTTATACACGCGTCCTATTCGCTTTGGACTAGCGTCGAACTAGACGCGATAGACGCTCTATTCACGTTTGGTGTGACCGCATAACGAACAGGCTGCGATGTCAAGATTGCAATGCTGGAGTGTGTGTGTGTGTGTGCGTGCGTGCGCGCGCGAGAGAGAGGCGCGATCGAACTGTGTGTGTGTGTGTGAGAGAGAGAGAGAGAGAGAGAGAGAGGCGCGGGCGCGATCGAACAGTGGAAACATAAAAACATACTCCGTCATTTTGTTCATACAGATCATTAAACCTGCAAAGTGTTTACTTATATTTGTGTACACTCGCAATAAAACACAACATTGTGCTTTTGTCACACTGTAAACTCTTGTCAAACTGTAACCAACAACTGTCACTCAACCAAAATTACACACACACACACACACACTGTTTTAAAAGCAAAACATTTATCCAACTCCATTTCAAAACAGTCTGTGGGTCCCATCTTTTGGACATTCATCATATTGCATTGGTTTTCATTTCTTGTCCTCGGAGCACTAATCTTACACATTCTACATTGATTAAAAAAGAAAATCGAATGTGTTTTTAATGGTAGTATTATTTTATACAGAAATCAATTATTTATAATTCAGATGAGAATAATGTTACATTGTTAATTAATAATGTTAATTAAAATTAAGGAAAACAAATATATTGATCTGAAATATAGCAAATTAATTTTAAATTAATTCAGGTACAATTACCAAACATATTGCAAGGTCTTTTTGTCTTTTTATTAATTTAATTAATAAACTAATTATATAAAACTATTGTCAGTGCACTACAAATAAACTGGTTCTATGCCTTTACTAATAAAACTTATTTAAAAAATACAATGCCTTCTGCATTTTTGTTTTGCTTTTCCCTCCATTGTACCGAAATCGTACCAACCGTGATGTCTGAACTGAGGTATGAACCGAACCGTGACTTCTGTGTACCGTTCCACCCCTAATAGCTATATAAAGCTATATATAGCTATATACTTTTTTTGTGGCCATTCATGCCACAAGCTAACTAGCTAAAACTTTTCTAAACCTGAACATAACAACTAGCCATATAGCTAATTGCTAACGGCAGCTAACGTTTAGTGTAGCCTTTAGTTATCCTTACTAGCCTACTATCTGTCTGACATGAAAAACACTTCAAGGACCACACCAGCCTTCATACAAGTGTATTTCCAACGATTCCTCGCTCCAAACATATCCCTGTAGCAGCATTTATTCTCATATCTATTGCTTTACCTAACAAGTCCAGTTGAAATTTTCGCAATTTCATATAGGACACATACCTCTCTTAGAGCATAGGATTCTGAGCATTTTTTTTTTTTAAAGTAAGTCTCTACCCCATACCTGTGAGGAGTTATGGCCGTTTAAAGAAACCACCGAAATTAGCTAAAACGGCTAAAGCTAGCTAAGTAAACTAATAGAGAATGAATACTGCTGTTACAGGGATACGTTTGGGATGAGGAATCATCAGAAATATAGTTGTTTGAAGACTGGTGTGGTCCTTTCAGTTAATTACCATTACAATATCCATATTACCATTCTTTTCCCAAAACGCTGGGGCAGACCTACCGGTATTCACTACCACTGTCACTTACCACAGACAATGATGAGCAGCTTCGAAGTCCGTTGGTAACCGTTGGTTGGTTATTCCAAACTCATTAAAATTACTAAGATCATGTGTGTGTGTGAGTGTGTGTGTGTGTGTGTGTGTGTGTTTGTAAGTGTGCCATGATGTTAAATATCCAGCATGTTTTTAAGAATTTTGACAGTAGTCTAAAATTCTATTGAAGTTCTGAGCCTGTTGATCGCCAACTAGTAGTGAAATCATCACAGATCCATTGATTTTGGTTGGATTTTTATAATTTTTTCTGTGGAATGAGTATAGTGTTTGGTGAAAAGAATGGCATATTGACTGATGTCATAACTTAGGGGAATAGTTGATTGCTAATGAAGTAAAAATGAAAATATTGGAAAAAAGTGAGAAAACGCCTATTTTTTTTGCATTAAATTGATGCAAAATCATGTAGAAATGTGTTTTAAGAGTTATTTTTTCAGTGGATGTTGTCAGCACATGTGTTCTGTGTATCTGGAATGCATTTATTGACAGCCTACCCAACCCACTAAGGATTTGATGAAAAAAATCATTTTTCACATTTTTCTAATAAAAAATAAAGGGTGCATACACTTTTGCGATATTCCCGGCAGAGCAGACCCTCCAATTATTGGTTCTTAGGGTCAAAGTTAACAGAAAAAACACAAATAAAAAGTATGGCAGACCATGTCAGGTTCAACCCATTTTATTGAGCTTTTGAGACTTTGGCTCCCCGACTAAGATGCTTCCAGATGTCATAGATCCTCTTCTTACTATCATTAATTCGTCTTTGTCTCTAGGATATGTACCAAAAACCTTTAAGCTGGCTATGATAAAACCGCTTGTTAAAAAAACGCAACTTGATCATACAAATTTAGTCAATTACAGGCCGATCTTGAATCTGCCTTTTCCATCAAAGATATTAGAAAAAGCAGTATCCTCACTAAGGCTGAACGATTAATTGCATTTGCGATAATATCGCGATATGATAAAACGCGATTTTCGAATCGCAACGTGCGCGATTTGAGGTGGTCCCGTGACGCGAGCGAAAGAGCGAAGAACTCGGCTGGGCTGCATCAACTTTTCATGCTGTCCTTGCTTTAACCTGTAGCGCAATGGCCTCTGGCTCGACGGAACAGTCAGAAACTGACACAGCTGAGACTTTAATCTCGAAGAGGAACAGCACGTCGGTGGTGTGGAACTATTTTGGTTTCAAAAAAGAAGATGCTGCGCAGCTTCACGTGTTGTGCAGAGCATGTCGTGCTCCCGTTGCTACTTCTCGGGGTAACACTACAAACTTGTTTCAGCATTTAAAAAAATACCACAAATCAATGTATGACAGTTGCATGTCCAAAATGCCGAGCACCAGTGCGCCAGACAAACCAAATACCTCAAGACAGGGATCACTGACCGAAATGTTCGAAAGTGTCACTCCGTATGAACGTAATTCAAAACGGCACGGGGAAATCACTCGGACAATAACCTTGTTCATAGCCAAAGATATGATGCCTCTTAGCACGGTGACCAAGCCTGGGTTCGTGGCATTGGTAAATACTCTTGATAAACGGTACAGTATACCCTCCCGTACATACTTCAGTCAGACTGCCATACCGGAGCTGTACAAAAAGTGCAAAGAGAAAGTCGCCGCGGAGCTTAAAACGGTGGAGTTTTTTGCTAGCACTACTGATATGTGGTCAAGCCGCACAGCTGAGCCTTACCAGAGTCTAACAGTCCATTTTATTGATGAAGATTTCAACCTCAGAGCTCGCTGCCTACAAACTACCTACTTCCCAGACGACCACACAGGGGAAAATATTGCAGCCGGCCTGAGAGAAGGGCTTGCCAGCTGGGATCTCCACGAGGAGAATCACGTCTGCATCACTACGGACAACGCGTCAAATATGGTGCTGGCTGCACGGCTTAATGAATGGACGAGGCTCCAGTGTTTTGGGCACAGATTACATCTTGCCATTGGTAAGTTATGTTGTGTGTGTGTGCGTGCGTGCGTGTGCAAAAGAGAGAGAGATGCGTCAATTAGTAATAAGCTGAATATACATTACAAATATATAAATTATGTTGTAGAAAGTGGATGTGATTCAATAAATTCATACTTCCTCCCACTCCTTTTCTAATATGTAAATTTAAATATGTTTTGATGTGATGTGCTTATATGTCTGTCTGTGGTTGAATGCCCACCTGCATTTCTTTTTTTCTTCTTTTTTTTTACATGTTAAAAATAAACACACACGTGTGTGTGTGTGTGTGTGTGTGTGTGTGTGTGTGTGAGAGAGAGAGAGAGAGAGAGAGAGAGAGGACAGGAGTGTGGATGTGTGGATTTCAGAATTACAGAGAATGTGAGTGTGTAATAGTGATAGCCTTGTATCACAAAACTCAAATTGTGTGTAATACACTGCTTTTTATTTCTTTCAGAAAATGCACTCAAAGATGACAGTGTCAAGGGCAACAGCACTGTGCAGGAAGCTGGTGGGGCACTTTTCCCACAGTTGGAAGAAAAAGGCAGCACTGACGGAGGCACAGAGGGAGCTCAACTCCCTGAGCACAACCTCATAACGGAGTGCCCAACAAGATGGGGATCTAAAGAAATGATGATTGCCAGAGTGCTTGAACAGGCCAAAGCCATTTCTCAGGTATTGTCTGGAGATAGATATGCACGCTCCCTCATCCCAACCTGGCAGGATATTGATGTGTTGGAGTCTATTCACAAAGCACTGCATCCTCTACTGGAATTTACTGATGCTCTTTCTGGAGAGGAGTATGTGAGCATCTCCTACCTCAAGCCAGTTCTCCACCTTTTTGCCACATCAGTCCTGGCTGAAGATGCTGAGGACACTGACCTAACTAAATCAATAAAAACCAAAGTCCTAGCATACCTCAATAACAAATATGGAGACCCAAACATCCAGGAGCTTTTGGATGTTGCCTGTTTCCTGGACCCTAGGTTCAAAATACAGTACATCAGTACTGAAAACATCCCTGCTATCAAGACCCGACTGAAGACAGAGATTGTAGACTTAGCACACCGTACATATCATCGGGTAAGTGACAATTATGTATTTCACAAAAACACAATTTTCCTGTAAAATCTAACTGGAGAACTAATGGCTGTTGTTTTCATCTAATAGGAGAAGAGGTCTCGTACTGAAACTGTTCAGATGCCTCAAAGTGCACAGCCCTTGGGGGAAAAGGCGAAGAGGTCTCTTGGCAGTTTTTTTAAGACCAGTGCAGCCTCTCCTTCTTTGCCTGTAAATCTTGAAGATGCCGCAGAGGTAAACAATTACCTGATGACTCCTACCATTGATGGAGAAGATGATCCCTTGGCTTGGTGGAGGGTGCACAAGATCAGCTACCCACAGTTGTGCATCATGGCCCGCAAGTATCTTTGTGTACCTGCCACAAGCGGCCCCTCAGAACGTCTTTTTAGCACAGGAGGGAATATTGTGACTTGCACTCGCACATCCTTGAAGCCAGCAAAAGTCAATATTCTGGTTTTCTTAGCAAAAAACCTGTGAGCCACTGTGAACAAAACTGTTGGATCGTTATGGCTGGCAGTGCTATACTCGTAGTGAACTTTAGTCTTTGTGGTGTGTTATTGTTGTGTACTTGAGATAAGTGAGGTTGATCTATTCTATATTATAATGTTCAAATAGTTTTTTATTGTCTAATTTAAAAGTGCATTTCTCAGTTTTTTATTTATAACTTTATTTACTTTGATTGATTTACTTTGAAGCAAATTCTATGTTTCAGTTGTGTGAAATGTTACTGACTTGTTGGGAGCAGTAAGATAATTATAATTTTAAATTATTTTTTTTCTCAAGACTGTACATTTTGCACACAGTCAGTGTTTACAAAGTGCATGCCTTGTTTAAATTATTTAAATGCACAGTGGCAAAGCCACAGATTTTTCTGTAATGAGCAGTTCAATAAAAATGTCATTTATTTCAAGTCATACATGTTTTAATTGAATTCTAACAAATAGGCCCAGCCTATGGGAACAAACATTTCACACTAAATGTATCTAATATTGTGTTGGGTCATATTTAAATCATTCATTATGTTTTGTAGGGAAAAAAGAGGATAAAATAAAATAAAAAAAATCGCATATTAAATCGCAATCGCAATATTGGAGAAAAAAATCGCAATTAGATTATTTTCCCAAATCGTTCAGCCTTAATCCTCACAACTGTGTTCCTTTCTTGAAAGAAATGGTATCTGCGAGGATTTTCAGTCAGGATTAGACCGTACCATAGTACTGAGACAGCTCTCATTAGAGTTACAAATGATTTGCTCTTATCATCCGATCGCGGTTGTATCTCTCTATTAGTGTTACTTGATCTTAGTGCTGCATTTTATACTATTGACCACAACATTTTTTTAAATTAACTCGAAAATGATGTTGGCATTAGTGGAATTGCATTAGCATGGTTTAAATTAGCGTTTCTCAACGGGGGCGTTTGGACAGTGTCGGGGGGCGTTGGGAACGAGGCAGCTGAGAGGGGGGCGCTCAGGCACAAATGGGGGGCGTTATGTCTGACTGTGGCACTATATACTCACTGTTATTATCACAACTTTTTTAAGCCTCTGACAACACATACAATGTTAATTTGAATGCATGGGCGTTTTAGGTACAGCATTGATTTCCACGCTGCTGCTCAAATCCATTCCACCTTCATTCGGAGTCCCACCAGGCCAGACGATCCAATACGCACGTGCAGTCCCAAGCGCGAGTCTCAGGTTCCTATGAGAATATTAATATAAAATATCATATCGTAGAACATGTAGCCTACCGGTATATGAAATAGTAGCCTATGCGTCATTTATAAGCGTAATTTAGCGTACAGGGCGGTTTTGAAACACTTTTAAAACATCTCGCGGCACGGATGTACCAATACAAATAAAACATATCCAGTTAACTAGCAGCATTCGTTTCATTTGTTTGTTAAATAAGAGACGATCTAGCGCTGAAATGTGTTGTCTTCACTCGGACGCGCACTTCAGTCCGTTACGGAAAGTGAAAGTCTCCCTAAAAGATGTAAGAAATAAAAAAGCGAAACGGATGTATACTATTTTTGAATCCCTTTCTTTTTGGAATTTTTTGTAATGTTTCCCCTTATAGTTTTTTTTTTCTTTCTGTCTATTGTTTCTTTGATGCTATTATGAATGTAATAGATATAATACTATGTGATCCTCCATATGTGTATGTTATATATTGTTCTTGTTATGCAATAAAAAAAAAGAGAAAAAAAAAAGAAAGTGAATCAGGACATCATCACATCTTTGTATACATTTTTATTTATTTACATCAGTAAGCTAATGTTACAAGACATCGTCTTTCAAAACATTACCTGCGCAAAAGAAAAAAAAAAGAATGAATGAGTCATTCGCACTTTTGAAAATGCCCTTCCGAATGCGTCTCTGTCCGACATAATTCCATAGCGTCCATGTTTTAATGTAAAATAAAATTATGTCTGTGTTAATTAATTAATATTTAAATGTTGCTAGTAGCCCACTCAGACTTGTCCCGGCTAGTTACCGGCAAATTATCTCCATGGCAACGCTTAAAAACAAATGCCGCAACCGGCAGAGTGGTAGAAAGAATGTGTCCAATCAAAATGTACACAAGCTTCGCGGTTTAAGATTAATGTGTCCAATCAAAATGCACACAATCACGTAAACTAAAACAATTTTGACATCAAAACACATTTAAACATCATGGCGGAAAACAAGAAGAAGTGCAGACAGTATAGTGTCGAGTATATTAAATATGGATTTATTCCCTCACCCACGAACATCCAGCTCCCTATGTGCCTGCTTTGCCAGCAGGTTTTTTCTAACGAGGCAATGAAACCGTCCCGTCTTAAGGAGCACCTTACTAAAATTCACCCGGATAAGGCATCCAAGGATGCTGCGTTTTTCCAGAACATCAAGGAGCAGCTTTCGAAACAGTCCATCTCCAAGATGTTCGCTAGGAAGGTAAACCAGACAGACAGTGGGTTAGTGGCCTCCTATAACATCTCTCTTATGATAGCGAAGTCCGGGTTGCCATTTACAGCGGGGGAGAAGCTGGTTATCCCAGCGATTAAAGAGGCCATCTCCACTGTCATGGAGAGAGACCCATCGCCAGTGATGCAGGCCATCCCGCTCAGCAATGACAGTGTGGCTCGGAGAATAAAGGAGATGGCTCTGGATACTGAGCAGCAGTTGTGTGCCACACTACGTGAACATCCATTCAGTATCCAGCTGGATGAAACCACGACCATGGATAATAATGTTCTGCTGATGGCATATGTGCGTTATATGTCTGAGAGGGATGTGGCCGAGGATGTTTTGTTTGCCAAATATCTCTCCACTGACACACGAGGGGAGACGATCTTCAGGGCCCTGAGTGACTACCTGCTGGAGAACTGTATTCCCATCGCCAACATCCTCGCCTGTGCCACAGATGGAGCTCCTGCTATGGTTGGCAGGTACCGTGGCTTCGCAACTTGTTAAAGGAGCGTGTGCCGCAGGTGTTAACAGTGCACTGCATGTTGCACCGTCACAATTTAGTGGCCAAAAACTTCTCTCCACCAGTCTCTGAACATCGCTGTCAGGGCCATAAACAAAATTAAGGCCCATGCTCTGAACGACCGGATCTTCAGGCAGCTGTGCGGGGAGAACGATGAAGCGTTTCAGCGCTTGCTGCTCCACACCGAGGTACGCTGGCTATCCAAGGGCAACTGTCTGGCTAGGCTGTGTGAGTTGTTCACAAGTGTCCTGGAGTTCCTTGCCGGTGCCGACGCAGGTCTAAGGGACAAGCTGTGGTCGTGTCGCGCTGACATATTTTACCTGGCAGATTTTTTCGGGAAGATGAATGAAGTGTCACTCAAGCTCCAGGGAGATGCCGTGACACTGGTCCATTCAAAAGCCACCATCTGCAGTTTCCTCGCCAAGCTGGAGCTGTAAAAACAAAATTTGAGCAGGCGTCAGTTCAGTAATTTTCCTCAGCGGGCCAAGGTAGCCTATTATTAGCTATTATTAGTAGTAGAAGTATTAGTTATATTTAAATTTACAAAGGCAGCCTAAAAATAAAATCAATAACGTTAACTGCCTTTCTGTACTTACATTCAGGTGGTTGATGAGCTGACCGATAACCACCTGCTGCGTTACACCGATCACTTGAGGGCAGTGAAGGCGGACATGGAGATCCGTTTCAGGGACCTCGAACAATTGGATGTCCCTGAGTGGGTGATGGAGCCATTTGAAGGGGATGTGTCCAGGAGTGAGGCCAAAATTCAAGAAACTCTAATTGACCTCCAAAATGATGAGGAGGCCAAGGCAACCTTTCGTGCCTGTGGCTGGCGCGTCATGTGGGCCACGCATGGTCAGCGTTTCCCTCTTTTGTGGAAGAGGATTCGTCTTCTGCTCCTTGCTTTTCCTATGTCATACCTTGTCGAGCAGGGGTTCAGTCAAGCTTTGCACATGCAGACCAAGTACCGCAGCCGTCTCAATTTGGTTACCTCAGGCGCACTCCGGCTCAAGCTGACATCCTTGTGTCCTGATGTGAAAAAGTTGGCTGCCAGTCACCAAGCTCAGGGCTCACACTAATGACCATAATTAATGTTGACTGTTTTGGATGCCTTTGTCTTTTTTCTTTGGTTCAGTTCTGGTGTCTTCTTTGTTTATCATTTGAAATCAACTGGCTGTTTGGCTATTCAAATTTGAAGCCTATATATTGCCTAATTAAGTGCGCGAACGACGCTGCCTTTTCATTGGCCATTTAGGTTATTGTTCATGTGATTGGTTAATTAAAAAAAAAATTGAAATCACTTTTAAATGAACAAATTCAAATCGAAAGCTAATACAGTCTGATGTAATCCGTATGAAAGGTGCATTTCTCTCTAAAGGCACATCCGCTTTACAGCAGAGATGGAGATTTGCTTGCAGCCAACACTAATTTATAAAACACTAGTTTACTAATAAACTATACATTTAAAATTACAAACTCGTTATTTTTTCAGACACATTTATTATCATTAGCCAGTAAATAAATCAGATCTCTGTATGGTTCCAGAGACATGGCTCTTCTCATTCAGCACTGCGGGGAAAATATAATTCCCAGGTTCTAATTTGGCCTTAGAAAAACAGTAAAATCTAAATTTAGTATTTTAAATGTTTAATAAAGGGGCACAATGTCAAACAAAAATATGTAAATATGTCAATTGCATTTTATACAACAACCAAAAAACCAACAAAAGCAAAATACAACAACCGTTAATTTTTCGTTTTTCAATTACGGGTTAAAAAGGAAAACGAATGGATAGTAAAAGTAAAAGGACCTTATATTATTAAAACATTTCAAATAATGCATTTGTAGAAAAAGTTTGATAGAATTGGGTCCGTGTACTTTTGTGTCCATTCCTTTTTCCTTTTTAACCTGTAATTGAAAAATGAAAAATTAAAGGTTGTTTTATTTTTTTAAATGCAAATTTGCACACCAAAATTTGAATTTGAAATGTATATAAATATATATATATATAATGTATTTTCATATTTTTGTTTATGACTTTTTGCCCCTTTATTAAACATTTAAAATATTCACAAATTAATATGGAAACAATTTCTAAGGCCAAATTAGAACCTGGAAATTATATTTTTCCCGCAGTGCTGAATGAGAAGAGCCTCTAACCATAACTGATTTATAGATGTTTTATAAGTTAATATGATAATAAATGTGTCTTCACATTGACCCATTTTAATTGTTTATTAATAAACTAGTGTTTTATAAATCAGTGTCGCTGTCGGCTGAAAACCTCTCCATCTCCGCTGTAAAGCGGATGCGCCTTTAGAGAGAAATGCACCTTTCATACGGGTATTTGCTTTCGATCAGATTTTTTTTCATTTAAAAGTGGACATTTCAATATAGGTAGGCTATATTTTGTTTGTTCATATTTGAGACGCGCTCCAGTTCATCAAAGTGCGCCTGATAGTTTGATTTTATTTACAAAAGCACATTTTCTTGTTATTGTGAGTTTAAATAAAAGTTGCAAATTATGTTTTTTTTTTTGTATGACCAGAAATTATATAGCTAGTATTTTCAGTTGTTTCCACTGTTGATAGGAAAATGCACGTGATCGTGCCTGCATGCAGCAAGCGCCACACTCCGCACACACACTTGGATATGCGTAAACATCTTGTGTTTATTTGTGATAATCTTAGCCCTGTATTATTGTTGTCTACTAACTTGTATTGTGAGAGACATTTGAAGAATTGCTTTGTTCTTCTTCTTTTTTTTTGGATAAAAGCGTCTTCTACATAGCCCAAATATAATAATAATAATAATGGTAATAATGGTAATTATTATTATTTGCGTTTATAACTATAAATTAGTTAACTGAAGACATAATATGTTAACCGACGCCTCGGTTGAAAACATCTCAACTTTTCAGAATGCCGCAAGTGCACAGCAAGTCATAATGACAAAACACATCTGATCAGCTTCGGCCTTTCCGTAACAACATCGAACGCTCGGCCGGACAGCTGATCATAGCTGTACAGGGCAGGTTTTTTTTTTTCTCATCTCCATAAATATATCTACTAGTAAAGCTAATGCAAGGGCTAGAAATCAATCAATCCTTTGTATCAAATGCAATGAATCCTCATCATGTCATGGAGAGCGCAGTTCATGGTTTCTTAGCAACAACAGACGGGAGCGCAAGCGCTTGTGGAAAGGAGAAAACGATGCGGCCCTTATGTACACTTATTAGGTGTACTTTAGTAATTCAGAATAAGACAAAAGCACGGTTTTGAAAATGGATATACTGACTCAATACATAAATGTTTCACAATTTAAATACTTAAAGTTACGGATTTCATAATAATAATAATGATAATTATAATTTTAAGAAGAAAATAAGGACGTCAATCATAAACATTATTATTGTTTTTATTACAATTATTATTATAACAGAATGATAATCAGCATACATTCAATAAAGACATTTAGCCCTTTTTTGGTGGTGGTGGGGGGCGGTCAGGGTTCTGGATCTTGGAAAGGGGGCGCTGGGCCAAAAAAGGTTGAGAACCACTGGTTTAAATCATACTTATCTGACCGTTATCAGTTTGTAGCAGTAAATGAAGAGATGTCTTATCGATCACAAGTTCAGTATGGCGTACCACAAGGCTCAGTACTAGGACCGCTGCTGTTCACTCTGTACATGCTACCATTAGGAGATATCATTAGGAAACATGGAATTAGCTTTCACTGTTATACCGATGATACTCAGCTGTATATTTCTTCAAAACCTAACGAAACTCACCAATTCACAAAATTAACGGAATGCATAGCTGATATAAAAAACTGGATGACTAGTAATTTCCTACTACTAAATTCTGAAAAAACAGAGATTCTAATTATTGGACAAAAAACTTCCACACGTAATAACCTAGAATACTGTCTAACACTTGATGGCTGCTCTGTTAAGTCTTCGTCGTCGGTTAGTCAAAGTCAAAGTACCTTTATTGTCCCACAAGGGGAAATTGAAGTTGCAGCAAATGCTCAACATAAAACACATAACATACAACAACACTCACCAACAAAACCAACCAGCAAAGAAGGAATTCACATTAGCGCCAAATGTACATAATGTACAATAAATAAATAAATAAAGTACAGGACACCATCAAGTGCAAAAAATGCAACTTGTGCAAGTTAATATAAAGTGCTAAGTGCCATTAAGGTGCCTCACAGCTGCCGGAACGAAAGATATTTGCATCCTCTTTGTTCTGCAGCTAGGAACTCGATAACGCCTCTCAGAGGGCAAAAGCTCAAACTCTGTTCTAAGGGGATGATCCTGTGAATGAGCTATAGCTCTAACTTTCCTCTGGACCTGTTTTGTGTATAACTCCCCTGGTTGAGCCTGACGTCGTCGGTTAGGAACCTGGGTGTGCTCTTTGATACACATCAAATAAGCTTTGTTCGCCAATTTTTGCTCATATGTTTGCTCATCGTGGTGATAATTTTCTGTGCGGAACATCTTGTCTCATTCTGGAACTGTTAAAGTCCTGTGTAATTTCTTTGAAACTGCCAAATCCTTTTTCACCTATCCAATGGACTCATCATGTCTTGGAATTGTTTTTGTTTTCAATTTATCTGAACACTTGCAGCTGTTACCTGTGGAGCTGTTACAAATGGTGTTGTTGCCACTCAAGACTGGATACGTGGCATTGCCACTTCTGCACTATTGTGCTATTTATTTGCTTTTTTATTGTTTGTTTTAATTATGAATTTATGTATTTTTATGTATGTATTTGTTTTTCATGTTATCTTTCGCGATAGTTGCATTTATAAATGGTGGAGGATTGGGAGTTATACCGACAAAATGGTTTATCGGGCCTGAGGGGGATGAATGGTACTGGCCACAAGCAAAGGATCAACTTGACAAAGGTGGTCACAGAGCAACAGGACCCTCACAAGTTGACTGTCAAGAGAAAAGTCGGTAAGGTGTCCATGTGTATGATATTATCTGACATGATGAGTTCACTGTTGATTCGGTTTAAATTTGCTCTGAATGAAACTAATTGCCACTCATTTGTCTGTCTCCCACAGCAACGTATGAAATTGGCCGCACAAAATTAGTCGAGTAGGAACAGAACACAGATGTACAAACCGAGTCCGATTCTACAGAGAATATGGGAAGGGGGAAGTGAGGCTATTTGAATTATTACTACTAAATGGATGATGAAAATGTTTGTGGGAGTTTTGTTAAGTATATTTGGCTCAAAGCTGTTAAAATGTGGGAGGTAGACAACAGATATAGCCAATACATAATATTAAATGTAATCAGTTAATAAAAGTGGGGTATGGGGTGTTAGAACAGATGTTAAGGATCTATGTGTGGGTCTCTCTGGTATCCAGAGTGTAGTCATACTGTATAGTCAAGTCAAGTCAAGTCAAATATATTTATATAGCGCTTTTCACAATACAGATTGTATCAAAGCTGCTTCACAGTATCAATCAAAACAACTTAACAATGTTTGTTTATTACTGGAAAAAAGACATCCAAGTTTGGTAGAGCTGATCAATGGTATGATTGGTTAATTAATTTGAATATCCCCAACTGAGCAAGCCAAAGGCAACAGTGGCAAGGAACCGAAAAACTCCATCCAGTGACCTAATGGTGTCCTAACACCCCATCAGATGACCCAATGGAGAAAAAAAAACCTTGGGAGAACCCAGGCTCAGTCGGGGGCCAGTTCTCCTCTGGCGTTTATGAACTAGAGGCCGAATTTACAGTTACTGTAAGTTAAAAAATTATAAATACTGATCTATATAAATATAGATCAGTCATGGAAATTCTCTGGTGGAAATGTGTACGAACCCTGTGTATAGTGGTATCACCCGTTGTCCAAAATGTATATTTTTATATACATATTTGTTTAAATATATTTTATATATTTTCATTTTTAATCAACTGTTTTTAAAAATGCTTTAACTCATTGATTGTGCTTGTATATTATAAATTTAGGTGAGTGATTTTGTCCAGTAAGGATGAGGATGATGACAATTGGTCCGGCAGTCCCATCATGCCTACACCTCCATCCACGAGTTTGAAGTTCTGAAAAAGAAGAGAAAAGTCTTAAGAGAGGCGTGTGACACTGCAAAAAGATGCAGATCAGCTAGCAGAGCAGGCAGAGGGAAAATCTGGGTCATTAAAGTTACAGTAGGGAGTTTTGAGAAAATGTTGACTTAGCCTGAAAATTTGAACAAGCACAACTTCCAGGTCCAACCCCCTTGCTCTCTGCTGCTCTACAGCCCTCCCTCCACAGCTCCTCCCTCCAGAGCTCTTCCCCCACAGCCCTCCCTCCACAGCTCCTCCCCCACAGCTCCTCCCCCCACAGCCCTCCCTCCACAGCTCTCCCTCCACAGCTCCTCCCTCCAAAGCTCCTCCTCCACAGCTCCTCCCTCCAGAGCTCTTCCCCCACAGCCCTCTCTCCACAGCTCCTCCCCCACAGCTCCTCCCCCACAGCTCCTCCCCCCACAGCCCTCCCTCCACAGCTCCTCCCTCCACAGCTCCTCCCTCCACAGCTCCTCCCCCACAGCTCCTCCCCCACAGCTCCTCCCCCCACAGCCCTCCCTCCACAGCTCCTCCCTCCACAGCCCTCCCTCCACAGCTCCTCCCTCCAAAGCTCCTCCTCCACAGCTCCTCCCTCCACAGCTCCTCCCCCACAGCTCCTCCCCCACAGCTCCTCCCCCACAGCTCCTCCCCCCACAGCCCTCCCTCCACAGCTCCTCCTCCACAGCTCCTCCCTCCACAGCTCCTCCTCCACAGCTCCTCCTCCACAGCCCTCCCTCCACAGCTCCTCCTCCACAGCTCCTCCCTCCACAGCTCCTCCTCCACAGCTCCTCCCTCCAAAGCTCCTCCTCCACAGCTCCTCCCTCCACAGCGGAGCCTGCCGTGAACGCGCAGGCTAGTAAGCAGGACCACCGAATACGGCGGATTATAAACAGTTATGGAACATTCACTAATAGGGACGAAACGTCAACAATATGCTTTACATTGACTATGGCCTGCCCATACTTTGACTACAAACTTGGTCCTCAAATCATTATGTATTTTGCAATACATGTAACTTTATAACGTTGCAGTCTTTCTATAAGTTATAAATAGCTAGTAAAATAACGTTAAAGGATTAGTTCACTTTTAAAAAAAATTTTTGCTGATAATTTACTCACCCCCATGTCATCCAAGATGTCCATGTCTTTCTTTCTTCAGTCGAAAAGAAATTAAGGTTTTTGATGAAAACATTCCAGGCCTTTTCTAATAATGGACTTCAATATAGGACACAAACGTTTCAAGGACCAAATGACAGTTTCAGTGCAGCTTCAAAGGGCTTTAAACGATACCAGACGATGAATAAGGGTCTTATCTAGCAAAACGATCACTCATTTAAAAAATAAATACAAAACTTTAAGTTTTATAAGCACAAATGCTCGCCTTGCTCTGTTCTGTGATGTACGTTCGTGATCCTGTTCGAACTCGTTCATCAAAATGAACAAATCTTTTTTCGAGTCATTTCGTTCGTTGAATGAACGAAATTACTCAAAACAAGATTCGTTCATTTGGATGAACGAGTTCGAGAGGGGTGATCAGCACGTACACGAGCGTGATTGACACTGCTAAGACATTCCTCCTGGCTCTGATTGGTTGTTTCTGACCGGGAGCGGTGTATTTCTGCAAATGGCAATAGGACCACAGGGAGGAGCCAGAGGAGCTTGATTTTTTCCACAGATTATCTGTCTCATATTCTACTGTCAGGACATAATGACAGTTTTAACAAATACTTGTTTACAAAAGTGACCTACTGGAGCTTTAATGGCCCAACTGATCACAGTTTATTGAAAGCAAATCAAATTAACTGAGGCACATGTCAGGAGTTTGAATTAGAATATTATTCAGTGTTGCTCTTTGTTAATGTATATTTTAATAAACCTTGCCTTTGCTTTTAGTTATTATTTTGAGCTTTGTTTCTTCCGAGCTTATCTGATTTCTGTTGTATGGTTGTGCTCTATAGATTTATTTGCAAACTACAACTGTTTATTAAGTTAAAGGTTTGTTGCTGATTAGAACTTGAAGTGACAATTAGGTCTTAAAATATTTTGAGAAGGTCTTTAAATATTTTGAGAAGGTCTTTAAAAAGTTTTAAAAATGTATTGAAATTAACTTCAGAATTCCTGCATATACCCTGAATAAGAATCACGTACTTTACGTTGTCTTGCTACGCTGTGAGGAATAATACTATCGTATTAATAGTCCTGGAAAATTTACCTCAGAAGTGCTTGTTTAGTTTATCTTCGAGGAGCAACGGATCCAAGGAATGTGAATAGTAAGTTCTTAAGATCTTTGTTCTAATCGCGATATGGAATAGTGTCTGTAAACCGCAAAAAGACTTTAAACTTGAATCGCGTTTCTGTGTGTGAATGAGTGAACAGCACAAATGTGCGCTGTTGTTTACAGACACATACATTAGTAAAAATGTTATTTTTACATGAACACATCTACTAGTTTAGCTTTTCCCAAACTATATTGCTATACTGAGATGAGTATAAATTGACTGAAATATGTTGAAATAAAATGTCTTTGGCAACGTATTAAACTGCAAATTAACATTGGATGGATTATAAAGTTTTACTGTAAAATAGGGTACTGCCACATCAAATAAGCTTTTGTTCACCAATTTCTGCTCATATGTTAAATATATAGTCATCAACATATATAAGTATAAATATAAGTCATTAACTAAGATTGTTCCAATGTAGGCTATATTCAAAGTAACGAATCCTTAACTTTGAAATACGTATGATAAAATGTATACTTTAAAAAAAAGAAAGATTACACTTGAAATATTGTTAAAATTGTAATTGTGGTTGATTTACATGTGAAAACTTTTTAATAAAATAGCAAAAAACATTTACAAGGTAGATGTAAACAAAATCTTAATAGGTCAATATAAGCCTTCTCATTAAAACTATTTATTATTGTTTTTTATTAGTGACATTTGGGGAGAGAATATATTCCCAAACTTTCTGATATTATACTATTTGTATGCACACAAAATTTGTGGAAAACAAAACAAAAATTTCCAAGATGTTTCCAAATCTAACTCTGTAGAATGACCCATATAGCCTATTTGAACAGGATTTGTTTCCAGGTATGACTAAAAATGTGCTTTTGACTTTCATTTATATTTGGACTATAAACAATATTCTCTCAAAAATACAAACATGTACATATATGTTGCTCACATATTATGGTAGCCCTGTTTGTGCTGAATAGAGTGTAATTTCACCTGTGCCATTAATATGTTTATAAGCAACTGAAAAAAGCACAAATGTCAGGGCATGTCAGAACATCTCAAGGACCCCAAAAACACCTTAGACCCCAGAGGGTTAATATTTTGGGTATCAAATTTTTTTAATGAGATGATCCTCACCCACTTAACAGTATTTGTCAGTACAGAGGTGTCATATGAAGCGTACATTCTCAGATATTATTGTACATATTCGTGAATAAACGTTTTAAACTAGGTTTGTACCATTAAAATGTTGTTTGTCCTCCCTCTTTTCAGTATTTATTGCCATCTAGTCCTGATTCCAGAATTGAGCTCCAACCCCCAGTTAACCAGCACACCTGAACAAGCTAATCAAGCTCGTTTGGTTAAAAGAGCAAGTGAGATTGATCAGGCCTGGACATAAACTGCAAGACAGTGCACTTCCAGGACCAGAGTTGAGAACTCCTGACATACTAATTAGTCAATAATCACTGATGAAAAAAGAATACATTTTAATTTGTATAAATGTACGCAATATTTTACTAATATTCAGTTGTCTCTTTTGTGATTGTGTATCAAACACAGCCAAATGAACACAAAGGCCACTCAGGCACAGGTCACTGCATCTTTTGCGGTGCGACTACATTTTTGACTGTCAGACACATTCTGAGTATTTGCATTTATTTTCAGTTCCCTGAGGTCACTATTTGACCAAAAAAGGTCAAAGCTGTCTTATTAAGTGCTAGTCTGTGCAGCAACGACAGAACAGTTTCATGCTTTGCTCGAACTTTTGCCATTGAGTTAGAACTGGTTACACTGTTGTTGGTTGATATTTTTATTTTATTATTTTTGACATGCTTGCAGAGAAAGGCTTATCAAAACAAAGTTACAGGGTTGTCACTTTTCACGTTTTCTGCGTTGGTAGACGCACCGTTTCACCAAGTCGGACTGAATCGTGCAAAACGGTTTGCGTCTTGAGTTTTCCAGAGTTACTCACTTTCAGACATGCCTGACAGTCCCTACGATTTGAAATAAACCAATATCCCGGAGTATATGTTACTCCAGTAACAGTTCACTGAACTGAGACATGTTGTGCTGAGAGAAGTGATGAGCTCGAGCAGCTGATACTGAGCATGTGTGTATTACCGAACGTCCAGGTACAGCGGTTCTCGGATCACCAGTACAGAACCGAGAACGGTTTATTTCGGACACGTTCGACATACTGAGAACCGATGAGCTGAGCATGCGTGCAACACATGCGTTTCTTAAGTATTTTGTTGAACATCATTAAGTGTAAAAAAAAACATGTTGGAAACATATGTTTATCGTTTAATTATTGTCTTATCACTGTATTATTTTAAAGATTGGAAACACAATGAATGGATTGTAAAACTGTCAATCTAAACATTTATTATTATACTAAAACATTATTTTCAGGAACAGCTAATTTAATTTCTAAGTTGATATAAATCTTTGATGTAAACTCTTGCCAAGGTTTTAAGTGTGCAAAGTAAATGTGTTAAAACAGTAGAAAGAAACGTATTAAACACACTGGAGTAATGCTTCGACTTTTTAGATTTGTTGACTTAGTTTTGTTTTTAGTTTTGTATTTTATTTATTATAGACTTATTTTAGTCTAGTTTTGTTTCAGCAGTTCTTAGCTCAGCACACTTGCACACACACACTGTTTCTGCGGTTCTCGAGTCAAAAACTGGTTGTTGTAAAACTTCTTGAATCACCGGTACAGACCCGAGAACTGTTTCTTTCGGACACGTTCAATACTAAGAACCGATGAGCTGGAGATACTGAGCAATGCGTGATAGCGCCATCTCTGAACCGAACTTTCTTTCGCACAACTGATGCTGTGCTGATAATATGAGTCAAAATAAATGGCACCCACCTCCCTACTAACCCCCCAAAAAAAGAAAGAAATCATTAACTTGCAAATTGCAAGTAAGAGACAAAACAGATAAATTAAACTATACAATAAATCATGAAAATGAACACTTCTACCTTTGTGAATCTCAACCATAGAGTGGTCAAAAAGGGACGAACGAGAGAAAACTACTACAATAAGTAGAACACCAAAATAAGTTAGAGATACACAACACTCTCAACTTGTTCCAACAACACATCAGGTCTGGGGTTGGAGATAGGACCTCAAAGCTGCTGCACACAACCAAGCCACCACCAACACAGCTCTGATGATGGTTGCAGTTTAAATAGTTTCCTTCCCCTCCTAGCATCCAATCACAACAGGGCATTGATTATTGGCCTCAGGTGGAAACCATTCTCCTTCGGAGAGAGAGACAGGGAGAGAGAGAGAGAAAAAAAACAGCACAGCTTGGGCACTCACAAACAAAACCTTACGGCTCTGGACGTAACAGGTGATAATCGATAAATTGAGCCAGCCTCCAAAAGTGATTAACCTGTCCTGTGATTTTTTTCTCTCTCACACAACACTGTCCAGACACGAATTGTTCTTATGCACTAAAGTATGTTAATTGTCTTTATATGAAATATTATTATTCTAATCTAATCTAGATTAGGTATGGAAAAAATAGCATTCAATATCAAATATTGAAATCAAGTTTTTATGTGATAAAATATTTGCTTTGTTGTGCATTAGAACCACACCAGGCAGTGTCATATTACAAATTAATTTATTGAGGCCAAACATATAAAATAATCTATTGAGGCCAACATATAAAATAACATTATAAACTGAAAAGCGGGCCTGTCCCCGTTTATCACGTCACTTCACCACGTGACAGCAGCAAGCAGGCTCCTGATTGGTTAATGCGAATTGACGCCAAAGTTCAAATTTTTCAACTCGGGCGGCAGACGCGAATTCGCGTCAAACGCGTGAATGCACAAAAAGCACTAAATAAAATCATTCGCGAGGCATATTCGCGTCTACCTCGCCGGGCTCTACGCCTCATTCGCCCTGCAGGATTTTTTTACGCGCATAACGCGTCTTTGCATTGACTTAACATTGAAATCACCATTACACTTTGCCAGCTATAAAAAATCTAGCATTTCCTCATGTTTTACCACTGATTTTTAGTGACAGTTGATATGCATGGGCAAAGTCCTTTTAGGCAAGTCATGCCACTCGGCCGCCATCTTGGCAACGCCTCCGGGCAGCTATTTCGGACTAACAAGACCAGGCTCCTATCTAAATGAATGGGAAGAGAGTCAGAACTGCACTTTCACTGGACATAAAAACTGCTTGTATAGAAACAGCAGTAAAATATGATAAAAATCGCTGAAAACGTTTGATGACTTTGCCCCAAAATAAGGTTTAAAAGGTCTTTTCCCCCACAGGTTATACGTTTACTACGCATGCGCAAGGGTTCTCGTCTCCGCTGTCGCAAACCTCAACTGTGCGCATGCGTCAGTGGAACCAGACGATAGGCTTACAAGTTTCCCGGCTTGACTGTTAAAAGCAGACGATTGGCTTTCCAGTGGGAGGGGCGGGACATGTGCATACAACCGCCATCTTTGGCGTTACGGGTTTTCCCTATATAGTTGTATTGAGGATTGAGGAAGTGGCATGTCTCTATATAAATTGTCTCTGGCATGGGCCACTGGCCGATTACAGTTATCCCGCCCACTCCCCTCCCTTCTTCTCACAGCCATCCACGCCCATTTAAGTTGCATTTTTCAAAAAGATTGTGAGCTAGACTTGAGCTGAAAAAGGGGGGTTTCATGACCCTATACAGCTAATTTAATACGACATAGGGTCTACATTTGGACACATCGAGAGATTTATCCTGAAAGGAACTTTGTCTGCTCTTTAAGATAAAATCGTATCATCAGGCTGGCTAGCCGACACTCTCCATATGAAAGAGAAGCGATTAACACCTATTGTCCTGCACTCCCACGATACAGCACTGAACTGCCCCTCCAAACCCCCACATGCTCTCTGAGGAGCGTCTGAGACAAAGACTTGATATTAAAGTTGATTATTAAAGTGTTGATAATGAAGGAATTAAATCATTTAGGCTACATGTAGGAATATTTCTGTCATAAAAGTTTATCAAAATATTTAATTATTTCAATTATTGAAGAATTAAAACGCTACTTCGGTTTAGGCCAGCTTTTTCAAAGCAAAACGAAATACAAACAAGCTCATGTTTACACAGTATTAAATTCCACGGATTTTTTTGGGTCCTTACAACCAGGGTGCGATTTGTGGATAAAATGGGGGTATTTTTTTAAAGTTTTTTTTTATTTTTGATCTCGAACCACAGTGTAGGCCTATTCATGCTTTTGTTCAACTAAATAGAATTTATAGAATAATTCTGAACTGAATTAATCAATATTGTAACATTTCGACAATTATGTTTGGAATTTTTTTATCTGTTTTTTATACATTTAAATTCAGGGCGATTTAGCTTCATATCATTAGAGCGAGATTTTCACTCTTGTCCTTTCCTCATTGGGAAGCGCTCATACACACGTTTGAGTAGATCCTCAATTTGTTTTCATATGTATTAAATAATCAGATAATATTTATTCACATTTAAAGCTTTAGACATTTTTTGACGCGCAGTTAACAGAGAGGACAGAAAACGTTTTGTCGTTAGCCTATTGTGAGTGTACTGAATAAAAGTAGACCTTTTACAGTTTTAAAAGATATCTTATCTGTATGACCCAAAATTACGGAGTAGCCTAGGCTATAGCCTATTAAGTTGTTTTAGCTGTTATGAGAAAAATAAATTCAAGTGAACGCGCCGCCGCGTTTGTCGAACTCTGATTCAACATCCCAGAATAAAGCTCGATTTTAGAATAATGCGTACCGCCACTCGGCGTGGTGTGCCAAAATACTTAATTATAAACTTCAATATTTAGTTCAAAACGCTTTGTGACATTTTGTAAAGCCGTGACTGTATTAAGGCCACTGGAACCAGGATCGTAATTGAAACGCGCTGCATGTTATCTCTCAATACAGGAGCAGAAGCGCTGGTTAAGATTTTATTGTTTGTTGTTTAAACGTGCGTGTTGCACTTTTTTTATATATATATATATATATATATATATATACAGTATATATATATATTTGATATGGTCTATTGGTGAATTAGGCTCTGGAAACTGATTACTGTGGAGGGGGGAAATCCCCCACTGGCAAATCACACCTTGCTTAGGTTACAACCATGTTTTTAAAAACTCTTTTCTGTAGCCTATATGGAAGCCCATAAAGTTTTATTTTCGGCTTGCATTCGTGAGGTGTGTGGTTGAATGAGCCGATTTGTCGATCTATCTGAATTTGACCAATCAGGAGCTGAGGAAATCCACAGAAGAAAGACGAAAATGGTGTGGACTACTAGAAACACTGCTTCAATTAATGTTTTTATGATGACTTTGTGAAAGGTTAACTAACAGCATCTGCTGTGTTCCTGCTGGCCAGTATACATACTGGTTTGTCATACCAAGTTTGGCATATTTCATTCTGTTACATACAGATCTGTATTATGCTATTGTTTTTGATAGTGTTATACATTTCTTACAGATTCTTACACGTCACGATGATCATTGCGTTTGTATCTTCCTAACAGCAATTACAGTTTGTCTACAGCCTAATCTTTTTTTTATTAATGCCGACAGAACAAATGTTGCCAGATATTGCTATGAAAAACAAGCCAAAACAAACAAAAACAAAGAAATTGTAAAAATCCAAAATAAGTTCAAAGCTTGTGTTTTGGAAATAAGATTAATATATCACGAACCACTTTAATAACTTCCTAAAGTGTGACATTAATCCAAAAAACAAGTCCAGAATTCTACTGTCACCTTTCCATTATGTGGATCTGGCAACACGGGATCTGGCACCCGCGCCCTCACTCACAACGCGCTCAAGCTCACTCAAGCCCCGTTCACTGCGCTAGCTTCTCGCAGCAAAATGAATTGCAAACACTCACATGATGAGGTGGTTTAAACGGCTAATTAATCATTCAGAGAGCTTGAAATTTTATTTTTGAATGTGTAGCCTACCGTAACTAAGTTTTTTTTAACTCATTCACACAGACACACACACACACACACAAGGGTGACCAGACGTCCATTTCCCGGTGCTACGAGCCTATATATGTAGTAAAATAATCAAGGCTTGTATCAATATTTTATATGCAGTTATGAGAGCGTTTTTGCCGCGGAACTTCGTGCGATTTCTTCGGAATTCAGCAGGTCGTAAAATCGTGTCGTATATCACTGCCTCCGTACGATTTTCGGATAAACTCACTCGTAAAGTGTGCGTGGACATACGATCTTCCGACCGACAGAATTCGCACCGTGTACGCCCGCCTTAAGTGTGAGTAGGCTACCAAGCAGCATCTCCAGGTGCTCCCACTATGGTATAGAATATATACTACTAAAATAAGACTACTATCTCGAAACTTAGAAATATGGTTTCACGCAATGATTTGGAGCTTATCATTCATGCCTTTGTGTCTTCGCGTTTAGACTATTGTAATAGTTTATTTTCATGCCTAAACCAGAAGGAGCTCTCTCGACTGCAATTAATTCAAAACTCTGCAGCCAGAATTCTAACACGTACTAATAGGAGGTCTCACATATCCCCTATCCTAAGAGAACTTCACTGGCTACCAGTGTCTTATAGGATAAATTTTAAAATTTTGGTTTTAGCTTTTAGAGCTTTGCATGGTCAGGCACCCTCCTATATTAGTGACCTGATCCAGCGTTATACCCCTGTGCGTGCACTGAGGTCTGTGGATCAGAACCTGTTGACGGTTCCACGCACTCGCTATCGTACTAGAGGTGACCGATCTTTTCAGGCTGTTGCCTCTAGGTTGTGGAATGACCTCCCACCGTCTATGCGCTCTCTTGACTCTGTTGATGCCTTCAAATGCAGACTAAAGACTCATTTATTTGTTCAGGCTTTTAATTAGCTGCTTGTGGGTTGATATGATCATGTACTGTCTATGCTTTTATTGTGTGTATTTTATGATATAATTGTTCCTGTGAAAGGTGCTATATAAATAAACTTTTACTTACTTACTTACTAAAATAGTAAACCGTTATTTTAAATTGTAATAATATTTTGGATCAAAGTATTACAGCATTGGTTAGAGACATTTTTAAAAGCATTTGAAAATTTGAATATTCTACATTTTGGCCATTAGCATTAAGGTTTATGTTTTTGAACCCGTCTGTGGAGGCGGTGAAGTCACAGACACAGCCTTAATGATTGTGCAATGTATATTTTTTTATAAAACAATATATAACAATATATACAAAAAACAATAATGAACATACTGAACAAAAACATCTGAACAATAATGAACATACTTTCTAATTACTAACATACATAACTTAAATTACAACTTACTAACATAAAAACAAATAACTGAAGAAAAAAAAAACAACAACCATAACTATTTACATTTTTAAAGCTATTCTGATTTGTATTTTATTTAAAACTAATTACTCTGTAATTTTTGGGCACCAATTTAATCTTCGTAGGCAGCTCCTTAATTATATCTTCTCTTGTACCCGAGTACAGCTGCGATTTTAAAATGTTATCGTTCCGCGCTCAAGATGTGGCAGCGTCAGTCACTACCACTACCTCGATCTCCTCCTCGACTGGTTCGATCTCCTTAATCTGGATTCGTTAAAAAATAAAATTACAGATTGCTAGTGTGTGTGTGTTAGATAAGGAATGAATGAGTTCTGAATGAGGAATGAATGAGTTCTCCACACCTCCGCTTTAGGTCACCAATTGGGACGTCCATTCTTGTCATACTTGGTTTCTGCTAAATTAAAGCACAGTGGTTTAGTAAAATAACATGTACAGTCTCTCTTAATTTAGAATGCTAACTTTTAAGGCAATAGTCAGAAAATACACTATAAAAAAAAAGTCAGGTAACATTTAAACCGTTACATAAAAGTAGAGCAGACAGACAGACATATGGACAGATAGATAAATAGATAGATAGATAGATAGATATCGACTCACTTTCTCCACCTTGCCTCTTGATGCTCAAAAACACACTCATTGTGTAAAGGTCCTCCTCCTCGCCAGTGACATCAAGTGATTTTAGACCATCTGTCCGCCACAGATGGTCCAAACTTTCACAAGCCAACTTAAAGTTTGTCTCGATGAACTTTTTAATCTAGAAACATACTAGTAACCATATTAGAAACATGATCAATCATGTTAAACCATGCTAGAACATTTTCAAACTTTCTGGCTAGGCTTTTTCAAGCCAACTTAAAGTTCGTCTACGAACTTTACCATATAAATACATAGAGAGGCTTTTTGATTCCCATTGTGTTTTTTTTTTTTATTATTTCATTTCTCCATTTTATTTAATTTTTATTTAGATATACATTAAGACATTCTAAAAGACTACTTTTGATATTTTTGTTAGATAAATATCAGGTTTTGCATTATAATTACAATCAAACAATAACATTTGGTTAGAGAGGGAACACAATGCAAGTATTTTTGTTACTCAGTATTTAATCATTAAAAAATGGGGATGGATGGTGATAATTCAAAACACATTATAAAGACATTTAGCAATTAATTGGTATTTTATTCAGTTTAATTTTATAAATGGTAATAAAACTTCAGAAGGAAACAGCAATTATGATCTAACAGCAAAAACATAATACAATCACATAACAGCAAACAATTATTATCAAACTGGTAGGTTAAAAAAGAGGAATAAAAATGTAATAAAAATAATAAATATTATTTTAACTATATACATACAAACTGTAATTATTTTATTTATTATTACATATGCAACAGATATCAGGAACACGTATTAGGCTAAAATAAGACCAAACACAATAATTATCAAACAGTAAATTGAAGAAAAAGAGCAATACAAATCTAAATAACCATGAATAAATATAATTTTAACTAATTACATTCAAACTGTTGCCTAATTATTTTACACATTGCTGCACATGCAACAGATAGAAACAGAGTGTCTTTTGCACACTGGAAGTTTGCAGAAACTGCCGGTTTTCACATCGTTTTGGCCAGCACATTTGGCACCTTTTTCTTTTTTCTGAGTGACTGGCAGTAGACGAATGTGGACGCACAGGCCGATGAGGGACCAGCTTCCTCATATCTGGATCCTGAACTTTTCTCAGGAAGCTCACAGAGGCTGGTGTGCGAGGAATGTTTTGCCTTCTCATGAAGGGGTACACCAGCGCTTTCCCCTGCTCCTCCTTCGGTAGCTTTTCGCCTGTCCCCAGGTGGGATTGATCTCCCTCCACAGAACCAATGACTTGTAGGCCGAGACATCAATAATGTTGAAGAAGAGAGCCATGGGCCAGCGAGATCTTCCATCCACATGTGTATGTTCCAACAATCTGTAATATTACATGCACACGCACAACATTTTAGTAAATGTTTTGTCATCTATTGATAATGATAATCTATTGAAATAATTTTTCAATACATTTCAAGTTCAATTTACCATGTAGCTTAGAATACAAGTTATTATTGAACAATTATTTTTAGCAGTGAACAAATAGAAAGTAGCACATACCTTGTCTAGATTGTCCACTCCACCTTTGGTGGCTTTGTAGTCCATAATCATCTCCGGTTTTCTGTCCTCACGTTCACGGACTGCTGCATCCTTGTGTGTGGTGCTCATAAGAATCACGTTCTTCTTCTTTTTTGGGCAGTAGGACACGATGTCGTGTGTCTCGGTGAACGCGAACAGAGATGAAAAACGAGCCCTGTTTCCACTTGTCACCAATGCACTTGGGAGCTCTGCCTTGTTTTTTCACACAGTACCTAGCATGCTTATTTTTCTTCGTAAGAGCTCTGTGCCAAGAGCATAGGAGGTGAAAAAATTGTCACACGTGATATTGTGCCCCTCAAGATCATGTAACATTTCAAGCACCACAATGTTTGCCCAGGTTTTGCTCGTGTTGTGCCCCTGTAGGTTTGCCAGTGTACACCTGCATATTGTAGCAGTAGCTGCTTTTGGCAACACAGGCTGCCCAGATTTTCTGGCCATAGTTTTTGAAATAATTACTTTATTTCAATGTATTTTAGTGAGGACTGGTGAATTGTTTTGTTTTTTTAACCAGTTCATTGAAACGAACTGTCCGAAAGAACCAGACTTCCCATCACTACCGATTATAGCAATTAAACACGGGAAAAGTCAGATTTTCATGATATGTCCACTTTAATAAAAACAGGATTCACACAAGGTGCCTAAAGTGCTTGAATTTGACTTTTTGAAATTGAAGTCCTGGAAAACAGGGATATTTTTGAAGAGGTACTTGAAAAGTGCTTGAATTATTAAAAATAGGGATACCAGCAACCGATAGGCCTACCAGGTAGCTTGTCTACAGTGTGTGTGTCCAGACAAAGAAAATGGGGATAAAAAAGAAGGCTGTCTACGAAGTAAATGTGTAAATTCTTATTAGTGGAATATTAAACAAAATATAGTAACACCTAAAGTTGGTACTCAACCAGAATAACACTTTTATCCCCACGGCGGTAACATTTGGGGTGTATTTGCTGCCTTTTACCGCTAAGTGGCGCTACAATCACAGACTTTGAAAAGTGTCAGTTTATTCTCTTCTATTGCGTAATCTGATGCGGCTCGTTGAGAACTGTAGTAGATCAATTCAAGTGAAACGTAGTTAAATGTATTCATAATCCCAATACTGAAATTACAGTACAAATTTAGAACTGAAACAAATGTAGGCTTCTATTATTGCATCAAATTTAAGCAAAGTAGGTTAAACTTTACATTATGTGCCCATTTTTTCTATACCTAGAAAGGCAATGCATGTAAAAGTTATGTGTCTTATACTTCGGGTTATTTTAACTTGCCTAGATTTATGAACTGAAACATAACAGTGAAATAAATCTAAATAAATTATCATAAAATTAAAAGATTGTCAGGATTTGCTAACTTATGTTAGTCGGCAGCATTTGTGTTTTAGGATTAATTAAGAGTTAAATAGGTTTACAGTAGGTTGTTATGATTAGCATAATTTTCTTTAATAAAAAATGAAAACATTTTAACACAAAACATTGCAATTAAAAAAAATGTTACATCAATGAGGCTTTGCGTAAGCATCAGAGGTTAAACTCAAGCGCATGAAACAGCGTTCAGACGATAGCTGAGTGGTCAACGCTTCAACGTGCGCCGCGGTGCTTCAAGCGTTCTGAGCTCGAATCTCAGCTCTGCCATCTTCATAATTTTGTTTCTAATTTAATAAACTATTTGTCAAAAACAAAAACTTCTGAAATTTTCATTTATTGATTCGAAACACTTTTTCGGAGCTTTGTTAGCCTATTCATTGTCTGTCATTTGTGTTAATAGGTGTTTAGATGATAACATTGAAGCCTACATGCTGTTAACCGATGTTGGCCCACGGCGTTAATCTGTTACCTATTTGAGCATCAAGAACGGTAAAACATAATTAAAGTCAAGCGTTTTCTTTAATTATTAATGGCACATTACAACATCAATTTGCTACATTCCAGTAGAGCCGCTGTTTCGCTACACAGACGACAAAACCCGAAGCTGCTGTTGAAGGAGATTATCAGACGATCGCACCAGAAAAATGAACATGATGAAGTTCATCTTTAATCTACTAAATTATTGTTTTGTGAATCATTCACGAAATTGAGACGATTGACAGTGATACCTGGCCATAGCAACGAAAGAAAATTTGTATTGGCAAAGATATTGGAGCTTTGTTGTGTACTATTAAAACAGTATAAAATGAAAATAGTAGCCTACAAAGCAACATTTTTCTTTGCCTCTCTCTCGCAGACGCGCTGGATCTCTTTTTAGCAAGTTTCTTTTGTCTCCCTCACTGCACCCGCCGGGTCTCTATTGAAATATAATGTTTGAGGGTAGAAACAATCATATATCATATACAGCTGACAATACTGTATATGCCACTGCATGTCATCCACACCAATTACATAAAAACAACTGTAACAAGTCATTTAGCCTTTGTTGCTTCAAAGAAAAAGAATGCCTTGTTGAATTCACCTTGCGATAAAACGATGTTGATCGCGAATAAAAGAGCCGTGTATCTGCTGATCACTCGCATTCGTTTATAGTTGGAATTAACGTGCTTCGTCAACAGTTCATGATTAGATAATGCCAGATTGTTGACAATCACACACACTGCTCAAACACTCTAATACTCTACAAAACCAGTTAAAACAACTGTATTGAACACTTCAAAAAAAGTAATTATGAACAACCTTTCGATATGCTACATTTATCTACAATATTTATAATTGAATTAAGATTGGGCCTGTTTGGACACATCGAGAGATTTATCCTGAAAGGAATTTAGCCTTTGCCTGCTCCATATCATCAGGCTGGCTATCCGACACTCTCCATATGAAAGACGGGACATGAACAGCTATATTGTCCTGCAGCCCCACGATAAAGCCCTGAACTGCCCCTCCAAACCCCCCACAGTCTCTGAGAGGAGCGTCTGGGACAAAGAGAAGTCGCAGACATTAGCATTATTAAAGTGTTGATAATGAAGGAATTAAATCATTCAGGCTACATATAGTAATATTTATGTCATAAAAAAAAGTTTATTACCTAATTATTTAATTATTTCAATAGCTAATTGAAGAATTAAAACACTACTTCGGTTTAGGTCAGCTTTTTTCCAAGCAAAACGAAATACAAACTTCAAACTCGTGTTCATTTGTTGTCATGATGCTTTTGGTCTTAAAGGGGCAGCAGTTTAATAAACCTGCTGCTGGGTTTTAATGTTAATCAAACAAATGACAAAGAAATGATTCACTGCTCATAACTAAATAGGCTACCTTTTCAACTTTACAAAAAGTCCACAAAATACATCTATATTTAATTTAAACAGTAATGCATATGCAATTTTTTCACATTTGATTACTTTATTCAAATTTCTGTACCTGTTAGATCTAGCTGAAAAACACTGTTTATTTCATTTGTAGCCTTTTTTTTTTTTGTTCTATTATATTTATTTGTGCTATTTGTAATTTGATTATTTGTTTTTATTTTGTTACTGACTGCTTGTCTTTAATAATGCTTTAAATTCACATAAATTAGGCTGGTAGTTTTTGTTGTAGTTTCAAAATTGGGGGGGGGGGTTTAATGGTTAAGGGGATTTCCCATGCATGACAGCGCTGGTCAATGGATTGATCTATATGAAGTGAAACATCAGATACCATATGTAGATTGATTTAAAAAATAAAAATACCAAAGATTTAGTTTGATAAGTGCTGATTGAAGTCCTTGAAATCCAAAAAAGTAGTGCTTGAAAAGTCCTTGAAAGTCCTGGAATTTCATTTTACTTGATCCACATTTTACTGTAGCCTACGAACCCTGTAAAAATGAAAAGTTAAAGTCATCAATGATTTCTTAATAAAGACATTAAAGGGATTGTTCTTCATGTTGTTCCATACCTGTATTACTTACTAGTTTTCTGTGGAACGCAAAATCAGACATTTTTAAGAATGTTTAATCTGGTAGCCAATGTTGGTTTCATTGTACTATGGACAAAACATTAACTTTTTATTTTATTGACAAAAACAGCCATTTTTCAAAATATCATCTTCCACAGAAGAAATCATGCAGGTTAGGAATGACATGAGGTTGAATACAAGTTGACAAAAAAAATCATTCTTTTCATTGTGTTTATTCACATGCTCTCAGTTCATCATGCCCTCACTCTCTGTATGTTTCTCTCTCACCAACACAGCCTACATTTGTTTTTAATATTAATAGACAACACAAGTAACTGTTTTTCAGGAATAAATTATTCTCAGGTTTCTCCAGTCAAAGTGTGGAAATGTCCTAACCCTTGGAAAACACAAGTGTATAAATTACACTTGGGACAACCCTTTTTTTGTTTTATTATGTTAACATTTCAATTGTTGTAGTTTTTTACTCACTTTAGATGCTGGCACAAGTGGAAACTCCTGTTAAATCATGGCTCCATAATGCAAGAGACTGGGATGGTGGAAGGAGCAGAAGAACCAGAAGACTGGAGATCAAGCAAAGATCTACTGGTATCCAAGGGGATTGGTTTATGTTTTCAAAGGATTCATAATCCACTTAATGTGTTGTGATGTGGTTAAAATTGGTAGTTTTTCTGTTTTATAAGATTTTTCTTTGTTTTGAATGTTGTTGTTTTTTACTCAAAATCTATTTCAAATGCTGCTCTTTTGATAGTTCTGTTCAAACTTTCCTGGAAAAAATGTATCACGATTTACAGAATAATATACCGTATCAGTCAAAAAATGCGTCATGAAGAGGAAAAAAACATATATAAGTTGCACTGGACTACAAAACGCATTTATTTATTTGTTGTTCAAGCACCCGCTTGTGGATGAGAAGCTCTCTGTTTATGGCCAGCAATATTGTTATGTTTAAGGACATTATGGAATTAAGATAATGTCTGTACTATGTTATGATTGTACTGTACAATTAAATACAATCGTTGCTGAGTCTGAAGTGTGAACACACTTTACCTCAGAGCGTCCGTTAACTGAATTAATTGAGAATATCACCTGAAAATCTGATAACATCAGCAATTTTAATTCAAGCAGCTGATTTCTGTAAATGATTGTAAAACTAAATGTATACTGCAGCACAGGGTGAAGTCAGTATATACATTAACGACGATTTGAGACAATAAATGTAAATTTAATAAAAAAATATGTAAATGGCACTCTGTGGGGTGGCATGATTTTGAACAAGTTCCTGAGCCGTTGCTGGGCGCCGCGGACAGACGCCGCCGGTGTGTGTACACTCATAGCGAAGAATGTGTTCCAATTTTAAAGATGTGGCACTGCTCTTCTAGTCCGGTGTGCGACGTGCGGTGTACTCTCCCCTTTAGAGTAACCTCTGCTTTTCGCCAGTCCCTCACTCACTCCAAACTTTCTTTCTGCTCCTCGATTACCCTTTTCACCTGCATATTTTACAACCTGCAGTTTGTAATCTGCAGAATAGGATTTTCATTTTGGGGGCATTTTGTTTGTGTTCAGTCTTTCTCAGTTGTCTTTAAGTTAATGTGTCAGTTAATAGTTTTCAGGGGTAGGGCATAGGAGCAGCATAGAGCGCCCTCTCTCGGCTGTAGACGGTAATGTTTTCTCTTGGTTCATTGTCAGTCAGTATGAATTAATTTTCGCAGGACCAGCCAAACTATGAAAAAAATTGCGACTTATAGTCCGGAAAATGCGGTACACAACTGTTTTCAACTGTTTTTGATAATAAGAAATGTTTCTTGAGCAGAAATCATACATCTCCATCCACAAATGAATTATTTCTGAATAATTGTGTGACACTGATGACTGGCTACTGAAAATTCAGGTTTAACATCACAGGAATGAATTAAAAATTTTATTTTAAGTTGCAATAATATTTCAGAATATTGCTCTTTTTAATGTATTTATCAAATAAATGTAGCCTAGATGAACAGAAGGTATTTCTTTCAAAAGGATTTTAAAAAGCTTACTGACCCCAAACCTTTGAGCGGAAATGTAATAGTTTTTTTTTTAGTTTTTTTTTACATGACTGTGAATAAATTAAATTATTTCTAATGTACTACTTCGACTTTCAACAAGTGCAATTATTTTGCATGTATTGTGGCAAATGGAAAATTGACCCAAACTAATCTTGTTGTTTGTTAAGGCCACAGATATATTACAACACATCTGTGCATTGTCCGCAGTATGCCCACATTTTTCCAGTGTACTCACATATGCCCATAGTATGGGGCCCACATGTGCCCCGCATTTCACAACAGTATCTGGGCCCACAGCTTGTTGCCCGCAATGGTCCCACACGGGCCCCTAAGGGGTTTGCTGTGGGCCCACAACTGACCCCAATGGGGGCCCACTCTACTTAGTGCCCCGCATTTAATGCCAGTAAACACTGGGCCCACAGTGGGCTGCCCGTAATGGCCCCATTTGGGCCCAAAAGGAGCATACAGTAGGTTGCCAACCAGAATGCCTATTACCACCGCGGCAAAAAAACCCAGTCACATTTCAAAGTCATTCGCGAAATGACCGCCAGGTGGCGCAAAGGGACATTTAGTGAAAGCAAAACGTACGTAAAAGTAGCCTACATTTTAAATAGAATATAGCAAACTTTTAGAGCAGAACATTTTATGAATCAAAATTTAAAAGAGGCCTATCTCGCAGTCAGTGAAAATAAATTAGGTGCAATCAATGACGCTAAACTATTGAGGAATGAGAAGATTGAAGAGTGCTTCACTCGTGTGCGCGCACACTGACTAGTGAACAACCGAACTTGTGGTCGAGTGGTAGAACTGAAGGTTTAAGCAGTATAAAGACACGGGTTCGAAACCCGAATAACCAAGGTTTTTATATAATTACCATGCATTTCCATTTTACACTAAGGAACAAATCTCATCCAACAGATTGACTGAATTTACGTCTTCAAAAACAGTTCTGTTAAAAAAAAAAAAAAACTTCACGGGGTTCCATATATGCAGAACCCCGTGCTAAGCAAGGTGCGATTTGCCGGTGGGTGATTTCCCCCCTCCACAGTAGCGAATCAATGCTATAGGCCTACCCAGAGTCTAAATATACCATATCAAATATATATATATATATATTTTTAAATATACAACACGCACGTTTAAACAACAAACAATAAAATCTGAACCAGCACTTCTGCTCCTGTATTGAGAGATAACATGCAGCGCGTTTCAGTTGCGATCCTGGTTCCAGTGGCCTTAATACATTCACAGCTTTTTAAAATGTTACAAAGCGTTTTGAGGTGGTTTTGAACGAAATATTGAAGTTTATAATAAAGTATTTTGTCACACCATCGGCGTGTCAAAATACGTGATCATCGGCGATTCCACCGTCCGACACGTCCACGCTATGTTAGGTAAAAGTAAGTCACTGCTTTCCTGGTGCTCGTGTTCGCGATATCACTGCGCGGGTAACTGAGATTTTGAACGGTGACGAGCGCGTCGGAGCTGTTGTGCTGCACGCGGGAGCTAACGACATTAGGCTGCGACAGACGGAGGTTCTGAAGAAAGACTTCAGGAGCCTTATCGATACGGTACGCAGCACATCGCCTGAAACATCGATTATTGTGTCTGGACCGCTTCCTACGTACCGACGAGGGCATGAAAAGTTCAGTAGATTATTCGCGCTAAATGAATGGTTATTGTCATGGTGCAATGAGCAGAAACTGATTTTTGTAAATAATTGGAATCTGTTTTGGGAGCGACCAAGGCTCTTCCGCGCTGATGGCTTACACCCAAGTAGAATCGGGGCAGATCTTCTGTCGGATAACATCTCCAAGATGTTAAATACCATTTGACTAGTAACCAAAAATCCAAATCACAGTCTCTACTGCACCAATTTAATTGATATTAATACTAGTGTAGAACATTGCATAGAAACTGTGTCTATTCCTCGTTTACTAAGATCAAATAATAAATCTACTGCGGGATCTAGAAAAAATCTAATTGTTATTAAAACAAAAAATCTCGCTATTAGTGAACAAAAACAATTTCTAAAGCTAGGTCTTCTAAACATTAGATCGCTCACACCTAAGGCGGTTATTGTAAATGAAATGGTCACAGATAATAATTTCGATGTTCTGTGCCTTAATGAAACCTGGCTTAAACCAAATGATTATTTCAGTCTAAATGAGTCTACTCCGCCAGGATACTGTTATGAGCATGAGCCCCGTCTGATCGGTCGTGGCGGCGGTGTTGCAACAATCTACAGAGATATCCTTAATGTTCTTTAGAAAACTCGTCATAGGTTTAATTCGTTTGAAGTGCTTGTGCTAAATGTTACGCTCTTAGATGTAAGAAAAAAATCCCTATTATCTCTAGCATTGGCTACCGTATATAGACCTCCAGGGCCTTACGCCAATTTCCTAAAAGAGTTTGCTGACTTTCTATCAGATCTTTTGGTCAACGTCGATAAAGCATTAATTGTTGGAGATTTTAATATACACGTAGATAATTTAAATGATGCGTTAGGGGCTGCGTTTACAGATTTATTAAACTCCTTCGGGGTCAAGCAAAACGTCACCGGACCAACTCATCGTCTTAATCATACACTCGATTTAATTATATCATATGGAACCGATCCAACCGATATAGATATCATTCCACAAAGTGATGATGTCACTGACCACTACTTGGTAACTTGCATATTACGCACTGCTGTAATATGTCATGCTGCGCCACGTTATCGACCAGGTAGAACAATTCGTCCATCCACCATAGATCATTTCTCAAATAGCTTATCTGATCTGTCTCAGCTGCTGCCTGAACCCAAACAAACAGATGAATTAGACGAACTAACTAGCACTATGAGCACCATTCTCTCTAGAACATTGGATATTGTTGCACCCATTAGATTAAAAAAGGTCAGAGAAAAAAGTATAGCACCATGGTATAATAATACTACGTATGTTTTAAAGAGAGAAACCCGTAATTTAGAGCGTAAATGGAAAAAAACTAATTTAGAGGTCTTTAGAATCGCGTGGAAAGACAGTATGTCACTTTATAAAAAGGCACTTAAAACGGCCAGGGCTGAGCACCTCAGCAAATTAATAGAAAACAACCAAAATAATCCAAGGTTTTTATTTAATACCGTGGCTAGACTAACAAATAAACAGACGTCGTCTGAACAAAATACCTCGTTACAGTTTAGTAGTAATGATTTCATGAACTTCAGCATCAGAATCAAAATCGTAAACGTTCGATCTTTGCTCGCGCCTTATAATTCGGCCGCAATTATCACCCCGCAGGAACAATTACAATGCTTTACAACCATAGAACAAAAAGAGTTAAATAAACTTATCACTTCATCTAAAACAACAACATGTTTATTAGATCCTATACCAACTGAACTACTGAAAGAAGTGTTACCTATAGTGGAAGAGCCTCTTCTCAATATTATTAACTCATCTTTATCTTTAGGTCATGTTCCAAGAACGGTCAAGCTGGCAGTTATAAAACCTCTTATTAAGAAACCACAATTAGATCCAAATAACCTAGCAAATTACAGACCCATTTCGAATCTTCCATTTATGTCAAAAATATTAGAAAAAGTTGTGTCCGCTCAACTCGGCTCTTTCTTGCAAGAAAACGACATCTATGAAAAGTTTCAGTCTGGATTCAGGCCACATCATAGCACTGAAACTGCGCTTGTTAGAATCACAAATGATTTACTTTTAGCTTCGGACCAAGGCTGTATCTCAGTACTAGTTTTACTTGATCTTAGTGCTGCGTTCGATACTATAGATCACACAATACTCTTAGATCGACTACAAAATTACACTGGTGTTCAAGGACAAGCATTAAGCTGGTTCAGGTCATACTTATCTGACCGCTACCATTTCGTCTACTTAAATGGAGAAAAATCGATTATAACTTCGGCAAACTATGGAGTGCCGCAGGGATCTGTGTTAGGCCCTTTATTATTCTCAATATATATGCTGCCACTTGGTAATATTCTAAGGAAACATGGAATTAGTTTCCATTGTTATGCTGATGACACTCAAATATATATTTCATCACGGCCAGATGAATACGCTAAATTATCCAAATTGACAGATTGTGTTAAAGATATAAAAGATTGGATGACGCGTAATTTTCTTTTATTAAATCCAGACAAGACAGAGGTAATACTTATTGGTTCTAAAAACCACAAAAACCTTTCACAGCACGACTTTAACATAGTAGGATGCCCTGTTACTTTATCCGCTACAGTAAAAGACCTGGGTGTTACATTAGACTGCAACCTGTCTTTTGAAAAGCATATTTCATATGTTACAAAAACTGCCTTTTTCCACCTTAGAAACATTGCTAAGCTACGTAATATGCTATCAGTCTCTGATGCAGAAAAGTTAGTTCATGCATTCATGACCTCGAGACTAGATTACTGTAATGCTTTATTAGCTGGTTGTCCTGCATCTTCAATAAACAAGCTACAGTTAGTCCAAAATGCAGCCGCTAGAGTTCTTACTAGATCAAGAAAATATGATCATATAACACCGATTTTATCATCACTTCATTGGTTACCTATAAAGTTCCGTATTAAATACAAGGTATTGCTTTTGACTTATAAAGCTCTAAATGGTTTAGCCCCAGTCTATTTAACGGATCTTCTATCGCCTTACAATCCATCGCGCTCTTTAAGATCACTAAATTCGAGGCTTCTGGTCAATTCCTAGGATATCCAGATACACCAAAGGAGGCAGAGCATTTTCACATTTAGCTCCAAAGCTCTGGAATAGCCTTCCTGATATTGTTCGTAGCTCAGACTCGCTCTCCCAGTTTAAAACTAGACTGAAGACGCATCTATTTAGCCAGGCATTCATATACATTTTTTAGCTTACAGTTACTGTAAATTCGGCCTCTAGTTCATAAACGCCAGAGGAGAACTGGCCCCCGACTGAGCCTGGGTTCTCCCAAGTTTTTTTTTCTCCATTGGGTCATCTGATGGGGTGTTAGGACACCATTAGGTCACTGGAAGGAGTTTTTCGGTTCCTTGCCACTGTTGCCTTTGGCTTGCTCAGTTGGGGATATCCAAATTAATTAACCAATCATACCATTGATCAGCTCTACCAAACTTGGATGTCTTTTTCCAGTAATAAACAAACATTGTTAAGTTGTTTTGATTGATACTATGAAGCAGCTTTGATACAATCTGTATTGTGAAAAGCGCTATATAAATATATTTGACTTGACTTGACTTGACACCACGAGTGCGTATTCTAAAATGGGTTTTTATTCTGGCATTGAATTAGAGTTCGACAAACGCAGCGGCGCGTTCACTTGAATTTATTTTTCTGCTAAAATAACTTAATAGGCTATAGCCTACTTCGTAATTTTTGGTCATACAGATAGGATATCATATTTTAAAACTGTAAAAGGTCTACTTTTATTTATAGAAACAAACGTTTGGTCATTTCTCAGTGAGCTACGACATGGCCGAGTGGTAGAACTGACGGTTCGATCAATCAGAAGACATGGGTTCAAATCCCAAACAAACATGGACTACTGTAACAAAATTTTATTTTTAGGCTATTAATGCAGATTTGTTTAGTTCTAAAACTCTGTTACACCTGTTGTACAAATTTTAATAGTCATTGATCCCTAACAGGTATCATAAGAGAGAGAACCTATTCAATGTATAAAAATATATGTGTGTATGTGCTTGTGCGTGACGTTTCAGGAACATATGGGACAGGACCTCTGACCTTAGGGACGGTCAGTTTTGGCCAGTTTATTTCAGTACCAGTTTGTGTCTTTAAGTAGAAACTGAACAGCAGTAAGGACCTTATCTGGGTGGGTGAAAGGTACAGCGGGTGAGGAGGAACCTTGAAAAGAGTATAAAGGCTGTCTCATCTTCCTGTGGTGTGTCACTCTCTTGCACAGCGTAACTTCTGTGTACTAGACTGAACCTATTCTTGCAAGAATAAATACTTCTCTTTTTATTAATTTGACTCTGAGTGTCTCTTACGCAGTGATGATGTTTAACAGAATTTTTGCCACAACAATTTGGTGTCAGAACAGTGGGATTCCTTGGAAGTGCCTTCTGGACCTGAGAGCAGACAGTGACTGATCATCCTGGACTGAGTAGTTCCAGCTCTACCTCGTAAGCTTTAGAGAGAGGGGCCGACCGCTATCAGGGCCAGGAGAAACTCCACTGGAATTGAATAAAAGCGAACCCGTGGCAACCCAAAACATCTCTGGTAAGAGACGGCTAAAATATTTTCTTTTGGGGTAAAATATTTTTCTTTTGGTATAAGAGTGAGCGAACTATACTGGCTGAGACTGTTTTCTATGGTGCGAGATCAAGAGATTTAAGGCATAGACTGAGGCAAGAGGTCCTCGACCAAGAAATTGGGACCCTTAAACGAGTCAAGAGATTTTCTAAACTGAGGCTGAGTCAAAAAGTTAATGACTGAGGATTGAGCTCTCGCAAAAGTGGGAAATTGAGACCTACGAACAGGTCAAGAGGTTTTGCCACACCAAAGGTTAATTAAGGCTAACTGAAATACTGATTTTGGGTGAACCACAATTAACGACCCCTGGCCGATTTTAGGTTAAAAATCGGATCTGTCGGAGACGTCTGACAGATTACTAGACAAGCGTTGAACAAAAATCCAAGGAGAACAAAAAACAGCCAGTATGGGGAAATCTCAAAACAAGCTTGCCAAATTTGATATACCGGTTTTCTGTCAAATGCTGAAAGAATTACGGGGAGAAAATGCATGCAGGGTATTGAAATGTTAATCAAAAAACTATGATTTTCCCAGGGAGGGAACATTGAGCGCTACGAGATTAAAAGTAGTGCGGGAATCAGTTGAACAGGGCAGTGAGAAACAAAAAGGTTGTTATGGCTGCATTCAACATGTGTGAATAGGCAGATAAAAAAGTCGAACTGCCAGGAGAAATAAAGTTTTAACTTCTTCATTCAGTAAATGGATGCATGACATTAGATGTCTGAGAAATTAAATTTATATGATAAGGATTGAAGTAGCAAGCAGCGATAAAGCTGTCTGTGTGAAATAGAGGGAACTGTAAGTGAGAGACTTGATGGAAGAGGGAAGTGAAAAACAAAAAGGTTGGTGTGTGAGAAATGTGTGTGGGGATTGTAAGCAAACAATCATTTACTGGTTAGATAATGAAGTAACTGGAATGTAGAGAAAAGAAAGAATTAGCATGTAGAACAGAGGACGCAGAAGGAACTGGCATGTAGGGAAAGATGGAAGAAATATAGTAGAAAACTATATGTGATGAAAATAAAATGTCTGACAGAATTTATGGAAGTTAAATTAACTGTTTAAATGGTATGAAAAATGAGTTTCAGAATAAAAATAAGGCATTGAGTATGATTAACGGGGATTAGTGTGATATTAAGATAAGGAATGTTTCATTAAGAAGAATGGAGAACAATTCTATATTTTAATGGTAAAATAATGATTGAAATTATGTTTAGTTTTAGTTTGACAACCATTGTGTATTGAACCTAAAGGGTCCAGCTATGCTGGGGGTACAGCAACAGGGTTTGCTTATTCAGCCCGGTTTCTGGATGTTAGATATGTAGCGACAACGAGAATGAACCAAACACAATTGAAGCTTTTAGGTGACTGTTCATACATAATCCCACAAAGAGTCTTCACATTCCAAATCAAATCACCAGACCCAGAGCCATAGGCTCCAGAGAATCTGCAACCGGAAGGACCTTTTATTGTTTGACTAAAGGAAGAACGCTGTCAATGTTTTATAATTCGGCAAAACAGAAATGGTGAAACAAGAGGCCCTAACAAGAGGTCACCTGACCCCTGCGACTAACAGACTACGTCTTTCTTAAGGACCAAGGTCCCATGACAGAGATGTAAAACAGACTTCAGGTCTTCTTGAAGACCTTTGACCTTAGAAAAGACCCCCTTCTCAAATAACCATATAGTATCTTATTGTCCGAATTCCAAATTCCTCCAGGAGGCGGGACAAAACATTGGAGTTTAAAACCTTAGACCCGAACAGGACTTTAGTAGAATAATGCGCTAGAAGAATAGAACAGAAGTCGGGCGGGTCGCGAAAAAGGTCTCGGCAGAACAACAAGTCGGGTGGAGCAGACGATGGTTATAGTAGCCTAACCATGTAGACGCGTAGAGACAAAGAACCCAAATTAAGATCAGAAGAACAGGTTCAACAGCTTTAATCAAGCCATCCTCATCTACTCTCGTCTCAGTTTTCTTTCTTTCCTAAGTTTTCCTTTATTTTCTCGTTAAAAGTCTCGGTTCTAAGTTAAGTTTTGCTGCAAAGTTTCGTTTTAACGTTTCAACTGCAAAACCAGCTTCCAACTTCAAAGACTTTCATTCATCCGCGCCAACACACCACGTGACTGGCTGTCCAAGATCTATCCAGGCACACGAAAAGACCAGCCACGCAACGGACCGGGAAACCCCCTTTACGACGAAAAAGGAATCCCCAGAAGCAACGCAAGGACAAGCAAGTAGCCTCCAGACTCTTTGCTGAACTGGTGTATATTGATAAAATTGCATAACCCGCCTAAGAAACGATAGAAGGGTTAAATTAATGATTGATGGTTCGTTCAGGTCATGTCTTATAAGTGCATATAGAAACTTGGGATTTCACCATCTTACTCTTAAAACTCATTCTTTCCTCACTCTCTTCTTTCTGCAACTCGTATGAATGTTTGTGTGCGTGTGTTTGTGTTTGATATTAGTTTTATGTTCTAGGATAATCAATAAAGTCTTGTTTATATTTTAAAGATAATTGTCTTGTGTTATGTGCTTACAGATTTATTGTCTTGAACTGCGATCTAAAGCTACCTATGCTTTTACCCTTGAATTATTTCTAAATTTAGCTGTTAGCTGGGAATTAGTCTTTCTTGGCCAGGATCCCAGGAAGATATTATATTTCCTAGAATTAATAATTGTTTATGCTTTCCGTTCATTGGATGAACTGATAAAATGATCATACTATTGATTCTGCTACAGTAAATTATTATTAATTAATTATTGTAATTACAGTATTAATTATTGATTATAATCCGTTATGAATAATAATTAGTTATATTTATACGGGCGTATAAACGCTACAGATGTGTACTTGTTCTGTAATTAGGGTTGTTGATGATAATACCAAATTAGTAAAATGTAAAGAAAACTTTGACTAAAGATTCTGGAAATCAATAATGTATAATGTCGGATATTTTGTTGATATTAAGTCATTGAAGGAAAAGACAGTCTGTTTCATAAAGAAAATTCTGGGTCAGGGATCATTTCCCTGGACAAGTATGACTAAAAGTTAAACGAAAACTTTGTAAAAACAACTTAGAATATTTTGAGCATTTCCGTGCAGCTTATGAAAATTAATGTTCTGCCAATAATAATGATAATGATTATGATTTGGATATTGGCATTGAATCCACCACTGGTGGACTGTAAAAGAATACAGAGAACTGCTTATCAGTGGCTCTGTTTGCATTCCTGAATGGGACACACTGCTTCAGTGATGTGCAGTAAGTTGGAGCCGACCGAGAGTGGTTTAATTGTGGTCAGCAGGACCATTTAACACGTAACTGTAAATGCCCACCGAGAAAGTGTAATAAAGTGATATACATTTCTGGTGTTAATGTGGGCTTGAAAGTAGATCAGTGTTTAATATGATCATATTAACATTTTCGTCTGAGAAAGAACAAGAGATAAAAACAAGGTCAAAAGATTGAAGTCTTAAAGTGAATCCTTTTGAAGAAAAGATCTATAATAGTAATTTTTATAAGTGAACTAATGAATAAAGGTTGAGGTAAAATTACAGATAATGACTGCTAATATGAGTTGTAAAATTGTAAAAGTACTAAAAGGATGATTTAAAATGATAACTGCAAAAGATGTATGTGTATCAAAATGTATCATAAGCAGAGTGTGATAGCCTCGTAAAAGTTAGTGTGAATCCCGATTGGAGATTGATAAACTCCTAGGAAAAACTTTGAAGTCAGATATTAAACTATGGTAATTGAGATAAAATGTGAAACATTATTGAGAACTACAATAATTAATTTTTATTTAAGATCAAATAAGCAGAAGCAGTAGTACTGGGTAAACAGTTGCTAAATGTAAAAATGTGTAGAAAGGCATCCGATTAAACAAACAGCTTGAAAAGTTTTGACCATGAAAGAACTAGAAGCTGATGTTTAGCTTTTAAAAGATAAGCTTGTGATTTGGCTGAAACAGTTTGCTTATATAAATCTGGTGTGTGCTGTGGCTGAAACCGTCAGCGCGACAGAGACTCAATATGAGTGGAAATTTGTAATGTCTAAATTCCCTGATGTATGGGCAAAAGACACCTATAAAATTATGTTTATTTGAAAACGTATGTAAGTTTTGACAAATGTATTAAGCTGGGCTAGAGTTAAAAGATAATAGATAAAGTTTGATGTTAGAAGTTTATGAGAGGGCAGTGCACCAGTCCTGAAAGCCTCAGAGTCTCTCTCATTCAATGTCAGCTAAAAGCTGTTATCTGAGCCTGTGTCATATGTTTCAGTTGAAAACCATAGACACAGAGATGTTAAAAGAAATCATTGCCATTCAGAGGGCAATTTGTATTTGTAAATGTTTTAAAAGTAAAACTGAATGACTTTAAAAAAGTCTAAAATAATAATGCAGACCTTAAATGATAGAAGTGACGTTTTTGATTAATTCATTTTAGGACCAGTAACTGCTTTGTCTCATTTTAGTCTCCACCATTCAGGGCCGATGGCTCCGGCTACAGATGTAGATGTACACCGAATAGACGGTTATGATGACTGAATTCACTGAGTATAAGCTCAGCAGTGCTATGTTGCTGCTTTTAAGATGTTTAAAGGATTTTAATGATTAAATACTGCTGCTATTAACCTGTCTCCCTGTGTTAACACTATTAGGCAGTCCAAATGGCTCTGGTGACTCTTGAATATGCCTTTCCTAAGCTCCAGAAAACAACTGAAAACTGATTTGGTAATGGGGAGAGCGGTTACCAGTGTGCACGAAGGTGATTTCTCAATGACGGGTAAGATCTTCTTTGGCCAGACAGAGGGCAACCTAAGGCAGGGGGTCACCGCAGACACTGGGCATCTCCTGATAGGAGGTGTTTATGTGAGATGGGTATGAGAGTCGAGCGGATTCTGTGAGGCCAGCAGATTCATTACACCATGAAGGGGAGATGCGCTGTGAGAAGTTACGGCAGTCTGACCCAGACATGTGAGTTCCTCTATACCACTCACCAGAAACCGCGTTCATTGTATGGCTTGTTTTTCATTGTGACAAGTGTCTGTAACTGTGCCAGGGGACAACACCCTGATGAGAAGAAAATTAAAGATAAAGGGCTAATGGGAGTGGGCTTTCAGGAGCCAGCTGATACCATGAGGTGATTGCCATTATTTGTTGTGGAGACAGTAGCAAAACTTTTTGTGATGTTGCCTTATAGGCAACTTAGGCAAGAAAATGTATAGAAGTGTCTATGACATAGTTTTAACTCCTGAAGGTTGTTAGGCATGGTGGTGGCTAAAGATGAAGACAGCTTTTGTAGATTTGAGAAAAGTCTGGATAACAAAGCTGAATGGTAAAAGTTTATTGTAATGAATTTAATATTACATTCTGTCTAAATTACAGTCTTAGGAGGCTGTTGAAAATATTGTTTGTTTATAGTGAGAGAGACTGCTTGAGTGGAGGAAGGGATGGTAACTGTGTCTGTCTTTTTGTTATTGGCCTACTAAAGAACAAAATAGTGATAATGAACCAAAACAACCCAGCTGACTTTAAATCAAATGAATAATGAACAGACATGCTTTGAAACTGGTTAAGAGACCACGTAAAATTAGGTAAAAGCTACAGTAAAATGTGAAGTTTAAAATCTTACTTAAAATTTAAATCTTTTTAGAGATGATATAATGAAAAGCGAACATTGAAGATGAACAGTTAAAATATGTGTCTAATATGAGTGTGTGTGATGGTGACTGCACTCTATGTCGTGTATGTGTTAGTTTGGGGTACTAATACTCCGTCTGAATAGTGTGTAAATTGTGTCATTAGCTACTAGAATGTGTTAAGGCAAATGACAAATTTTAAAGAAGCTGTTAATTCTGCGTCAATCTGATGAAAAGATGATGCAGAACATGGGACGAACTTTAAATGGATTAGTTATCCAGCTCTGTCTGCTACTGGTAATTATGAATCAATCTATGGATTAAAAGCATTTATGTAAATTGGATTTGTGAAGTTGTAGATCGCTGTCCATCATGGGTTGAGATAAACTAAAATGTTATAGATTTGACGGCAACAACAAAGTGACATATTGGCTAAGTCAATATCAAATTATCCAGAGAGTCCTTCACATTTATGATTATTGTGAACAAAGGGGGAAAATGTTGTTTGACTGACATTGACCAAGTCTGTGCAGCACGACCTGACCTGACAGAAACAATTGATGAATTTGAAAATGTTTGTAGATGACTGGCTTAAGAGACCAAACAACAGGCCTGAAAAGCAGGATACACTGTAAGACTGAGGGCCGTTGCCCTTCAAATACTCTGATAAGAAGATGTGATTGTGGCTTTAAGTAATATTTTTGTTTCAAGAGGCAGAGAAAGATGTCTGAAGGAAATTTGGCTGAAGGACAACGTTTGGGTTAGTGATGATGGCAAACTTTATCCAAACACCATTATGTTAGATTGATGCAAGAGTTGAATCATTGCATCAAAAGGGGGAATGGTAACAATTGACAAATATGGCCAAAATATGGTTTACTAAGGGACAATATATGTTGGGAGGACACTGGGCTTAATTGGGTAAAAGCCTGGCAAGAAGCCATTCTTCTCCCTAACAAAATTGCTGTCTGTAAGTGTATTTGCAGGACTGTTTCAACAGGAAACGCCAGGGCAGATGCGGCAGCGAAGGCCGCGGCAGCACAGCAGACAAAAGAAACTATGTGTACCTTACTATCTGAAAATAACCTCGACATTTGTTTTTCTTTACAGAGCATGCAGACTTTTGATACAGGGCAGAATGTGCCCAATAAGATAATGGCTATGGATGAATTTGACTAACTATCCTCGCCTGGGTTATTATTGTGGCAGAAAGAAACAGGGCCACACCTGCGCAGCGCATAACTTAAAATTTTCCTTTTGCAGGATGTCAGGATGGATTGCAGCAGACAGAACTGATTCTGTTCCAAGTGTATAAATATTTTGTTGTTGACATGAGCAAAGTGGGTTGAATGTTTTTCAGAGGAAAAGGACTCTGAGTGCTGTTAAGTGAGCAAGAAATTATTTAGTGATAAGATGATTTGTAAAATGAGAAGAAACAGAGTTGAATTGGACAAGTGTTGAGAATAAACTTGAAATTCTTTATGCATATCATCAGAAAGGTAAACAAATGGTGAAAATTCCACAGGTCACACCAAAAGGGACGACCGGCCAGACAAGCGGTCACTAACAAAACCTTAAGGTCTCCATTCACAGGTCAAAGCAGGAAATGGTTCACTCCAGTGGCGGTGCGTCATGATCTAAGGAGCAAATCTGGTAAAGATCAGAAAATGGTTGGAGAGTGGGACACCTGGGTCCTGGGACCTTAGACTACACTGACAGGCCTCAACCATCATATAGAGCACAAAGTGAGGGGTCAAAGGCTCGTGCTAGTAACGGCCTCCCTCACCGACGAGGGAAAGACCAGTGCAACCACTCGCAAAGAGTCACCCTGGTGAAGACGGGATGCCCATAGAGAGATGACCAACACACCTGGAGGAAGATGCACCAACTAATGGTTTGAGTTTAGCAAAAGAATATGTTTTTGTGATGATTTTGATGATTTTATTTGATTGAATCAAAATAGGGCTTAGATCAAATGATTTGATTGGTTAAGGATTCATTAGAAAATATTTCAGGTAAATTATAGGGATTATTATTGAAGAAACTTGATGATTAGGCTTTCCATTAAGGGTAAGAAAGGCCGATCAGGGGAAAATCTGTATGGTGATAAGCTAAAAGATGGTCAGTAATGGAAATATTAGAGTTAATTTTGAACAACTACATTGGTTAAAAGAATGGATAAAAAATATAAAACCTTTTTTTGGATAGATTTTATTAAATATGGTGTTAAATAGAGCTTGCTAAGTAAAACCATTGGCTGAATCGAATTAAAAGTTAGGAAATTATGGTTAGGAAAATGGAGGGGATATATGGATATGGGCGTGGATTGATGGTAAATGGATAAGATTGGTTAATCTTTGGGGGGTACTGATTGCGAACTGTACTACCAATTTCAGCGATAGGATTATCAATATTGTTATGTTTACTATGTATTATAATGTGTTTCCAGCTCAGTACAGAGACTGGTTAAAGCTGGGATGTCTGTTCAATAGGATGAACAAAATATGATGATACAAGTAGTGGGAGCTACTGTAACGTGTTAAATTGTATGGTTTTCTTTTCTTTTTCTTTCTTTCTATGAATGTTTTTGATATGAAGAGAAGGTTAAAAGCTGTGGTTATCCGCTATGTGATGACGTACAAGGAGAGGGGTCGAAATGAGGGATTTTATTGTACTTTTATTTCTTTGTATTTCTTAGCCTGTTGAAATGCCATGTGGGTTTCAATATGTGTGATGATAACCAGGGTGTTAAATTTATGTGTTTCCTACTTAAACTATACACTATTTCTTGTTTATACTGAGGTGACTGAGGGTTCGATTTAGGTCGAGAGTGCAATAACAGTGCTTATTCATTCAGCCCGGCTTCAGATAAAGTCTTTACTTGCTTGCTAATACTTAAGGGACTATCCCCACAAAAACAGCCAAAGCTTTTTACTTTTCCAAATATTATTTCACAAATGTTTAAGAGAGTGATCAGTTATGCGAAAACCAGAGATGAAGAGTAGTGTGATGATATGACTTAAAATTTGTCTTATTGTTTATTATTATGATTGGGTAATCTGAATGATAAAAAGGGGGGAATTGTTGTAGAAATTTTAATAGTCATTGATCCCAAACAGGTATCATAAGAGAGAGAACCTATTCAATGTATAAAAATATATGTGTGTATGTGCTTGTGCGTGACGTTTCAGGAACATATGGGACAGGACCTCTGACCTTAGGGACAGTCAGTTTTTGCCAGCTTATTTCAGTACCAGTTTGTGTCTTTAAGTAGAAACTGAACAGCAGTAAGGACCTTATCTGGGTGGGTGAAAGGTACAGCGGGTGAGGAGGAACCTTGAAAAGAGTATAAAGGCTGTCTCATATCTTCCTGTTGTGTGTCACTCTCTTGCACAGCGTAACTTCTGTGTACTAGACTGAACCTATTCTTGCAAGAATAAATACTTCTCTTTTTATTAATTTGAAAGTGTCTCTTACGCAGTGATGATGTTTAACAGAATTTTTGCCACAACACACCATATAGTTTTTTGCTTATATTTATAAAATAAAATTACCATGCATTTCCATTTTACACTAAGGAACAAATAGTATCCAACAGAACGACTTTACATCTGTAGCTATAATAATAGCCTACCAATCGTAATTTCAAAAGCAGTTCTGTAAATAAAAAAAATTATATATAGGCCTAGCCTATATATATATATATATATATATATATATATATATATATATAATGTTTTATTCCCTATAGCCTACATAGAGTTTTTAAAAACATGGTTTTAAGTAAAGTTTTCGACAAACGAGGCAGCGCGTTCATTTGATTTATTTTTCCTCATAACAGCTAAAATAACTTAATAGGCTATACGTGATTTATTTGGTCATACAGATAAGAGTAGAGTAGCGTACATCGTTCAAAACTGTAAACTTTTTTTAGGCTAACGACAATAGTTTATCTGTCGTCTCGGTTTCCGGGAACTGCGAGTCACAAAAATGAACCGAAAGCCACTTGCCTCAGCTCAGTCACGATAAGAAATCGGCTATGTCTAAAGCCTTTAAATGTCTAAATATTTAGGCTAATAAATGTTATCTGATTATGTAATCCATATGAAAACGAGAGGTACAGAGAATCTGGTCAAATATGTTTATGATGTGAGCGCCTCCCAATGAGAAAATGACAAGGTGAAAATCTCGCTCTAATTAAATGTAGAGAATAAATCGCCCTGAATTAAAATGTAAAAACAGATCAAATCATTTATTTGTCGAAGTGTTGCTATATTGTTTAATTTAAAGTTCATAATTATTAAATGTTATTTAGTTTATCAGCAGTACCACGAAGCATGAGATTTATTTGAATAATAATAATTTAAAAAAGAACTAATTTCACAATTTGCATGCCTGGTTGGATCCAAAGATCCCTGTAGAATTTAATATTGAGTTGAGCATTTTGTTTAAGACAACAAAATGAACATGCGTTTGAAGATTATATTTAGTTTTGCTTGAAAAAAGCTGGCCCAAACCAGTTTTATTTCTTAAATTATTTAAATAATGAAATATTTAGTAATAAACTTTTATGACAGAAATATCACTACATGTAGCTTAAATCATTTAATTCCTTCATTATCAACACTTTAATAGCCTAATGCTAATGTATAGAAGAGCGATTTAAGTGTGAATTGCGACTTCTCTTTATTTTAAGTCAGTCTCAGAGAGCCTGTGGGGGGTTGGAGGGACAGTTCAGTGTGTGCAGGACAATAGGTGTTAATGTTCCTCTTTCATATGGAGAGTGTCGGATAGCCAGCCTGATGAGCAGGCAAAGGCAAAATTATTTTAAGGATAAATCTCTCGATGTGTCCCCATATTTTATTAAATTATAAATATTGTAGTTTATTTATTGTAGCCTATTTAAAGTTTTTTCACACACAAATTTAAAATGAAGTGTTCAATCCAGTTGTTTCAACTGGTTTTGTAGAGTTTAAGAATGTTTGAGCAAGGGGGACTAAATAAACTTGCTGAGATCCAGCGCGAGAGAGGCAAAACTCATGTTTTTTAATTTATGTTGCTTTGGACTATTTTCGATTTGTAGCCTACCGTTTCGTTTAATTTAGCTGCAATTTCTTTGGCAAAACAAATTTAAAATGTGTGGTAACGGTCACTTTGTGTTTTATGGCAATCTGAGTTCAAATGAGAACTGCGCATGTGCATAGAGTTTCCGTTAGTATTTGACAAGTGAGGAGAGGAGATAACCGCTCTGCCGACTCTCTTTGTATTCTTTCTTTTATTTCCTTTTATATTGTGACCAGAGTTGGATTTTTGTTTGTATACTTTTACTCACTCGATCCCCATGTATGCGGATGAGTGTGAAGTTTAAGTACTTTTATTAAACGCGGGGAAAATACGCCACCTCTCGTCTCTCGTGCATCTTTTCCTCCGACACCTATTGTTTTTCTCTGGGCAACATCCTAACTTTGCGTTACAAATGTCGCAAGAATAAGATTCTGTGTTTCTTTTTTGCATGGAAATAGTCTAAATGCAACCCTGTTTTAAATAAAAAAAAAACTGTCCCGCCACTTTATTTAAACCTTGAATTGTTCGATGGGGTTCCAAATTTAAGTATTTTTAGTGTTTTTTACATTACACAATAATTTAGCAGACTAAAGACGAGCTTCTTCATTTTCATTTTCTGACGCAATCGGCTAAAAATCTTCCTTCAACAGTTTTGCAGCGGCAGATTACGCAATAGAGAGAATAAACGGACACTTTTCAAAGTCTGTGATTGTAGCGCCTCTTAGCGGTTAAAGGCAGCAAATACACCCCGAATTTTACCGCCGCGGCAGAGCGGCGGCGGTAAAAGTATTATTCTGGTTGGTAACCTACTGTACCGTATGTGGGTCTGCGACCACCGTATGCTGATCTAAGTCTTTGGGATATCTGTTTGGACCTGCGGCCAGCCTAAACTGATCAGTGTGATGAGCAGCGAGTCTGCTTGAGGGAACCAGTCCTGGAACATCTGACACTGCCTCTGTGTTCACGTGTGTCATGGCCATCTCTTTGGTCATGACACACGTGAAGCTTTGAATCAAGCTCTTTCTCTTGAGCTATCTTCTAGCTCTCTTGCACGGACTCATGCATTTAGGTGAAAAGAAATTATTTATTAAAAATAGGTGAATTACTGGAGAGTCTGAGTCTGGTATGTGGAGAGTCTCTTTGTCTCGTACGGCCTCTAAAAACATCCATCCTGTAAGTGCACTAAATCAAATGCAAACTCACACCTTATCACGATGTTTCTGTATATATAAGACCTTCCTCGGGCAGGCTTGAATAATCAATGAAAAGAAATTACATTTTATAAATAAGACATTTATTTTTAATGATAGTCGGACAGGTTGTTCGTCGTGTCAGCGCGTTCTCCTAAGTGAAGTGTAAGTGAGCGCGCTTATATAGGGTGTGCTCCAGAAAAAGTTTAATAAAAACAAAAGCATTGAAATCTTTAAACATAAATCAGCGAATTGTGAGAAATTATGTTAAATAACAGATGTGGAAAAAGCTTTTAAAGAAAATAAATGTATTTTAAATGTTACACAATGTTTTTCGAACAAGTAGGTCACTCTCTTCTCGTGCATTGATAAAGCGACGAGAGAAACAAAGAAACAATTACCACACGAGGAAATAGTTTAACAACATTGATCTCTGAACACAAAACAAACAAAAAAAACAGCGAGAACATGCATCCAGGATCCTGTAAAATTATTAAGTGGTTAAAACAAAACGTATTCTTTCTTGAGCGAGTCTGTGTCTTCCTCGTGTCGACGACATCGAATGACGTCACAGCCATCGTTCGTCGTGTGGAATGTTCCTTCCAGATGAAAATAAAGCAACTAATCCTGTGAGGAAATGAGAAAATCCTAAAAATATAAAGATGTCGCACAATAAAGACTCCTTTTCCTAACGTGTCAACTCCTACTCAACAGTGTATGCAAGTTAACTGAAATCTAATGATTTTTAAATAAATTACAAAAAAATATGAGTATGAAAAGTCTGATGTTTTTTAATGTACTTTAGTTTTTTGTGGATGTTTGTTTTTAATTAAAGTACCTATGAAGGTTTATGAGTATAGTGTGTTGTGATCATAATGTAACAAACACATTGTAGGGGATGTTCAAAAAATCTTATCAATGAAAAAGAAAGCTTCACCTTTAGGTCTAAATAAGTGATGTGTAAAAAACAAGAAGAAGAATAAGATTTTCCATGTTCAGTGGTATTTATTAGGTAATTGTTATTTGCAATACCCGAAAGCAATATTGGGCATCTACCACTGCCAGAAGCACAACTGAATAAGTTCCCTTATAATTAAAATACATGGACCCTGAATTGTCAGCAGACTTAATAACCACATGTTTCCCATCAATGGATGTCCCAAATGGCCCTGCAGACCTGGGGGACAATGTTGGCCACAGTGCTCACTCCCATATAATAGCTGGCAGCAATAGTGCGATAGGAGTCCCCGGTGGACAAGAACCGCAGGCAAATAGCCAGACGCTCAGCAGGACATATTGCACTGCGGTAATTGGTGCTAGTCATCATAATGAGAATGAGCGCAACTTTTATTTGAAATATTTACGGACGCTCGTTTTGTGACACTTATCTTCTCCCTGCTACGTCAGAGCTACCAAAGCGTCAACAAGCTTCCCCGTACTTTTTGACAAGCGTCCTTAACAGGGCACCCAGAGCTTCTTTGCAGCTCAAGTCGGCAGCAGTGTGTACGTACAGTAAGCAGCTGATGTGCCAAAAAGCTGCAAAACATTATCAGGCAGCTGGTGCTCATAGCAAGCCTCACCAGACAGCTTCTGTCCATATCGAATGCACAGGATGGAGTTAAGGGGTCTGCAAGGACATCCGATTTCTAAGCTTGCTTTTTACCACACTCATCTGGCTGAATACTCTCTCGACTTCAGCATTCGAGTGTGGTAAGGACAACACAAACACCGCAGCCATGACAAGTTCTTGAAACGGGTTGATTTCAGCTGCATTTGTTGTTTTTTGTCTCATTCCATTTACTAAAATGGATGGTACGCCATTGCTGGACAATTTTGTCTATCTCTGCAGGGGAGTAACCGAGGAGCTTGGCTATTTTTTCTATTTCTCCAGGGCTCTTATTGTGCTTTAAAGTTTCCTCCACATTAAGAACTGACATGTACTGCAATGCTTCAATGTTGTCCGGCAGTCTCACCCTCAGCTCATTAGTGAGAGAGATGGTGAAGGCTACACACCGCTTTGGGACATTGTTTTCCTCCTCAGGCACAAGGTGGAGCTCAGCTGCCTTTGACTCAAAAAGGTAACCAAGGTACGGTTTGGGACTGATGTATCCATCTATTGGCCCTTTTAGTACATCAACATTTGCCAGTGGATTCAGCACCCTGCTGCTCACAGACTTGATCAGGCTAACCAAGCTGTCAAGTAGATTCAGAGGATGAATCTACCTCAAAAGCCTTGATGACCAACTGTACCTCACCCAGCACTTCAAAAAAGCCTCAGCCATGTAGCAGTGTTCACTGGACTTGGTGACCGAGAAATGCAGCCTAAGCTCCTCCCACTGGTCCAAAATGCGTGAAACCGCAGGTTCAATGGAGAGCCAAAGTTTTTTTTTTAAAGGTTTTTCCCCACAGTTGATGGTCTCATATATGGCCTTGTAGACCTCCCTGCGCTTTGGAGACACTGAAAACCAGTTATGAGTCTCTCGTACCAAGTGCTCCACAATACGGGGGATGGTGTCATTGGAAGCATGACTTACAGCAAGCTGCAGAGAGTGGCACACACAGCGAATAAGAACCAGATCGTTGAGGCCATACTCTTCCTTCAGCACTTTATGGACCCCATTGTTAATCCCTGTCATAACAGAGGCATTGTCAGTCCCTATCCCCAGGAGTTTCGCTTTTTTAAGACCACACTTCTCGAGGAAAGCCACAACAGCACGGGCTATAGATCTGGCATCTCCTCCCTCCAATTCAACAAGCCCCAGAAATGTTGTGACAACTGTCTGCTTGGTGTCACTAAAGTACCTTATCACAACCCCAGGTATTTAGAAACGCTTACATCCGTGGACTCATCGTGGAGGAGGCTGAAACGCTGGTCACCCACATCTGCGACCAACTTTTTCAGAAAGTATGGTGCTAGAACACCATTAATCATTTCTGTAAATTTCCTTTGTCCTGTGCATTTTGAAATGGGTAGCAGCAGTGGAGTCTGAGAAAGCAGCTCTACATGCTTCTAAAATGTGATCACATGCCAGCATTGAACAGTGTTCAGCAATAGCTAATGCCATGGTGGCCTCAGCCTTTTTAGTAGAGTCAATTTTTTTAAGCATAAATAGCAGGTTTTTTTGGGTGGAACTATCATAAGGCTTTGCCTTTGAGTGTGTTTTTGAGTTGTCTTGTGTTTTTTTTACATCGCTAAGTTTGGCGTAGAAATCAGCCTTACAATACAGACAGTATGCCCGTGTATTTTCTCCAATATACGGCTTTGACCAGCCTTTGAATTCAGGGTTTGATTCCCACTCCTCTGTATTATTGAGTGTACAATTTAGACTGAGACATGATGAGCTAGCCAGCTAGTTTAGCTTATGTCACAGAGAGTCACACAGACACAGTGGACGAGAGTAAGTGACTGAGGCTGTGTGAGTCAAAAAAATGCAGTGATTTAATTTGTGGAGTGATTTAATTATTTTAGACAAAGGACATTTTACATCTCGTGCTGAATATAAGCCAGGGCGGGATCAGCCAGTGGCGGCATCCCGCATATGCGCAATACATTTGCAGTCTGGACTAGGGGTTGAACCGACTAGTCGATTAGTTGACTAGTCGACCTTAATGCAATGCCGCGACGCTTTAAGCTTGACGTCGACTAGTCGCGTTGATCATGTGACACTATGATTGCGCTAATTTTGATACTAACATGTTGCAGACGACAACAGATGAGGAACCCAGAGGGTCATTGCTGCAAGAAAGCAGCATTGGTACATCAAGTGTGTGTAAATACTTCACTAACCTAACACTAGATATTGTTGAAAACGAAAGTAAAAGCATGACGCACGCTCACTGTTTTACCGGGAAATGAGAGTTCAGTAGGCTATCTTTATTAAAACATTATTTTTTTTCATTTATTTATTTAAACATATTAATGATGTAGCCTACCTCTAATTCACCCGCGATTAATTGGAATATTATTTTGTATTACTTTGATCTGCGCATCACTAAGGCGCTGATGTGAATTTATAGCTTTTTTTCCTTTTTTCATCCTAAATGATGATGTAAACAGCGGGCTGTTTACACCTGGCCACTTCATGTGTTTCTGTGATCTGACAGCTATCCGATCGTGAAAAGACCAAGTGTAAATGCCCTCCGAAACGCGTTCGAGGCGGATTTAAATCGCTCAAACCACTTCAGGAGGAGATCTGGGCCGCTTAACAGACAAAACTGGACAAGTGTAAATGCATCTGGTTGTTGAAACCACATATGTAAATTGGACTTCTCCCAACAATGCTAAAAATAAACGTGTGAGAGCGTATTATAGTGATGAAGCTATGGCAACACGCATCGCCGCAGATGAGCAGCTCGAGCATCTATTCATCATGCCAACGTGCAAACTATCGCAAATCAAAGTGAAAGTAAGTCGCAGATGCTTAACACACAATCATCTTCGTTAAAAGTAAAGAAACAAAATTATCTTACCAGTGCTGTCTCTCTTATTGTGGTCTTTGATTTCGAAATTAGCTGATGATCAATAAAATGCAGCTCATTGTTGCTTTCGGTGACGTGAACTCCGTTAAATCTGCATATAGCGTGTTGTTTGAAGATCGGATTTATATCCGTTTTGCGAAAACATATTTATGTGACCAGTTGTAAATGGAATCGTTTTGATAAATCAGATCAGTAAAAAGCTGCTCTGACTGCAGCTGGGAGGGGCCGCCTGTGAGTGCTTTGGAACGGGGGTGGGACCCACGGCAGCACCCGCTGCTCATTGACAAGAGTAAGACCGATATGTGCTTTCACATCAAAGAGTCTCCAATAACACCAGAAAAAGCCATTAGATTTGTTGCTAGTCGCTTTTTTGAAAATGTCTTTACGACTAAAACTGTTAAAACTGTGGCCGTTTCTCAATATGCGTTCTTACCTGTACTTGTGGACTTGTGAAACGTCATCAGTCGCTGCCCAAGTCCTGTTCCAATTATAAGTTCCATCTAGGGGTGGGCGGATCGATCCTGTATTTTTATGTGAGTATCGATACTTTCGATACTGTCGTGGTATCGAAAAGGATCGATCCTCACATAAAAATATCGATCCAAATGTGTGTTTTTTACCAGTAATTTTTATTAATTCAGAACGCAATTCAGTGCATAAAAAAAGCTTCTAAGTTGAAAAATAAGCGAAAAAATCGGGAGTTATTTCGCAATAAACAAATTAAAAGTTTACATAATGGTTCAAAATGTTGACGTAAGTAAGATTTGTATAATGAAATTAATATTTTTATTCAACAAGGATCAATGCATTAAATTGATCGAAAGTGACAGTCAAGGGTTTTACACTGTTAAAAAAAATCTATTTCATATAAATGCTGTTCTTTCAACTTTGTTCATCATGATGCATTTTATGCAAAATGATTTGGTTTCCACAAAAACATAAAACTGTTTTCAACATTGATAATAATAAGAAATGTTTCTTGAGCAGCAAATCAGCATATTAAAATGAATTCTCATCATGAAGGATCATGAAGACTGGAGTAATGATGCTGAAAATTCAGCTTTGATCACAGGAATAAATTACAGAATAGAATAAATTGCAGAAGAGAATTAAAAATCTTACAGCCCCCAAACTTTTGAACAGTAGGCTAGTGTACAATAGTGCATTTACTATAATTAGGGTAGTTTGGTAAAAGTCACTGACTTTACAGGCGAGTTGAGAGCACAAATCACAAAATATTTAGTGGTCACGAAAACGTATTCAGATTTAGCATATTAATGATGCATTCACCTCATAAATCATGACACACTGCTCTAGCAGAGGAAAGTGCATGTAAGTTCAAGTGCGTGCTTTTAAAATTAAAAAAGTATTGGTATCGGTATCGATATCGGCAATACTGGCCCTGTATTTATTTGGTATCGGATCGATACCAAATTTTGCAGTATCGCCCACCCCTAGTTCCATCTAGTTCTAGTCTAGTTCAAATCTCCGGATGTGTTCTTGATCCGCCCCTTTTACCAAGGATGCATCGAGATGTGACTTGTACGGACTTGATACGGGCCATAACCCAGTGTTCAGTTCGCACCAGGTTCACAACAATGGCGGAGAAGAAAACGTACTCGGTTACTAACGTAACCTCGGTTCTCTCTAGAGAGGGAACGAGTAATGCGTAATATCTTACGCTATCGGGAAAACCTCTTTTCCACGAGATATTGAAGCCAAAAATTATCCTTAATTTTGTATTAATGTAAAACGCTGTGCAGCAGCATGCAGACATAGGTAAGGCGGCTTGCGCGCCTATTGGCTGTCCTGCGGCAACAGCAGCAGCCTATCGAGAGAGGCGCTGCATGACACCACATCCAATGGGGGCAATTCGCGCCCATTTCGCCACGTCCCGCCAGAAAGGGCGTGGTCTCGCCCTATAAACATAGCTCGATTAGGCTGGTACAACTGGTTTTCATCGCTGAAGCGAACCAGAGCTGTGTATGCACGGCAAGATACGCAGTACTCGTTCCCTCTCTAGAGAGAACCGAGGTTACGTTAGTAACCAATGAAGTTCTCTTACGAGAGTACTCTCGTACTGCGTAATATCTTATGATGTGCGTACTGGGATCCAACACCAAAGTCCCAAGGGCAGTAGCCCGGGGCTCATATAGTGCATAATCACCATGGACTCACAGAGAGTCGGAGAAGAGAGGCTGCAAGCATCATTCCCCATGAAATAGCATCCCACAGGAGCTAGTTATGTAACAGTGTTTCACGCAGACAGGGTGAACGTGTTCAGCCTGAACTGGGCAATAGAAAGGGTTATTCAACACCCATGGGCTGTTCTATCGCTCAGTAAGCGATGCACAGGCAAAACTCAGCATCTGGGCCAGCACAACGGGGCAGATAGCACTGAATTCTATACCGACAGAAGCTTGGCTTGTAAGGCGGGAACCTCTAGGTTATAAAACCTTATAAATGTAGACGGCGAGGCCCAGCCCGCGGCCGTACAGATATCTTGCAAGGTAACCCCACTATACCACGCCCACAATGAGGCCACGCCTCTCGTGGAGTGGGCTCTGACACCTAAAGGACACTGCAGGTCCTTAGAAGTGTAAGCCAGTGCTATGGCGTCGACTATCCATCTGTATAAGCTCTGTTTTGATGCGGCCGGTCCCTTGGAGCGTCCGCCAAACAAAACGAAGAGCTGCTCGGTCTGTCTGAAGACAGACGAGCGGGACACATAAGCTCTCAGTGCCCTGACAGGGCAAAGGAGACTCGCATCCACCTCCTCAGCATGAACCGGGAGGGCGCACAGGGAAATGACCTGGGCCCTGAACGGTGTGTTGAGGGATTCGGGCACGTACCAGTGCCTTGGTTTTGAGTATGACTTTTGAGTCCTTAGGCCCAAACTCCATACATGACGCGCTTACTGAAAGCGCTTGTAAGTCCCCTGTGCGCTTCACTGAAGCCAGAGCCAAAAGAAACACCGTTTTGAAAGACAGATGCTTCATGTCTGACAAATGGATTGGCTCGAACTGGGCACCTTTCATGGCTTCCAAAACCGTAGAAAGGTCCCACACCGGGACTGAAGGAGGTCTGGGAGGGTTCAGCCTCCGAGCTCCCTTGGGGAATCGCACGACCAAGTCGTTTTTCCCCAATGACTGGCCAGACACAGGTTTAGCAAACGCTGCTATTGCCGCCACGTACACTTTGAGCGTGGATGGGGTCCTGCCCTTATCCAGCAGCTCTTGAAGGAAGGAGAGTACTTCCGTGACCCCGCAGTCTACGGGTGAAAAGCCCTGAGCTTGACACCAGGTAGAGAACACAGACCATTTCGAGGAGTAAAGCCGTCTAGTAGACAGGGCTCTCGCCTGCGTGATCGTGTTTAACACTCCCTCCGGGAGGTTAGCGGGTACCCATTGATGGCCCATGCATGTAGGGACCATAGTTGCGGGCGAGGATGCCAAATCGAGCCCTTGGCCTGAGAGAGGAGGTCTTTCCTCAACGGTATTGGCCACGGGGCAGTGCTGGTCAGCCGCATCAGGACTGGGAACCAAGTCTGGTTCGGCCAGAGCGGAGCCACAAGCAGCACTGGGCATCTGTTTTCCCTGATTCGTTCCAGCACTTGAGGCAGGAGCGAGACGGGGGGAAAAGCATAGAGGGGACAGCGGGGCCAGACGTGGGCCAGCGTGTCCTCGCTCTTGGAGAAATATTTCGGACAGTGAGCGTTCTCGTAGGACGCGAACAGGTCCACCTGCGCTTTGCCGAATGTCTACCACAGCAGTTGGATCGTCTGCGGGTGCAGCGACCATTCCCCTGCTGGGACATTGCTTCTGGACAGTCTGTCTGGTCCCAGATTCAGGTGACCAGGCACATGCGCTGCTCTCAGTGAAAGCAGGTTGTGCTGAGCCCAGACCAGGAGGCATTCCGTTAGCCTGTAAAGGTTTCGGGACCTGATGCCGCCCTGGCGATTTATGTATGCCACCACTGACATGTTGTCCGAACGGACCAAGACATGGTGACTTTTTATCTGGGGACAGAAGCGCCGTAGCCGTTGTCGACTGCCATCATTTCCAGACAGTTTATATGTAGGAGCTTTTCCCGTTCTGACCACAGGCCAAAGAACGGTCTGCCCTCGAGCAGCGCTCCCCATCCCGAGGTGGAGGCGTCCGTGGACACCACCTTCACACTCGAGGGAGTCCCCAGACTCACACCTGACTGATACCAGTCGGTTACTTTCCATGGTTCCAGAGCTGAAAAGCATTCTAGATCGACCCGGAGGCGAAACCGGCCAGCGGTCCATGCCCGGGGCGGAACTCGCGCTTTCAGCCATAATTGCAGTGGGCGCATGCGAAGCAGACCCAGCTGGAGTACTGAAGCTGCTGAGGCCATGAGGCCCAGCATTTTCTGAAACCTTTGACTATCGAGCCGCGGCGGAAGGATTTCACGGCACGCTGAATGTCCAGCTCGCGCTCTGGCGACAGACGCGCTGTCATGGATAGCGAGTCCAGCACTGCTCCCAGAAAAGAAATTTTCTGGCTGGGAGACAGCGAACTTTTCGCCCAATTGACTGTGAGACCCAGGTTCTCGAGATGCTCGAGTAATGTGGTCCTGTGTTCTATGAGCTCTGATCGTGATCGAGCTAGAATCAGCCAATCGTCCAAGTAGTTCAAAATTCGCATGCCCTGGAGTCTCAGGGGTGCGAGAGCCGTGTCCATGCACTTCGTAAATGTACGGGGTGCCAGGGACAGGCCGAACGGCAGGACTTTGTATTGGTATGCCTGGCCCTCGAAGGCGAATCTCAAGAATCGCCTGTGACGCAACGCTATTTGTATTTGAAAATAGGCGTCTTTCAGATCTATTGACATAAACCAGTCCTCCTGGCGAACTTGCGCGAGGATTTTTCTGGTTGTAATCATTCTGAACTGGCGCTTCGTGAGCGCTCTGTTCAGCTGTCGCAGATCTAGAATGGGTCTGAGACCCCCGTCTTTTTTCGGTACCAGAAAATACCTGCTGTAAAGACCCCCTTCGCTCTGAGCCTGAGATAAAGGTTCTATAGCCCCTTTGCTCAGTAGTTTCGCTATCTCGGCTCGAAGTAGATGAGATACTTCGTTTTTTACCGTCATTTCGACTCGCGCCGCGCAACGGCGGGGGGCGTCGAGCGAACTGCAGTGAATAGCCTCTTTTTATAGTCTTCAGCACCCATTCTGATACCCCGGGAAGCTTCGCCCACGCATCTGCGTGAATAGCTAGAGGTAGAATGAAAATCTGGGCTCTGGCCGCGGCATAACGGTGGCCGGAGAGCTCCGGTGTGCTGGGAAATAAACACTGTGTTTGCAGTGTGTGAGACGGGGGTGCGCTGATCACAGCGGGCAGCCCAGCCGCGCTCAGCTTCTCTCTGACAGGTTGTGGAGAGAATGCGAGCGGGACGAGCCCCGTAGGGTTCGGCATGTCTGTGAGGGAATGTGGGCGCGGGATAGCGGGCACACTCACTGCACTGGGAACACTGTCGGTGTTGCTGTCGCCGACTGAGAATGTGTTGGTTTCGTTTTACAGAAACCGTGGGACATGCTTCATGTAGTGTTTGTGGGCACTGTGTTGTGGGCACGTACACTACATTTATTGCACAATCGACATGAGGCGATTTTATTTGTGCTAGCCTTGTATTGTGGCGACTGTGTCTGTGTGTGGGAATGGGCACTGAGACGTGGGCATTCTTACAACACTTATAACACCATCGGCCGTGGCCGGAATTCCAGAAAATACACTCTTTTTGGGATTTATCTGGGTTGCCGTAAAACTGGCGTTTGTGTGCAGGCAAGCGGGCTGTGGTACCAGCTTGTTTACTGCAAAATACACTGGAACAGTCACATTGTTTGGAACTGAACGAGCGAGAAGAAACAATGGGAAACACTCCCATTGTTTGGCCGCGGCGAGACTTAAACACCGTGGGCCTTAGCTGACTGTATGTGTGTTGGTTTATTTTACAGAAAACATGGCACATGCAGTGTGTAGTGTTTGTGGGCACTGGGTTGTGGGCACATGCACTATAATTAATGCACAATTGACATGAGTCGAACTCATTTGTGCGAGCCCTGCACTTTGGCGGGCTGTGTTTGTGTGTAGAAATGAACACTGGACTGTGGCATTTTTAATACACACATAACACCATCGGCTGTGGCCGGAATACCAGAAAATATACTGCTTACATGATTTTTCTGGGTCACCGTGGAAACGGCATTTGTGTGCAGGCAAGCGGGCCATGGTACCGGCTTGTTTACTGCAAAATACACATACTGTTGTGAATTCTCTCCCTTTAATTATTAAGTTGGCTACGTTTGTGACGTTTTAAGTTGCGTTGTACGCAAATAACGTAGTGCAGCGTTCTCAGCACGCACAGACTCAGTGTAATTGCCTATTCACCAAGCTACTCCAGTGGAGCGATCATATTGCGTGAACACATTCACATGTTCAGTGTTTATGTGCAAGATAAAGTTTGTGACAAAGTAAGTTTTCCTTATGTATATTAATAACACTGTCACACTGTATCTCAACTGCGCTAAGTTAGACCATGTTTGTGATGTAGTTGATGTTTAGCGATCTTTCTAAGTGTAATTTGATCCTGCTTAACGAGTGGATTAGCCCGCTAGCATCGCGGCTCGTATTGTTCATGTTCAGTTATTACCTTTAAGTGCATTTCTCCGTGGGACAATATCCTTCACTGGTTGTGAATTATTACTGCCTGTATTAATGAGACTGTTTCATTGCACTATGCAGTTTGTTATTGTAGACTCATACTAATATATTCCTACATTTATATTTCATGTGTCAGTGCACTTTACAGATATGTTTATATTTGGGTTTGCAATCTCTTAAGTTGTTGAATATGCTTAGACAGTGAGTATTTATTTCTGTTATATTATTTATTTCAGAAACTACCTCAAATACACTATTATGTGTATATGGTCAATCTTGTGCAATAAACGACTAAACTACATCTGATGACTCAAGACTCCCTGACCAGAGTTCTGCAGCGGTCAATAATATAATCCACCGGTTTCAGTGGGGCAATCCCCAATACATACACTCATAACACCATCGGCTGTGGCCGGAATACCAGAAAATACACTGCTTACATGATTTTTCTGGGTCGCCGTGGAAACGGCATTTGTGTGCAGGCAAGCGGGCCATGGTACCGGCTTGTTTACTGCAAAATACACTGGAACAGACGCATTTTCTCGGAACTGAACGAGTGAAAAGTTTTTTTTTTTTTTATATATCCGCTGCAAGAGCTGGGCTCGAACACGGGTCTCCCGTGCGAAGGCTTTGGGTTTCGCCACTGAGCCACAGGGGGAAACGACAAAAGCTTCAAATAGCCCAGGCAGATAAAGAGCGTCATCACAGTTTTGTGTATGTCGGCGTTTGTTTGCAGGAGTGCGTGTTATACAACAGGCTCATTGCTGCAATATTGACATTTTAAGCCGCTCAAACTAAAAGGAGCTGAGAAATGTTTGATAAATGGAGATTGGTCCGACCTCGGCGGGACTAAAAACACACTCCTTCCTTATTTCGCCGGTGACGCACGCCCACAGGGGGCGTCGAGCAGATAGGAGAGCGTCATCACAGTTCTTTGTGTGTCGGCGTTTGTTTGCAGGCGTGCGTGTTATACAACAGGCTCACCGCTGCAATATTGACATTTTCAGCCGCTCAAACTAAGAGGAGCTGAGAAATGTTTGAGAAATGGAGATTGGTCCAGCCTCGGCGGGACTAAAAACACACTCTATCCTCATTTCGCCGGTGACGCGCGCCCACGGGGGGCGAGGCAGCTTTCTTATAACGTAAAGAAAGCTAGCCGCGGGGTCTTCTCTACAGATGCAGCTATCTCGTCGTCATAATAGCGGAGGCGGCGGCGCGCGGTGGCCGTTGTCCGTCAGTGAGCGACTCGACTGAAGCTGGTGAAGCTGGCGGGCGAACCGGCGAGCTTTCACGGGCTGGAGAAGACTCGGGGACCCGCTGAGTACGGCGCTTTACGGCGCGGCACTACAGCGGGCGGGAGTGCAGACTCAGAGAAAAAATGCCAGGTGAGTCCTCAGAGTCACCATGGCAATAGCTCACTCAGCGAGCGTGAGAGCTGCATGATCCTTACCCAGGCGGGAAACGCAGATGAAATGGCGGTCCCCGTCGCTGAGTGCGGCTCGGCACGAGCCACAGGAAGGAAGCATCTTTAAAAAGACGCTGCTCTTTTAGATAAAGAAATGAGAGTGTGAGTCGCGACGGCGAACACACACTCTCAGCAGAGTAAAAGGATATTGACGCCGGAAAGCGTAGCAGGTACGGCGACTGAAGGCAGCGAGGTGAAGGCCAGCGGCTTCAGGTTCAAGGGCTCGTCCCGCAGAAGGCTTATGTCGACGGCGCGGCTTCTCACTCTGGATCCAGCGATGCGTTCGCTTCGCTGAAGAGATGAAAATCAGTTGTACCAGCCTAATCGAGCTATGTTTATAGGGCGAGACCACGCCCTTTCTGGCGGGACGTGACGAAATGGGCGCGAATTGCCCCCATTGGATGTGGTGTCACGCAGCGCCTCTCTCGATAGGCTGCTGCTGTTGCCGCAGGGCAGCCAATAGGCGCGCAAGCCGCCTTGCCTATGTCTGCATGCTGCTGCACAGCGTTTTACATTAATGCAAAATTAAGGATAATTTTTTGGCTTCAATATCTCGTGGAAAAGAGGTTTTCCCGATAGCCCAAGATATTACGCAGTACGAGAGTACTCTCGTAAGAGAACTCACAACTGTAAGTTATACATTTCGAAATATTGTTGTTGTATCACGAAATGTAGTTGTAAGAGTTTTGATGCCAGAATGTTGTTTAAACTTCAAAGCTACAGTCATTTTAAGGTTAGCAACTATTTGAAAATTTGCTCAGACGATTTCTGAGTTGAAAAATCCAGGCGATCCAGCGCTGGTGTAAGTAACCCTTGGCAAGTCCTCCGTAAAAATATAACATTATGTAAAATATGGTGCTGCCTGTGTTGTTTCTGTAGTGGATAAACATTTGATCTTCCATGCTTTGGGTATATCTAATGGGCAATTGTTTTGACTGAGGGAAAAGTTTCCTAACTACTTATATTAAACGCAAACCTTATTCTAGAGTGTTCTTGTCGGTTTGACCAAATAGTTTGCTTGTCTTTATAATTTTTTTACGAAATTATTTTAGAATTGTATTATTTTTCATTAAAAATGAAATTAAGCATTATTTTTTATCAAGGGACTGCTGAGGAAACTCGGGCCTTGATAGAGTGGCGGGCGGCCAATGAAAGCCTTTTCACCAGGAGACACAATTCCTCCAGAAGTGGATGGGAGTGAGTGTTGATTTTGAGTGCTTGTATAATTCCCTGTATCTCTGAAGGTTTGGACAGTCTTCATCCATAAAAATGAATACATTATTGAAGTGAAATCATGTCAATCTTTATGGTATTTTTTTGCCTATAGGCATTTTGTTTCCACTTCTGGTTTGGTCATAACTGCCAAACAGGCCAAGAAAAAATGGAACAACTTAAAAGATAAATACAAGGTAATCCGCTTTCTCTACTTTCTGTTACTGAAAGAGCCTTAAAAAGATGTGAGTAAAGACTTTCCGGTCATATATGAAACCTAACATGGATGCATTGGCCCTTACATTTTATCTTGTAAAATGTAGTTTACTCTGTTTACATTGTTTACTCTGAGACTGTAAAAAGAATAGTTCACCCCAAAATGAACATTCTGTCATTTATTCACCCATGAGTGGGTGAAGTTGTTTCACACCTGTATACAACATTTATTTATTCTTTTTTTTTTTTGCTCTACACAAAGGAAGAATATTTGTAATCTAACAGTTCTGGGGTTCTGGGGCAAGGGTATCCACCATCTCTCAAGAGGCAGTATCCAGCTGGTGGATACAGAGCCTGCTGGTACATTGGTGATCTGCGCAGCACAAGGGCATCGTGTACAGAGCCTGGATTGCCAATATTCACATCTATAAAAGTGCCTTTGGCATCACAGGTGCCCTGTAGAATGATGAAAGAGAAGATCTTTCTGTTTATGTATAACCTTTTTTGGGAGATTTAAGGATATTGTCTAAAATTAATTAAAGTCTGCCAGAATAAAATTTCCCCCTAACATTTGCTCTTTTCGTGAAGTATTTGTTTATACTAAATTTCGGTTTCATTCATTTATTGATAAGCACTAAGCTCAACATTCTTCCCAGAGTCTAAAAGTTATAGCCTAAATGATTATTATAGACATTAAATGTCCTGTTTGTGTTAATGGAGTAATATGATGTGCACCTAACTATATAAAGATGATATAAAGATGGTAAATAAAGTATCAACTTATTTGAGCATCAAAAAGACAAATAAAAGGTGTGTGAAGTGTAGGCTAGTTAATGTTATTAACTGTCATACCTCTATTGTACTTGTCAGTTTATTTGGTACACTTTGAAAAATCTAATGTATTTTATTTTAAACAACGTAAATATAATCACAGTAATGTTACCTGAACCACATATTAATATGTTTAATAGTTTTTAAAAAAAAAAGAGGGAGTTGTTTAATATCATATTAAATTTTATTATAAATATAAAGTGAAAATAATCAGAGTAGGTACATATTAGTTTGTTAATACTAATATATTTAATACATTGAAAATAAAAAAGATGAAGTTAATTCCCACACAGCAAAAGGACTCCGCGGCGGAGGTACGCGGCTTCCGGAACGGACCCGCGAAACGGACCCGTATCGGCGTCCACTTGCGCGCAGTGACGGATCTGCAACGAAGGCGGATCGTGGACCCGCAACGGACTCAAAAAATAGTGGCTCATTTGGCCCGGGTCCAATTTGGACCCGTTTATCTCATTTTTAAAATCCCTTCTGTTCTCGCTGTAGGCTATGATACAATAGAATTAACTAAACTATAGGATAAAACCAAAACTATCACTAGGCCTAAGTAACCTAGGTTACTACAGCAATATAGACCTTAAGCTTAAAATCTGCATTGCATTGCCTTGTATTTTTAACCTAAGAGAAAAGTTCCAATACAAGACATACATTTACTGTACAAAAGTAATCACTACTCAATGGAAATATAAAATTGACATTTACATTTATGAAAAGTTATAGGTTAAAGGCTATGCAGTTTTTGTTAAGTATATGTTGGCTAGGCTAATCTACATTCATTTTGCGGTCAACCTAATTTAATGCTTTACAGGCCTAGGTCGGTGCAAACATAAAATATTTGATCTATTAGGCTACAACTTCAATGAAATGCTGCACTATGCACAGCTAAACTATCAGAAAGTGAGTGAACAACAAGAGGTTCAATACAAATGTTTTATTGTTTAATCACTTCTATCAAGTTTGTGTGGATGGAGGCGGGACACGTCTCCTCGTTGCCCGATCTGCCTCCAGGTTGAACCACCTGATTGTGTGCTTGGTGACCTCCGCATCCGTGGCTGACCGTGTCACTGTGTTTTTCCTCACAGCACCTGTAATAAAACAGACAGATATGTTTATGTTTATGGTATGTATAGGTGGAATATTAAACGAAATATAGTAACACATAGCTTTGGTGCGCGAGCTGATAAGAGAAAAACGCCCCGTGGATTGAGCGTGCAGCGGGACAGACGCGCGAATTGGTCGAGCGCATCCTTGAGCGCGCGCTCTCTCTCTCTCTCTCTCTCTCTCTCTCTCTCGTCAGTTAACGTTAATAATAAGCTACATGCCTCGTTTTATTTTCTTTGCCATTGACATCCGACTGAAACAACGAACTTTCCACTGATGTCTGTTTAAAGGCATGTGGCTTTATCAGCTCGTGCGTCTGTGCCGCTGCGCGCTCAATCCACTGCGCGTTTTTCTCTCATTAGCTCGCGCACCACAGCTATGTGTCATGGGCCTTTCACACAGGATGCGAATGCGCGCCGCTGTGCTATAAAACCCATTGATTTCAATTGCTTGCGCCGCGTTGTTGCTGCGTCTAAAAGCGCAATCGAAAGCCAAAGTTCAAAATAGTTCAACTTTTGCCGCTGCGCACTGTGACGATTACCCAGCTAACAATTTTACGTTCTGGGAACGTTCTGGGAACGTTAGTTTTTGGTTCCCAGAACGTTCCCAAGAACGTTCCCTATTGGTGATCCAGGAAAGTTTTCTTAACGTAAATAGAACGTTCCCTTAAGGTTAGGGGAACGTTCTGGAAACTTTATGGGAACATTCCCAGGACGTTCCCGCAACGTTCCCATGAAGTTTCCAGAACGTTCTCCTAACCTTAAGCATGTTGCAAGAACGTTGCAGGAACGTTTTCGGAACGTTCCCAGAACGTTGCGGGAACGTTCACAGTAGGTTCCCTAACCTTAAGGGAACGTTCTATTTACGTTAAGAAAACTTTCCTGGATAACCTATAGGGAACGTTCCTAGAAGGTTCCCAGAAAGTTCTCTGAAGGTTCCCAGAACGTTCTCCTAACCTGATGTCTGAACATAAATAATAAGTCAACAAGCCACTTCTATGTAATTTATTGTTCAGAAAACATACAATCTCAATCTTTGAAATGAGATATGAACATATATTAAAGAACAATTTATTCATATATTAAACAATTTATTCATATATTAAACAATTTATTCATAGATCAAACAAAATTTACATAAATCTACATTTTAAATTTACATTTACACACGGTGAACATGAAACTGGGATATTGTGAACATGAAACAGTGACAAGGTGTATGGTGAACATGAAACCCGTGAACTTCAATGTCTTCACTTCACCATCAGCTGCAAATCAAAAACAAAGGGGGAAAAAAAGGCATGAGTCAGATAGAAATTATAGGCCTAAAAAAATGAACTGTAATGCAGTTAAGGATTGTGTGCCGATGACCGGTGTGTTAACAAAAATTTAGCAGCCATAATTATTATAAAAAATAAAAAAAATTACTGGCCAGGTATTTATTTATTTGCAAGGCAGTTACTACAACAATTACTAAACATTTCTATAATATATGATGATATTTCACTGCACAAATACTTTTTACACTCATCTAGTAATTATACAAGTTAAAAGTTTAGATTTTAGGCCACTCATCAGTAGATGTCGCTGTAAAGTTACAAACCTTATTAAAACCAATATCAGTCTATAAACCATGTCAGAAATGACACGAGAAAAATTGATTTTGCATCAGGTACATTGAAAATTAAAACAAAACGGACACGATTGCTTACCATTTTAAATGCCTGTGTGGGGCAAATTTTAGGACCATTGAAATTAGATCTTCAATTTCACTGGCCTTCAGAGATCTGTAGGACTTCTGCATTGCCCCTAGATGTAGGAATAATATTATGTAAACATTGTAGCTATTTGAGGTATGGTATTATTTTAAAATAATGTTACCAGAACATTTTCCAAAGTGCAAAAAAATTGGCTATTAATATATAAAAAAAAAAATGACATAACTTGTCTATGATAATACTACAGAGCCTACAGTTTGCCTTTTTTCCCTTTCAGGCTGTAGGCACCCAAGACTTCATTTGATGCAAGGTTGCACCTGGGTTTGGTCCCCCAAGGGACCGAAGGTAGTTCTTCTGTTTAAAAGAAAGACCGTTGTTTAGAGGAAAAAAGAAAATGGCATCATGACAGCAGATGAAATACTTTTTTTTTGTTGTTGTTTGAATGGAAACCGTTCAAGCTGTGATTGATGTGTTGTTCCACATTCATATGTGAACACATTTTCATCTGAAACCACTCTACTTTTATTAATTTAAAAACTATAATTCCATTAATGCAAGCATACGCATGCATGCATGCACAATATGCATAAATTTTTCTCTGTCTGTTTTATTTATTTATAAAAACAAAAAAAACTTGGCATGGTTTCACAGACAGGTCTTTTGATTAATCCAGGATTAAGCCATACATCAATTAGACTATTTAGGTAGTTTAAAAAAACAATAAGTATATACTGCATTCAAAGACTATTATATTTGAAAAAAAGCTCTTCTTGATTACCACAAACTTCAAAGAATGTGTGAGTTGGAGAATGTTTTTTAATTTATTTTTTACTAATAGCTAGAAATATTTACACAGACCACATGGATGGATGGATGTATGGATGATGATTACCATCTTGGCACTTTTTTCTTTGTTTTCCAATTCCCTGTCAAGGATCTGCAGTTCATCCACTGTTTGGCATGGCCCATTTTCCAGGAATTCCCCATCTTCCTCTGTCACCGTCACAGCTACTGCAGCCAGTAACTGTCTCTGCATAGCCAGGATGTCTTTCTGGTTCTCAACAATCTCTTGTAGCTTTTGTAAGACTTTTGTGCGATAGCCTGTGAAGCAATATTGCATAAAGCTCCTTGAATGTGCAGTATTACTGTAGTGTGAATAATCAAAAATTGACTTACTCTTTGTTGCAGAGTCAGAATATTGGGGCTCTTCTATGAGGAGCCGTGAAGCAACTGTGGCATAAAACAAAATTTCACTCTAACTAAAATTATTAATAATTACAATAAATATAATATTCTGATTTTTAGAATATAATATTCTGAATTTTAGAATAGAATTTTAGAAAAATACCTTCAAGAGGCCGTGATATGCTTGGCAGTTGGGACTCCTGCAGCGAATCCTCTGCTGTATAAATAAAAACAGACTAGTCAATTTCCAAACTGGTTTTCAAGGACCACTCTTCTTCAGAGTTTAGCGCCAACCCTAATCTACCACACCTGATTAAGCTAATCAATGTTGAATAATTTAATAATTTAATTATTGAAATTAATTGATAATTAAAAGTCAAGGTTGGAGCTAAACTGCAGGAAAGTGGAAATCAAAAGCCACATTAACCCCCGGTTTCACAGACAAGGGTTACAGTAACTTACTGGTCTAGTCCTAGACTAAAATTTAAATCTGAGCTATTTCAACTGAAAGAAACTTGCACTGACTGATCTTAAAACATGTCAGTGCATTTGTTTTGTCTTAAGATGCACACCAGTAATGCTTTTTTCTAAGGCATGTTTACAAAAAAAAATTACTTAAATGTCCTAATTTAACTATGACCTAATCATGGCTTAGGCCCTGTCTGTGAAACCAGGCCATTCAGCATTAATGAATGAGTTGCAGGTTATAATTAACCATGAAAAAAAAAAAAAACTTGTATATTATACAAACCCTTGTCCAGAGGATAAATATTGTAGAAGGATGAATCTGTAAATACAAAATTGAATGGATGATAAATGGAGACATTGGGTAATAGTCATGTGGGCCATACTATAATTGTGGTAAAACAAAAGTTTTTACATTGTCAAATGTACCCCAAATTATAGAATGACTCGTGACTCTGACTCATGTGTTAACAACTTACATTTCGGTGGATGAGGTTTTGACACATCTGTATTGTCCTTTGGTAAAACTCTGCCATCATCTGAAATGGAAACATGCTTCAAAATAGAGTTCACAAACTGTTATTTATAATTACATTGGCTCTTTTCCTTTTTTTTTTCAGTGGATATATAATTCTAATATTAGAATATTAATATACAATTCTTTGAAGTGATTTGAATAATTACCATTTGAGGAAGAATCAATTTCCGACACAAATCTTGGTGGCTTTTTATGTGCCCTCTTTTTGTTCACTGTGGAGCAGTCTTCCGTTTCAACATTCGAGGTCTCCGCTACACGCCGGCATTTTTGAAGACCTTTAGTGTAAGAGTCTGGAAAATACAGTAAATATTAAACATTGAAAAAAATTAGATAGTATAATAGTAGATTCATTTAAATAATGCAAAAACTACATTACCTGTTCTTAGCCAAACTTTTTTTAATAGACATCGCCTCCACTTCGCTTTGTCTGTCAGAGTGCAGTTTTTTACAAGTTTCCTTGTGTTCGTAAATGTCCAGTAACAGAACATTCCCTGACAAAAAAAGATTTACCATTCTTGAACTGATTTAGTAATGTAAACGAATGTGAAAACTTACTGAAAACAAAACAATACCTCTTTGGTTTCCTCCAACCATGACGTTGGAATTATTTCAACAGTACTATCCTCAGCAAATTCCACAACTGCAAAACTTTTTGTGTCCATCTGTTGAGAAAAAAATATATACAGAAGGAAATATTTAATAAAGATAATTTACACAATGTATTATATTTATTCAATAACTTGCTTATAATAACTGATTTTAATGACCTTCACTGTTTGTCCTCCTTGGTTTCTCTGAATGTCCTTAAATGGTGAATTAACAGTAGATCTTAACATTAATGCATTGGCAGTCTCTTTGTGTGTGTGTGTGTGTGTGTGTGTGTGTGTGTGTGTGTGTGTGTGTGTGTGTGTGTGTGTGTGTGTGTGTGTGTGTGTGTGTGTTTTATATTATGAATTATAAAGATGGAGATCTGCACTCCCAAATTTAGCCCAAATTTAGAGGGAGATAATAATAATAATAATAATAATAATAATAATAATGTGAGAGGGACATAAGAGTGAGTAAGTGAGTGAGTGTGTGTGTGAGAGAGTGTGAGTGTCTGAGTGAGAGTGAGTGAGTGAGTGTGTGACTGAGTGTCTGAGTGTGACAGTGAGTGTGTGTGTGAGTGAGAGTGTGAGTGAGAGTCTGAGAGAGTGTGAGTGACTGAGTGACAGTGTGTGAGTGTGTGAGAGTGAGAGAGAGTGTGAGTGTCTGAATGAGAGTGAGTGAGTGAGTGTGTGACAGTGTCTGAGTGTGACAGTGAGTGTGTGTGAGTGAGAGTCTGAGAGAGTGTGAGTGACTGAGCGACAGTGTGTGAGTGTGTGTCTGAGTGTGTGTGTGAGAGTGAGAGTGAGTGAGAGTCTGAGAGAGTGAGAGTGAGTGAGTGTCTGAGTGTGAGTGTGTGTGAGTGAGAGTGTGAGTGACTGAGTGACAGTGAGTGAGAGAGTGAGAGTGAGAGAGAGTGTGAGTGTCTGAGTGTGAGTGTGTGACTGAGTGTCTGAGTGTGACAGTGAGTGTGTGTGAGTGAGAGTCTGAGAGAGTGTGAGTGACTGAGTGACAGTGTGTGAGTGAGAGTGAGAGAGAGTGTGAGTGTCTGAGTGTCTGAATGAGAGTGAGTGTGTGAGAGTGAGAGAGAGTGTGAGTGTCTGAATGAGAGTGAGTGTGTGACAGTGTCTGAGTGTGACAGTGAGTGTGTGTGAGTGAGAGTCTGAGAGAGTGTGAGTGACTGAGCGACAGTGTGTGAGTGTGTGTCTGAGTGTGTGTGTGAGAGTGAGAGTGAGAGTCTGAGAGAGTGAGTGAGTGTGAGTGTGTGTGAGTGTGTGTGAGTGAGAGTGTGAGTGACTGAGTGACAGTGAGTGAGAGAGTGAGAGTGAGAGAGAGTGTGAGTGTCTGAGTGTGAGTGTGTGACTGAGTGTCTGAGTGTGACAGTGAGAGTGTGAGTGAGAGTCTGAGAGAGTGTGAGTGACTGAGTGACAGTGTGTGAGTGTGTGTGAGTGAGAGAGTGAGAGTGAGAGAGAGTGTGAGTGTCTGAGTGTCTGAATGAGAGTGAGTGAGTGAGTGAGTGAGTGTGTGACTGAGTGTCTGAGTGTGACAGTGAGTGTGTGTGTGAGTGAGAGTGTGAGTGAGAGTGTGAGTGACTGAGTGAGTGTGTGACTGAGTGTTAGTGTGTGTGAGAGAGTGAGAGTGTGTGATTTAATTGAACACAAGCCACAGCACGTCAGCCAATTGGTATGTGGGTATTTGACAGCCATCTTATATTCAGCCTTTCTCAGACAGTGTGACAGTGAGTGAGTGTGTGTGAGAGTGAGAGTCTGAGAGAGTGTGAGTGACTGAGTGACTGAGCGACAGTGTGTGAGTGTGTGTCTGAGTGTGAGTGTGTGTGTGAGAGTGAGAGAGTGAGAGTGAGTGAGTGTCTGAGTGTGAGTGTGTGTGTGTGTGTAAGAGAGAGTGTGAGTGACAGTGTCTGAGTGTGTGAGAGTGAGTGAGTGAGTGAGTGAGTCTGAGTGTTAGTGTGTGTGAGAGAGTGAGAGTGTGAGAGTGTGTGATTTAATTGAACACAAGCCACAGCACGTCAGCCAATTGGTATGTGGGTATTTGACAGCCATCTTATATTCAGCCTTTCTCAGAGGACTTAGAGAGAGGCACTGACATGGCAGGTATTGTCCATCGCTACCACCGTGTTGGTGGAAGAGGATACCGTCAAAGGGTGTATGTTGAGCGTGCACAACCACTGGAGCAATACACCACTGAAGAACTGTATGTTCGCTTTCGCTTTGGGAATGCTGATATTAAGTACATTGCAGACCTTGTCAGGCCAAAACTTCAACGGAGAACCCGAAGGAGTCACAGTCTGTCTGTGGAAGAACAGGTCCTCATTAGTCTGCGCTTCTATGCATCTGGGACTTTCTACCAAGTTGTTGGTGATAATATGGGAGTGGACAAATCAACTGTGAGTGATGTAGTGAAAGCTGTGTCAATTGCATTGGCCAGCCTGGTCAATCAGTTTGTTTCACTTCCAAAGGATGTCCAGATTGCCCAGACCAAGCACAAGTTTTTTCTTTTGGGGAACATGCCCAATACTATTGGGGTTATTGACTGCACTCATGTGCATATCCAAGCACCTCATGAGAGGGATTGGGAGTACATCAACCGAAAGGGGAGACGCAGCATCAACATCCAACTTGTGGGCGATGCTGACCTCATCATCACAAACTGTGTCGTGAAGTGGCCTGGGTCTGTTCATGATGCACGCATCCTGAGAGAGAGTGCTTTATACAGAGAGCTCCAAACCAACCGACCGGATGGCATAATATTAGGAGACCGTGCCTACCCACTCCTACCATGGCTGATGACTCCTTTTCTTGCAGCAACCACACCTGCGCAGGCACGCTTCTACACTGCTCATTGCAAAACAAGATGTGCAATTGAGCGTTTAAATGGAGTTCTGAAGAGACGCTTTGCATGCCTTAACTACTTGCGAGTGGAACCACAGGGAGCATGCAACATAATACTTGCGTGTATCGTCCTGCACAACATCGCTACCAGGCGCAATGTCCCTCTCTGTGATGATGTTTATGATGCACCTGAGCCTGTTGAAGAACCAGACCAACCTCTGGTGGTCTGTCAGAATCAGGGACTGACTGGACGTATAGTAAGGGATGCAATTGTTAGACATTATTTTTGACAGGCTCATCTCTGATGATTGTTTCTTTGAAATTAATATACGGTGATGAATGACCGAAAAATGAATATATTATTTTTGTTTGTTATTGAAATCTGTTTGGGGGATTATTTCATGGGGACAAGATATTTTTTTTATATATTTACTTTACTATACTGAATAGCTTAATTGTTAGCCTATGTCTACTTTATCACTGTTACAACGGTTACACAAGTCAAGTGCAAAATATAAATAAAAGTATATACACTAAATGATACAAATGTATTATTTGACCAATTTTAAAGTTTTACTACATTTTCTTCCTGAAATCCACCTTGAAATCCAACCCCCTGTTGGGATCAGGATAATCCAGTTTTTTTGGATCAAAGTTATCCAAATCCCACTGACAAGTTTTGAACAACACAAACTGAAGGTTTGATCCAGATTAAAACTAGGATTGGATTCCCTGATCTAATCTGATTTCAGATTCCTTCTTTCCCTTTTGAACAACCCATTTTCAAGATTTGATCCAATCCGATAACCAAAATCCGATCAGCTTACCTTTGAACAACTGGCCCGTGGTTACTAGTGCAAATGTTTACTTGATATCAAGAATTGAATTGCTTCTGGTAGAAATGTTAATTTCTGATTATAATATTATAATAATTATAATAATATATTATAATTATAATAATATTAATATCAAAAATATCATGAATCTGATTGTTACTATTAAGAAAGCCAGTTTTATCAAGATTCAAGATTCAAACAACTTTATTTATCCCAGTAGGGCAATTCAGTTTTAGCCTAGCAGTCGTAACAACAAGACAAGACAACAACACTTAATCAAACATTCAAAAACACTGTCAGTGACATCATATTGCATTAGGGCACTGGAACAGAGCAGCAAATACACAAGCCATAATACATGGACTCAGCGGAGACCACTGTTTGAAATAGATAAGTAAATTAATAAATAGATAATAATACTAAGTACATAATGAAATTATAAATAGTAAATAAATACAGAGGTGTATGATGCCTGACACATATCTAGCTATTACTGTCAACAGTATTTAAAAGCTTGATGGCAGAGGGAATAAAAGAATTTGCATATCTGTTAGTTTTCCTTGGGGGGGGGCGAGGTATCGCCTTCCTGAGGGCATTAGACAGAATTTCCTTACTAAGAACATGGTCCGGGTATCTCATAACCTGTCTAGCCTTCTGGAGCACCCGTTTTTTCCAGAGGGAGCTCAGGTCTGTCAACTGAACTCCAATGATCTTGGAGCAGATTTTAACAATGCTACTAAGGCTATTCTTGTCCCTCACAGACAATCCATCAAACCAGCAGATAAAAGAAAATGTTAAAATACTTTCAATAAATGAATGATAAAAATTACATAAGATCCTCTGCGATACATTGAAAGAATTTAGCTTCCGCATCAAGTGTATTCTTTGTTGTCCCCGCTTAGTGATTAACTCTCTGTTCTTGTCAAACTTGAGATTGAAGTCAAACGTGGTTCCTAGGTACTTATATGTCTCTACAATTTCAACATTTTCGCCATGAATGATGCTGGCTTCTGACTTAGCACGGTTCTTTCTAAAATCAATGATTAACTCCTTCGTTTTTGTCACATTAAGGTCCAGGAAGTTATCATCACACCACTTCAAGGGTTAGTTCACCCAAAAATGAAAATTATGTCATTAATGACTCACCCTCATGTCGTCCCAAGCCCGTAAGACCTCCGTTCATCTTTGGAACACAGTTTAAGATATTTTAGATTTAGTCCGAGAGCTTTTTGTCCCTCCATTGAAAATGTACGTACGGCACACACTCTTTGTCCAGAATGGAAATAAAGACATCATCAAAGTAGTCCATGTGACATCAGTGGGTTAGTTAGAATGTTTGGAAGCATCGAAAATACATTTTGGTCCAAACATAACAAAAACTACGACTTTATTCAGCATTGTATTGTCTTCCGGTTCTGTTGTTGATCCGCGTTCACGATTCCGCAGTGACCCTGCTGACGTAAGACGCTGATGACGTGTTATCTGGAGATTAGGACATCCGCGACATGCACACCTACGCACCATTTAAAAAAAAAATATAGCAATATAAAAATACAAACAATGTAGAATAGCTTGAATACAGCGCCCGTCTCCCTCAAACTGTAAACGAAGCTCGGGCGCACCAGATAACACGTCATCAGCGTCTTACGTCAGCAGGGTCACTGCGGAATCGTGAACGCGGATCAACAACAGAACCGGAAGACAATACAATGCTGAATAAAGTCGTAGTTTTTGTTATGTTTGGACCAAAATGTATTTTCGATGCTTCCAAACATTCTAACTAACCCACTGATGTCACATGGACTACTTTGATGATGTCTTTATTTCCATTCTGGACAAAGAGTGTGTGCCGTACGTACATTTTCAATGGAGGGACAAAAAGCTCTCGGACTAAATCTAAAATATCTTAAACTGTGTTCCAAAGATGACCGGAGGTCTTACGGGCTTGGGACGACATGAGGGTGAGTCATTAATGACATAATTTTCATTTTTGGGTGAACTAACCCTTCACAAATTGTGGTAAGGCATTTCCATGGCCCAATTGGGGCCCCTTGTCATGATCCGGGTTCCTCCCTTCTCTGTCTCCCTCTTGTGGTCACATTACTCACTCATTCACTTTAGTCTCATCAGGTTCAGCTGTTCCCGTTTACCTTAATCTCCGCTCACCTGTTCCTCCGTTCCCCTAATGCTTCCTACTATTTCTAACCCTCTCTTTGTCTGTGTCTTTGTCAGTTTATTGCAAGGTATTCATGCAGATTCCTCTTACCTCTTTCATCGAGTCGTGTCTTGTCTTGTCCTGTGTGACGCTGAGTTCCTGACCAGACGCGGTGTCCAGTCTGCGGTGGCACTCTACGGTTCCCTCGCTACAGTCTCCACTCGGACCCCTACTTCGCCTAAGACGCGCTGCTGCGCATCAGGAGTTCCTGTGACGAGCTACTATCAGTTTTGTTCTATTTCTACTAACGAAGTTTTCTGTTTTGACTGTTTCCTGAAAATCCTGTGAAGATTTATGTTCCTTATTGATTCAGCGATTCGCTTCTCATTTCCATTAAAGACTGTATTTTTGTGAAACTCGCCTTTTGGTCCTCCGTCTCTCCTACCATAACAGAATAAACTGACCATTATGGACCAGGCGAGCAGCAATTCCTTTCAAGCGGCAGTCGAACTTCAGGGTGCCATGCTGGGCCGCCACGAGCAGGAAATATCCACCGCTCGTCAGGCAGTTGACTCCCTCGCTAACCAGATGGCTGATCTCTCTCATCGGGTTCATCAGATTCGTCTGATTCGTCAGATTCTGAACCACGTATCAACAACCCTCCTGTCTATTCCGGTGAGCCTACTCAATGCCGCTCCTTCCTTACCCAGTGCGAGGTAGTTTTCTCGTTACAGCCTGCTACTTACGCTCGGGACCGAGCCAGGGTCGCCTATGTAATCTCCCTCCTCGCGGGACGGGCTCGGGAGTGGGGAGCGGCCAACTGGGAGGCAGAGGGTGATTGCGTCTTCGACTTCACGCTCTTCAAGCAAGAGATGATCCGTGTCTTTGACCGGTCAGCACACAGGGAGGAAGCTTCACGACTCCTTTCATCCCTTCACCAGGGGAGACGTTCTGTTACTGATTTTTCCATTGAGTTACGCACCCTTTCCACGTCCTGCGGGTGGAACGAGCCGGCTCTGGTTGCGCGCTTTCTGGAGGCGTTGAATCCTGACCTCAAGGATGAGATTTTCATGCGCGAGGTGCCTGCTCGCCTGGATGCCCTCATCGATCTGGCGATCCGGATTGAGAAGCGGTTTGACTTGCGCCACAGAGCACGTCGGTCCGAAACCGCTCCGTTCCCGACTTCTTCTACAGTCACTTCTCCTCATGCTTCTGACACGGATCCTGAACCCATGCAGCTTGGTGGTCTCCGAATTTCTTCCAAGGAGCGCGAGAGACGCATTACCAATCGCTTGTGCATGTATTGTGCCTCGGCAAGTCACTTTGTCACTAACTGTCCGGTAAAAGCCAGAGCTCGTCAGTAGGCGGAGGGTTACTGGCGAGCGCAATGTCTAGGAACTCTCCATCCAAGTCCTGCACTACTCTTCCTGCACTTCTTCGGTGGCCCGTCTCATCTGTCTCCTGCATGGTTCTGGTCGACTCGGGGGCAGAGGGGAATTTCCTCGATGAGTTGTGGGCTCGGAAGCAAGGTATTCCCCTCATAGACTTAAAGGACTCTACCCCTCTCTATGCCCTAGATGGTAGCTTCCTTCCTAGGATCAAGCAAAGGACTGTATCTCTGACGCTTACCGTCTCGGGAAACCATAAAGAGACAATTTCTTTTTTTATTTTTCGTTCTCCCTTTTCTCCTGTGGTGCTTGGTCATCCGTGGCTAGTACAACACAACCCCCACATAAACTGGTCCGACGGATCCATTTTGTCATGGAAATTGTCCTGTCATGTTGAAAGTTTAACCTCTGCTGTTCCACCTGTTTCCTCCGTGTCTGTTTTTCAGGAGGAGCCCGGCGATTTGTCTGGAGTTCCGGAGGGTTACCACGATTTGCGGGAGGTCTTTAGTCTTGCCCGGGCCACTTCTCTTCCTCCTCATCGTCCGTACGATTGCAGTATCGATCTTCTCCCCGGGACCACGCCCCCGCGCGGCCGGTTATATTCTCTATCGGTGCTAGAGAATTATCTATCCGATTCTCTCAATGCCGGTACTATTGTGCCTTCCTCGTCACCCGCCGGAGCAGGGTTTTTTTTTGTCAAAAAGAAGGACGGTTCGTTACGTCCCTGTATCGATTACCGAGGGCTGAACGAGATTACTGTCAAGAACCGTTATCCCTTGCCTTTAATGTCGTCAGCCTTTGAGATCCTACAGGGAGCCAAGATTTTCACCAAACTTGATCTTCGTAACGCATATCATCTAGTTCGTATAAAAGAAGGTGACGAATGGAAGACCGCCTTTAACACGCCCCTCGGTCACTTTGAATATAGGGTCCTCCCCTTCGGTTTGGTCAACGCCCCCGCCGTGTTCCAAGCCCTTATCAATGATGTCTTACGAGATATGCTTAATATTTTTGTTTTTGTCTATCTCGATGACATTCTCATTTTCTCTCCCTCTCTGCAGGTTCATGTCCAACACGTTCGTCGAGTCCTCCAGCGTCTGTTAGAGAATCAACTCTTTGTCAAGGCGGAGAAATGTTCGTTTCATGTCTCGTCGGTTACGTTTCTGGGTTCAGTCATTTCGGCAGAAGGAATTAGTATGGATCCGGCGAAGGTCCGAGCGGTCACCGAATGGCCCGTTCCTGACTCTCGAGTTGCTCTTCAACGCTTTCTTGGGTTTGCCAATTTTTATCGTCGCTTCATACAAGGTTTTAGCCAAGTGGCCGCGCCCCTCACTGCACTGACGTCTGTCAAGTCCCGCTTTAGATGGTCAGAGGCAGCTCAAGCGGCTTTTGTTCAGCTAAAGACTCTTTTTACTTCCGCTCCTATCTTACTCTCTCCTGACGTCTCGGAACAATTTATTGTCGAGGTCGATGCCTCGGAGGTCGGGGTCGGGGCCGTCCTCTCTCAACGCTCCTCTACGGACGGAAGGGTACATCCCTGCGCCTTTTATTCCCACCGCCTCACGCCTACCGAACGAAATTACGATGTTGGCTACCGTGAACTGCTCGCAGTTCGTTTAGCGCTAGGCGAATGGAGACACTGGTTGGAGGGCTCCACCGTTCCTTTTGGACAGATCATCGAAATTTAGAATACATACGTTCGGCTAAGAGACTCAATGCCTGCCAAGCCCGCTGCGCTCTGTTTTTTACACGTTTTGATTTTTCCATCTCTTTTTGCCCGGGCTCTAAGAATGTCAAGCCTGATGCCCTCTCTCGCCTCTTTGACTCCCCCACCGCAGCTCTTACCCCTGAGGTTATTATTCCTCCCAGTCATGTTGTGGGTGCTGCCGTGTGGGGAGTCGAGAGGTTGGTCAGACGCGAACTATCTCAGGTATCCGCGCCGCGTAATTGTCCTAGAGGTCTCCTTATTGTTCCCGCGTCCGTTCGCCGCGCTGTCCTCCAATGGGGACATTCGTCCAAATTGTCTGCCCATCCCGGCGTGCGGGGCTCTCTTGCTTTTATTCGTCAGCGCTTTTGGTGGCCCACTATGGGGCGCGATACGCGTCGCTTCATCGCCTCTTGTGTAACCGGTGCACAAACCAAGACCGGTAATTCCCCCCCAGCTGGTTTACTTCGACCGTTACCTGTTCCAGCTCGACCCTGGTCGCATATTGCACTTGATTTTATTACCGGTCTTCCTCCGTCGGCTGGCAATACGGTTATTCTAATAGTTGTCGATCGCTTTTCTAAATCAGCACGTTTCATCCCACTCACTAAGCTTCCTTCTGCCAAAGAGAAAGCCCAGATAATGGTAGATCATGTTTTTAAGATACATGGTCTGCCCACTGACGTGGTTTCTGATAGAGGTCCGCAATTCTCCGCCTTTTTCTGGAAAGAGTTTTGCCGTCTCATTGGAGCTACTGCCAGCCTCTCGTCGGGTTTTCACCCCCAGACCAATGGGCAAGCCGAGCGCGCCAATCAGATTGTGGCCCGCATTCTTCGCAGCCTTGCTCATCGTTGTCCCGCGTCGTGGTCTGAGCAACTAGCCTGGGCTGAATACGCACACAATTCCCTCCCTTCCTCTGCTACAGGTCTTTCGCCTTTCCACTGTTGCCTCGGCTACCAACCTCCTTTGTTTGCGTCTGAGACTGCGTCCAATTCACCGTCGGTTCAAGCCTATATCGACCGTTGTAAATGCACTTGGAGGAGGGTGAGAACTGCACTTCGTCGCTCTAACACTCGCATGAGCATCACTGCCAATAAACGTCGGGTCAAGAGTCCACGCTACGTTCGTGGGGAGCGTGTGTGGCTTTCCACCGCTAATTTACCCTTACATTCTGAGTCCCGCAAGTTGGCGCCCCGTTTTGTCGGGCCTTTTCGTATAATTAAGATCATTAATCCTGTCGCGGTACGGCTTCGCCTTCCATCCTATCTCCTTTCGGGTCCATCCTGTTTTCCATGTTTCGCATATTAAGCCCGTCGTTCGTGCGCCCTCTCGTCCTGTTTGTCCACCTGTTCATATTGATGATTCTCCTGTCTACAGGGTTCGTCGCATCCTTGACACGCGCCGCCGGGGTCATGGTCACCAATACTTAGTCGATTGGGAGGGGTATGGGCCGGAGGAGAGAAGCTGGGTTCCCTCCCGGGACATCTTGGACCCCTCGCTCATTGATGATTTCCTCCGCTCTCGCCAGTCCTCCTCGGGAGCGCCAGGAGGCGCTCGTTGAGGAGGGGGTACTGTCATGATCCGGGTTCCTCCCTTTTCTGTCTCCCTCTTGTGGTCACATTACTCACTCATTCACTTTAGTCTCATCAGGTTCAGCTGTTCCCGTTTACCTTAATCTCCGCTCACCTGTTCCTCCGTTCCCCTAATGCTTCCTACTATTTCTAACCCTCTCTTTGTCTGTGTCTTTGTCAGTTTATTGCAAGCTATTCATGCAGATTCCTCTTACCTCTTTCATCGAGTCGTGTCTTGTCCTGTGTGACGCTGAGTTCCTGACCAGACGCGGTGTCCAGTCTGCGGTTGCACTCTACAGTTCCCTCGCTACAGTCTCCACTCGGACCCCTACTTCGCCTAAGACGCGCTGCTGCGCATCAGGAGTTCCTGTGACGAGCTACTATCAGTTTTGTTCTATTTCTACTAACGAAGTTTTCTGTTTTGACTGTTTCCTGAAAATCCTGTGAAGATTTATGTTCCTTATTGATTCAGCGATTCGCTTCTCATTTCCATTAAAGACTGTATTTTTGTGAAACTCGCCTTTTGGTCCTCCGTCTCTCCTACCATAACACCCCTGAAGAAGTGACAATAGAACAGTATCATCAGAAAATTTCACAAGGTAGCTACCCTGTTGAGAAGTCCTGCAGCTATCAGTGTACATAATAAACAGCAAAGGAGAAAGGACACAGCCCTGCGGAGACCCTGTGTTTGAAGTGATGACACTGGACATGCGGCCGTTCACAAATACCTGCTGAAGTCTGCCTGTTAAAAAATTTAAGAGCAACAATAGAATCTGATCAGGAAGATTAAAATTAGAAGCAAGTCGCTCAATTAGAATATGAGGCTGCATCTTATTAAAAGCTGAAGAAAAATCAGAAAATAACAGTCTTGCATGTGATTTGGGCCTTTCAAGGTGCTTATATAATCTGTCTAAAATGAAAATCTTAGAATCATCTACACCTTTCCCAGATTGATAGGCAAATTGTAGTGGATCCAGTTTTCCATCTATTAGGGAGACAATTTCATCTTTCAATTATAGTGAAAAGTAAAGTAAATTTTACTGTCTGTGGTACTGTTATGCTGGTTTGACATTGTATAACAGATATTCTGGTGGTGATATCAAGGGTGTTTCATCCACCATTCATTTACTGAGATGAACAGAACAATGGTGAAACAGCAAATTTAACTTTTTTATAATGGTGATGATTGCCTCAAGAATCGTGTATGTGTGTGTGTGTGTATACACAGTATATTTACATGTATAAATTTATATCCATATAATTTAAATTATATTTAATATATAAACATAACATGGTTTTCTTAAATGTATGAATGCATGTTTATTTAAACAAACATTACGGAGAGCACCTTAAAGGATTAGTTAACTTTTTAAAAAAAAAAATTGCTGATAATTTACTCACCCCCATGTCATCCAAGATGTCCATGTCTTTCACAAATGCTCGCCTTGCTCTGTTCTGTGATGCGCGTTCGCGCGTTTGTGACGTCACGTAATACGCAATTACGTTGAAAAGGTCTCACAGAACAGAGTCATCACAGAACAGAGCAAGGCGAGCATTTGTGCTTATAAAACTTAAACTTTTTTTTTTATTTTTGAAATGAGCGATGGTTCGCTAGATAAGACCCTTATTCATCGTCTGGTGTCGTTTAAAGCCCTTTGAAGCTGCACTGAAACTGTCATTTGGTCCTTGAACCGTTTGGTCCCTATTGAAGTCCATTATATTTCTTTTCGACTGAAGAAAGAAAAACATGGACATCTTGGGTGACATGGGGGTGAGTAAATTATCAGAAAAAGTTTTTTTTAAAAGTGAACTAATCGTTTAACATGAAGATGAAGAATATTACTTACCCTGAATGTGGCAAGACAAAAATGTGAAGGAGGTGGGGAGACAATGGAAGATGATGCAAAAACTATTACATAAAAAAAAGATAATATATTACTCATAAACATTAAAGTACTCAACATTACAAATGTTGTATGCATGCTGCAAATTATGCTATCGTGAATATCAAAGTTACATCTAAAGTAAAATTATAAGAATGTGCCTAGCAGTTAAAAACAAGGAGAAAAGCCAAATAAGAGTAAAGTATGTCTGTACAAATTCAAATGTTTTCAGTTCCATCACTGATTATTGATTAATTAATATGTTATGATGAAACTGGCAAATCAGAGATTCCATTCTATTTATTCATTTATGTATTTAAAGAATTATCCTTTTAATGTCTTCATTAAGATTATTACTTGGCACATTATGTTGCTTTAATTGATCTATTGATCAATTAGCATGTTATGATGAATCTGGCAAATCAGAGATGTAGGTTGACTTCTAATACTTACAACAATCAGATGGCAATCGACACTGAGAAAAAAAAAGAGAGAGAAGAGAATAATTATTTTCATGGTATACATTTTCAAAGTTTATAAAGGCTCTGATGAATAGATAATCCACATTAAGATGCATTTTCATTCTTGAGAATAATAACCACAATACTAATAATAACTATTATTATTATTATTATTATAGTTGTTGTTGTTGTTATTGTTGTACAAAATGAGATATGATCGATTTCATTATAGAAGGTTTATCAGAATCTTGTCACTCTCTCTCTAGGTGCCAGCGTGTGTGTGAGAGAGAGGGAGAGGGAGCTCACGCGCTCGCAGTCAAACCTGTGACAACGCAATACTTTCCATACAAATTAAAGATATTATGAAGCATAGTTGTAATTTATCTTTTTTAAAGGAACGTTATCATGACAGATAACTCTCAAACGAAAGAGCGTATCTCAAACGGAGTGGATTGGCTCCACTAGCAATGACGTCACACCGATGTAACCTCATTTAACGGTGTTTATCGGCGCTGATGAGCGGACTTTATAAACGATGCATATCAGATGATGTCAACAACGTCTCCTCACTGACGTCACTCACTTCTAAAACTTGTCTGCCGCCATCTTGAGTACCTGATTTAGATATGGCAGTAAATTATAGTAAGGCAGAAGTTAAAAGCATAATCAAAGCAGAATAGAAAAAGAAGTGGCAGGAGGAGTGGAATATGGAAACAAAGGCGAGAATGTTCTACAGTATCCAGAAGAAGGTAGGAGGAATGAGAGAAAATAATAGGAATAAAAAGGAAGAAGACATTATTTCGAGAATGAGATTTGGACATACTGGATTAAATAGTATGCTTAAAATAATAGGGAAACAGAAACTGGGTTGTGTGAGCAGTGTAACAGTAATGAAACATTAGAACATGTAATTATTAATTTTCGTAGGTATAAGCAGGAAAGAATTATTCTGAAAGTTAGGCTAAGTAAAGAAAAAATTCGATTTGAAATGAAGGAAATATTACAACTGAGTTCAGGGTATAGAGCAATAATTAGTTTTTTTTGAAAAAAAACTGGGCTCATTAGAAGGATATGAGTTTAGTTGTTATTAAAATTGCATTACTACTAATGATGTGAATGATAATGTATTAATATTAATAATTTAATTCGATTTTTATGCATTTATTTATTTAATTAGTGGTGAGTAAAGTAGGCTATTTTGATCCACACTCCATTTCAGAAGGTGGCGGTAATGGACATTAAAAGTTGTTTGCCAAGCGCCATTAAAAAGACAAAGAAGAGTAACGTTACCTGATTCACGTACGTCAGTCGCAAAGGAACGAGCTAGCTACGCCTTCAATATGTTGTGCAACAAAAAAGGAGACCCCAAAATATCATTATACAGGCTACCTCAGGACGAAAAAGACGCCATCAGTGGCTTGCAGCCATCAAGAGGGCAGACTGGACACCAACTGCAAACACTCGTCTGTGCAGTGCTCATTTTGTCTTTGGTGAGTGGATGTAAATATATTGTTAACGAACTAACGCTAGCTGCTCGCTGTCGCGAAAAGATGATTTAGCTACCCCTTGTGCTGACATTGCATTGAATTGTTAGGCTAGCTGCTGTTTAAAAGTGGGGTTAAAATAACACTTACCTTTCTGTGGCAAGGGGGCGTGATCTAGCGAAGTCTGTGACGGCCGGGAGAGATGATCGGGAGACGGGTGTAGCGTAAGTGGGTCAAGTGCAAATGACAAACACCTGTGTGTTGTTTTAGTGATAGGCGTATGGAGATACCGCATATATAACTTATAATTTTATACGGGACAGGGAAACTACATTCAAGGAGAGAGAGAGAGACACTGATGCTGAGTGAGGGGAGCGCGAGGACGTGATCGCTGTCAGAATTTGAACTTTGTTTTGTGCGACTTTTTGTTGTTTCTTTTCGCGAAGAGACGGAAAATCGTTGTTTGTGTGAGATGTGGTACATTTACTGTAAAAAAAGTCTAATTTTATAATAATTTGAGTTTCATGAGTGAAAACTGCTGTTATTTTAGTGGAGAAAAACGAACTGTTCCCTCAGACCGTTTCCTATTATAATTACTTATTATAATTCAATTGCTTTTCCTTCATAGTTTTACATGTCATTTACTTTTGTTGTCAGACCATACTTTAAAAAAGTAATTTAACTAAATTGGTTAAGTAAAAAGTAATTTACTTCAGGAAACCGCACTGCTGGGATGTCACTCAAAGGGTAGACAGGTTGTGCGCGCGGTGGGCACAGACCCCAGCTTATGGCCAGCGCTACCCGGTTTCGCGGGCTTACTACGCGATTAATAATTTAATATTGATAGATGTTTTTTTCTTCATTTTTTCAAAAATATATGTACATTTATATAATGACTAACTAACTTCACTAACTTCCGCTTCACGAGGAGCGCGTGAGTGTTTGAGCTAGTGGCGGCGTGTTTGAACACGGAGTGTGTATTACCTCTGGATACTGGATACTAGATACTGAATGCTTGGCGTATAAATCAGCAGAATGCCCCCATCGAGGAAAGGCCTGATACCGGAGTTTGAGGAGATAAAGCTCTCTATCCACTCCCTGTGCGGCGATGTGGCTGCGGTTAGAGCGCAGCAGGAGCAGCTCCTGGGGCTACTGGAGGAGGTGAAACAACTACGCCTCCAGAACGCGGAAAAAGACCAGCGTATTGTGGATCTTGAGCGGAGAGTGGACGAGCTGGAGCAATACTCCCGCATGAATGACGTGGTCATCACCGGGATTAAGATCAGGCCGCGCTCCTATGCGCGTGCGGTGGCCACGGACAGCGGGGAGCCCAGCGACCAGGAGACACAGTCGGTGGAACAACAGGTTGCTTCCTACCACCAGAACAGGGGGATAGAGATGGACCTGGAGCACATTGAGGCGTGTCACCCACTGCCCACGAAGAACGAGAGACCACCAGCGGTCATTATGAGGTTTACTAATCGGAAAAAGAAATTAGCACTTCTGAAGCAAGGACGTAAACTGAAAGGTACAAATGTTTTCATAAATGAACACTTGACAAAGAAAAATGCTGACATCTCAAGGATTGCACGACAACTTAGAAAACAAGGCAAGATTCAACAAACCTGGGTAACTAACTGTAAGATCTTCATCAAACTAAATGGGACACCGGAGGAAGCAAAAGTTTTGGTGGTGAAGAGGATAGAAGATCTTGATAAGTATTGACATTGATGCAGCACCTGGTATCAAAGTAGCTTGTGACTCTTTACATTATCAAAATGCTAAACATACCAAGAACACAGACTACATCAAGTGTTGATATGGATATGTTACAGAACATCCTACAACATCAAAAAATGGAACTGGAGACGTGTGAGTATCAAGAGCACACCACAACAGAGACTGATACTGAGATAGACCCTGACAATAATTTTTTCTCTTCGATTGTTAAAAACTGCAATTATTTTACCCAAGAACAATATGAAAACAGTGTAAAATCAGTAGATAACCTGTCAATAATACATTTCAACAGTCGAAGCATGTACACTAACTTTGAGGCTATCAAACATTATTTGGAACACTTCGCTCATCCATTTAGCATTATTGCAATTACTGAAACCTGGTTTAACGATGATAAAGGTATTGATTTTTGTCTTGATGGCTATGAATTAAGATATACAAACAGAATAAACAAAACAGGAGGGGGGGTTGGTTTGTACCTTCATAAATCTGTTCAATTTAATGTTTCAACTGATATGACCATAGCTGTGGATGGTTTATTTGAATGCATAACAGTGGAAATTCATAAGGATAAAAAGACAAATATCTTCATGAGTTGTGTGTACCGGGCACCTGGTTCAAACATAGAAACTTTTAATGAGTGGATGGGTAAACTGTTTTCTACTGTGAACCAAAAAAACATATTTATCTGTGGTGATTTTAACATTGATTTGTTAAATCCGACCAAACTAAAAAACGTTGATGACTTCACTGACACAATGTATAGCTTGTCTCTGTACCCAACTATAACGAAACCGAGTAGAATAACGTCACATAGTGCCACAATCATTGACAACATTTTTACTAATATTATGGGAAATCAAATCATCAGTGGCCTATTTATATGTGATATCACTGACCACTTACCTGTTTTTATTTTGTATGACTGTAATCTCAAGAAAACGAAAGATGCTATGGCAAAAATCTTTAAAGGCCATGGTGCAGGTTAAAAACCACTGTCGATTAATAGGTAGATAAAGCAGTCAAGATATGTATATAAAGTTAGAAATGTCTCCAAAATGGTGTTAAAGTCTAGTTTTTGGTTAGTAACGGTTATTTTTTACGCAATTCGGCGATGACGTCACATGAGGTAGACGCGGTGGAATGTAGCCTCAGCCGTTCTCAGCTACTTGAACTAATTCTAGCAGACTATCACTGACTACTATGGCGTCTAACTGGGATGAGGAAGAGGTGGCAAGACCCACAGTTAACATTTATGATGGCCCACAGCCATATAATTTCGAACCGTTAAGACGTGAGAGGGCGAATGAGGAAATACCGAGAGCCGATGGCCGTCAAAGACAAATAAATGCATGGTCAGAGGAGAATGAATGGAGAGTTGGTGTAGTGTCCTGGTGAGTTGCTACCATTTAGAAACGCAGCAATGACCGCTGGAGCTAGTAGTCAATGAACAGCAGTGCATACAATAACATTTTTTTTTTTTACTGTCAGTGAATAGCATCGAGTGAAAGTCAACGTTTTCTTTTTATCCAGTGACAGTGATTATGTCGTTGGCTCAGAAAAGTAACGTTACCCTAAACTTTAGTCAGAAAATCTATAAATAGAGGCAGATAATGCAAGCTTGACAGTCCCACCTGTGAGTGTTTATTTCTAAACTTTTACCTCTTTCTCCGGTGAAAATGTTGTTTCACCGTAGCCGACGCCGAGTAGGCTGGTCATGTCTTCAGTGTGATTATTGTTGATAGTGCCAACTCATTTTCCTCGCGATTGATTGTCATTGACACAGTCAGGCTTACCGGGAGAGGGAGTGAGTAGTAAGCGTCTGTGTCGCTGTGTTTGGCAGGTGTCTGTGTGGGCGGTGTCGTCCCATGGAAACTGTGGTGGAGAGCTTGTGTTGTAGGGAGGTGAGCGCGTTTTGGTCGCTGGTCGAGGATCTCACCCCGCGGCCAGCAGATGTAACGTGCCTAACGCAGCATCCTGGATTTGAGGCATGCTGCCTGAATCCGTTTGTGCTACAAATAGCATATTCACACTTTAGGATTGCGCACGCGCTATGTCTGTTATGCGCACAGATGTTCTGTCTCGCATTCGCCTTCTAGATTCCGGGAGATTTTAACTCATTTGCGGGCATCAGGGAGACGCTATCAAACTTCCGGGAGAATTGGGATGTCTGTATTCCAGACTTTTCAAGGGCCCTTCATCCCCTTGGGGCCCTGGTAATCAGTACTGGTTTTACCCCCAGTCCGACGCCCCTGCATGAAGAAGCACAGAAGAAAAGAGATGCTGCTTCAAGCTCTGCCTCAGTGAGCAAAGTCCAGACAACACTCACGCACATTTTTGACACGCAAAGAAAATGGCAAAACTCTGATCCTAGGTCAAAAGTTATTGGCACATTAATAATAGAGATGATTGCCACTGACAATCAGCCTTTTACAGTAGTTTCAGATGTTGGCTTTTAAACGGTTGTTGGCTGTGGCTGAGCCAAGGTACACCCTAAAAAGTGAAAAATACAACCGCACAGACATGCTTGACAGTGTGCACAAAAAAAGCAACAGATAAGATCAGAAATTTAACTGCACATAAGAATGCTGGATCCCATTTAGCTTTCACCACAGACTGTTGGTCTGGAGAAGCTGAATCGCTGATGAGCCTCACCTGCCATTTTATTGACAATAACTAGGAAAGGAGACAAGTTATCTTGAATGTAAGGCCATTTTTGGCTCTCATACTGGAGATTATATCAGTCAGATGTTCCTTGACCTGGAGGATGGAAAAAAGCAGCTTTCGTTAGGTTTTTAAAATGTGAATTAAAAGTTAGCTGGGCATCAAAAATCACGCCCAAGTTACACACCTTGCCAGAAGGGGACAATTGGGTATTGTCTACTGAAATTTTAAAATCTTTACATTTACTGACATTAAATGGAGTGCCAATTAATAAGATTTCAGTTTTGGAGCAGTTTAGTTTTAGAAAATTGAGTTTCATCCACACTTTAATTTCCAACAAACAGTCAGAAAGTTTTGAAGAGGAATAATTGAGATCTTGAAATTGATATCAGGCTGAGAGCTGATATAAATCTGGGTGTCATCCGCGTAACAGTGAAAGCTCAGGCCATACTTCTAAATGATCTGCCCAAGAGGCAGCATATAAACACTAAATAAAACAGGACCTAAAACTGACCCTTGAGGGACACCCTGACACAGAGGCACAGTCTGAGATCTGTTAGAACCCAGGTAGACAAATTGGGAACGATCTGAGAGGTACGATTTAAACCAATTTAATACAGTTCCAGACAGACCGGTCCCCGTATGCAATCTGTCCAATAATATGTTGTGACATATGGTATCGAATGCAGCATTAAGGTCTAACAAAACCAAAATGCCACAAGCAAGTTAAGAACGTGCACTTTTATGGCAAATCGCGTGTCCCTTGGTTGTCGAAACGCACGCGTTTGACGAGTCAATCAGATGATTGATCACATCTGTCGCGACCGCATCACTTCCATTATGAGCATGTATATTTGAAATAACAAACTTGAGCACGCAAAAGACGCGATATATGAACAACCCCTTAGTCTGTCTTTCCAAGACATGGTTATTAAAGTGTTTATGTGAACAATGAGCATTGTTCCCTCTCCTTGCAAGGGTGTCAAAGTCTGGACAAAATATGTACAGGGACATGACATAACTGCCAGATTCAAATGGTACGGATCCACTTTTGTGACACGACTGAAGCATGGTGTTGCAATGCCTCCCCTCAATTGTACGTTAATGAGGGGAAAAAACTTGTTCCTCAAGTTTTTGCGTGGGCGTGGTTTTGAGCCAGCGGACAGTCTAGAACAAAGGACCCTCGAGAGACTTCCCCGCATCTCCATGTGCTCTACTTCTATTGGATAGTCGCGTCGCGTACAACGGATTCATTTGCATAAAGATGGGCATCGGCCAGCTTTTTTGACACGCAGCCTTTTTCCAAATGCAGCGCCGCCTTCCCGGGATGCTTTGCGGGCGCGTTAAAGTTGCTTGACGTCACCCATGGGAATAGAGTGGAGTGCGGCGCGACAGAAGTGTTGCACGGACAAGTGGATTTGCACCAAAACTGTGCGTTTGCGCGTTGGCTGGCTCTGAGCCAGAGATGGACGTGCTCAGCGCTTGTCATATATCATATAAAGTGTTCGGCGGGCTGTAGTGGGGCCGAGCGGGGCCGGCAGAGCGAGCAGCTCGGGCGGGGCCGGCAGAGCAGGGCGGCTGGGCGACACGGGCAGAGCAGGGCGGCACGGGCATAGCAGGGCGACTGGGCGGCACGGGCAGAGCAGGGCGGCACGGGCAGAGCAGGGCGACTGGGCGGAGCGGGCAGGGACCACCGGAACAAGGTCCACCGGGACAGACACGGAGGGAGTCTTCCTTCTCCTCCTCCATTTCGGGACCACCGGAACAGGGACCACCGGACTTGGGACCACCTCCCTGGCAATTCCCTCCCGATGACGAATGAGACCCTCCACCATCGCCTCAAAACTGACCCAATCGAAAACTCTTCGGATCAGCCAGTCCATCGGCTCGTCAAGCGCATGATTAAACAAATCATTACGAGCCTCCTCACCAAGGTTCAGCCCCTCAGCTGTGCTACTGAACCTGACGGAGGGAGACTAGCTCCTTAAATTGGAGTATCCACTCCCATTGCGAACAGGAGACTGGTTGCGCACCTCCTCTCCGCTGAGTCCTCATTTGATCGGTACGTTATGTCACGGCTGGTACAAAAAAGGTGCGAGGACTCAAGTGCAGGAGAATGATCTTTATTTACTAAAGAAAACAAAACACAACTAATAAATCCAAAACAACAGAACCTGAAACGTGCTGGATGATCAGGGGGAACGGGAAACATTAGACAACGTACCGACACAGAATGCAAACAAGAGGGGACTTAAAAAGGGAAACTAATCAGGAGGGAACAGGTGGATGAACTCAAACAATAATCAGATAACAAGGGGGAGGGATCAGACAATGACACGAGCACATGGCCCAAAATAACAAAACACCCATGTGCAGCACAAGACAGGACAGGCATGTGACAATAGTAGCCTATAGTGCATAGGGCAGATCAATTAGAGAGCACGTAGCTCTAACAAAACAACAACAACGTAACACTCTATTCAGTGCACATTTAAAGGAATAATGACATGTTAACTGAACGAAATGTCATGCCTTGAACAAAAGGCTGAGTTCAACACCTATGTACATAACATAACATTTAGCTTCATTAAAAAAGCAACATTGCATACATTCTACAAGTCTATAGTGCACATTAAGCCTACATGTAAAGAAAACCATGGCCTATCTTACCCGGCCACACAAGGCGTAGTCGCCTGGGTTTTGAATGAAAGATTCTGATGATCAAGCCACTCCCACTAATCCAGAACAGTGCTTATGAGGTAACCGCCTTTCAGAGAAATCACTCTTCCATCTACAAGGCTAGCTACCACCAGAGCTTGAAATTCATTTCACACAAAATTTCTAGTTAGTTGGCAGACTCATTAGTGAATTACTCCTCGTTTGTATTTCTTTCGAAATGGTGAATTGCATGATACCAATGTTCAGTCAGAACATATGCGGTGCAAAACTAGGATGGTTCACAACACAAACGTCCGTGTGCTCGTCTGACTCAGAGATTTCGTCCAGGAGAAATTGCCATCGTTGAAATTGTTTGCAGCAGACGGACTCTATCTCTGTGTCTGTAGGCGCACAGTGAGAGCACCGCCAGTCTGGGCTCCTTGTCCGCAGCCTCCTGTTCCTCCATCAGCCTCAGCTGCTCTTCGCTATATTGCGGCTCTTAAAAGTAGCCACGAACATCTGATTCGAGCATCAGACTTTCAAAATCCTCTTCTTCCGTTATCATATTGAGTAGCTACATTTGGCCATTGTCGTAACTTCACATCTGGCTCCACAGCGCCTGTTAGCTTAGCTTCCAAACAAGATTGAGGTTATTGTTTTTAGTTTCAGAAAGTGAAGTCCCACCCACTGATCTGTAATAGGTCTGTAGTGTGAGTGGGTCCCACCCCCTGGAAAAATGAGGAACGAGTGTTTGAAGTCTCAACCCCTCTACAAAGATATGGGACTTCCTGCGTAGAATGACGCAAAATTATGATTTTTACATCATTATAAGCAGGAACTGCAACACTGAAATCCTTATTTCTCCCATCTCAGGGGAAAATGAGGGAAAAATGCACGACCATTCAAAAATATGACTGGGATTCTAACGATAAAAGCTTAATTAATAATTAATTAAACTTTGCAGACAGCTTTTGTTCACGAGACATCATCACGTCCCAGCATGCTATCTCGTATTTATCCTTCAACCCCTCCGTCAATCAAAAGTTTTTTCATCAGATTCACTGATAGTTCATCCCGTTTTGAGGATGGCAGCACGCTACTCCGACAAAGAGGCCCTTCAGATGATTCTGGACAGCGATGAAGAATTCACCTTTTCTTCAGAGGAAGATTGCGACTCGGACGACGAACGGCTGCATTTTCAAGAACGAATTGATCTCGCCGAGGATAGAAGTTCGGAGTAAGTTGTTTAGTGTTATATAATTCTTTTTCTGGTCATATAGAGCTCAAGTGAATTTTCAGACTATATTTTGCCTAGTTTTGGCTAGCTTTTGACATAGGAAATATTGCCTCACAATATCCCTAACATTCGTGTACGCTCGTGTAAACTTTTTAAATGTGATATTCTCTAAACATATTTGTATATCAGCCTACATATATTTCACTCAGTTTTGATTAGTTTATGACACTGATTATCATGCTAAATAGCCTACTGCCTTATGTGTAATGCATTTTGTTCGCGAATAACTGCTAGGTTATGCGATTGAGAGAAATATATTTCAGACTCCGGTAAAATACGTGATACTGTCTAAATACAATATATTTTATACATAAATGTTCAGTTTTGGTTAGCCTATGACACTTTATCATGCGTAAATACTTGTTTGTGAATACCGGTGTAAATGTTTGAAATGTAAGTTAGTGACGTGTCGTTCGTTCGTGAACAATCCGTTCATTGTGTAGCCTATCCCTAAATGCGTGCGGTCTATATGGGCCATAGATACTCGCAAATGTTCAGTTTTGGTTAGCCTATGACACTAATTATCATGCTTACTGCCTTATGCACTGTTTGTGAATACAGGTGTAAATGTTTGAAATGTAGTGATGTGTCGTTCAAACGATCCGTTCATTGAGTATAGCCTATCATAAATGCGTGCGTTCTATATGGGCCATAAACAGATACTCTGTTGTATACATAATGTATGCTAACAGTTATTTTGTTTTGTTTTTTAGGAATGTGGCTGCATCATGCAGCTCTCCTTCTCCAGCACCTCGCAGAGGGACACGCAGGTGTCGTTCAGTTCTCAGTGCGATCGAGAATAATACTGAGTAAGTGCATAGACGTAATATTTTACAGATGAAATGTAGCCTAATTGTGTTTACATCGTCATAATGTAAAAGTTCCTATTCTTGTGTGAAATTACAAATGTCTTTTTTTAATCCATGGTAATTAGTGATTGATAATGATAATAATACAGTTTCTTTGATTGTGTTATCAGCATGCTCACACTTTTTCTTTCTTCTTTTTTATAACAGATGTGACAATGTCCAAGCACCAGTTCCGAAGAGAGCCAAATGTGCTTTTGACTTTCTTTTATATATATATATATATATATATATATATATATATATATATATATATATATATATATATATATATATAATCAGAATCAGAAAGAGCTTTATTGCCACACACAAGGAATTTTCCTTGGTACTGAAGCTTCCAGTGCACATATACAGATACAACAAGTAATAGTAATACAAATAGTAATACAAATTCTACAAATAAAATTATAAAAAATATGAAAATACTATAAAAATATATGGTCACAGTTGGGTTTTGTCAGAATAAACATTTACAGATTATGAACATATTTACAGTATTTTGTGTAGTATGAATAAATATAAATATCACCTGAATTTTTAAGATATTGCACTAAACAGTGGGATTATTGCACTTACAGGCATATGCCTTGGGAGATGTGTTAACTGTTCAGAAGGGAAATGGCCTGTGGGAAGAAACTGTTCCTGTGCCGAGATGTTCTTGTGGCCAGTGATCTGAGTCTCCGTCTTGACGGTAACAGTTCAAACAAGTGGTGTCCAGGGTGAGTGGAGTCTGTGATGATTTTACCTGCTCTCTTCCTCACTCTGGAAGAGTACAGGTCCTGGAGGGTTGGCAGGGGGGCACCAATAATCCTCTCCGCAGTCCGGACTGTCCGTTGTAGTCTCCCGATGTCCGATTTGGTAGCCGAACCAAACCAGACAGTGATGGAGGTGCATAAAACAGACTCAATGACGGCTGAGTAGAACTGAATCAGCAGCTCCTGTGGCAAGTTGAACTTCCTCAGCTGGCGAAGGAAGTACAGTCTCTGCTGGGCCTTTTTTACAGTGAAGTCAATGTGATTGTCCCACTTCAGGTCCTGAGAGATGATAGTGCCCAGGAACCTGAATGACTCCACTGCTTCCACAGTGCTGTTCATGATGGTGAGTGGGGGAAGTGCTGGGCTGTTCCTCCTGAAGTCCACGATCATCTCCACTGTTTTGAGTGTGTTCAGCTCAAGGTTGTTATAACTGCACCAGACAGCCAGCTGTTCAACCTCCAGTCTGTAAACAGACTCGTCACCGTTTTGGATGAGACCGATGACAGTGGTGTCGTCTGCAAATTTCAGGAGCTTGACAGTGGGGTCTTTAGAAGTGCAGTCATTAGTGTACAGGGAGAAGAGCAGTGGGGAGAGAACGCAACCTTGGGGGGCGCCAGTGCTGGTGGTGAGAGTCTTGGATGTGTGTTTCCCCAGTCTCACTCGCTGCTGCCGGTCCATCAGGAAGCTGGTGATCCACTGACAGATCGAGGATGGTATGGAGAGCTGGGTCAGTTTGGCTGTGAGAAGACCAGGCATGATGGTATTGAAGGCCGAACTGAAGTCCACAAAGAGGATCCTTGCATAAGTCCCTGGTCTGTCGAGATGTTGCAGGATATAATGCAGTCCCATGTTGACTGCATCATCCACAGACCTGTTTGCTCTGTAAGCAATAGGGGTCGACCGATTATCGGCCTGGCCGATTATCGGCGCCAATATTGAGCATTTTTATGGTTATCGGTATCGGCCATTTTCAAAACCGATTTGCCGATAAAATAATTTAATTTTGAAATGCGCTATATTTGGCTCTGACGCAGCCACCTCTGTCGGAACTCACCATTCTGTAGACTAGACCAATGCAATGTCCCGCACATCTGATTTGTTGGGAGTCACGAGTCCGGCCAATCAATGCGGAAAGCTGAAGGCACTGAAAGTTTAGCACTCACACCGACAGCACTCGCTGACTGGAACTGCTGCACTGATCACGCATCAGTTGTCTTGTCTCTCGAAGTTCAGGCACCAGCAGACTTTGCTGAAGTAGCAATAAATTACTACACTGAAGTTGCAAAACACCTCAATATAATAGGGTCCTGTGATGTCCGCGATGCAGAAAACACAGACGGAATCGCGGAATCCAGTCATAAAAACGGAATTTACTGTATAAAGCGGAATGTCACGGAATTTGTCAACTTCTTGATGAATTAATAAAAGCAGGTCAGTACAAATCAAATCGAAATTCAAACCGCAAAAAGACTATTTAAATATGAATCCTAAATATGAATCCACTAAATGAATAGTGCAGACGCGTGATTTCATTTACCACACACACACACACACACTGGAGCACGCGTGACGCTTGCGCTGTTTTCAGCCTCAGCCGCATCATTATACTGTATGAGGACATGATTGCATAAACATCATCTCCAGAGCCGCTTAGTCACTTCATGAGCTTTTTAAAGCTTCAACTGAGAAAAGTTATCGTCATATCATAAACACACAGAAACTCAAAGAACTCCACGGCAACCCGTCAAAATAAAAGTTCGTTTTTTCATAGGGCCCTGGACAAGTAATTTTTGTTAAACTGTAAATAAATTGAATAAGTTTGATTTAAATTAATTAGAAATGCTTTTTGATTACTAAAATTTAATTTAACCATTAAAATAGAGTCTTTAAGTTTTACAGAATGCTGCTGGGTGCTCCCTGCACATTTTTTTTAGTTATTATTATTATTATTAATAATAATAATAATAATAATGTTATTATTAACAGTTCTCAGATTTAAAGATATGTTTAAAATAATTTAAAGAAAGCATTTGTCAAAACTCTTTGTTATTCTTAATTTTGACATTAACTTACATTTTTACACCAGACATATATATATATATATATATCGGTTTTAAAATATCGGTTATCGGTCTACTTGATCTGTAATAATCGGTATCGGCATCGGCCCTGAAAATCACATATCGGTCGACCCCTAGTAAGCAAACTGAAAGGGATCCAGCAGGGGTCCAGTGATGTCCTTCAGGTGGGCCAACACCAGTCTTTCAAACGACAGGTCTGTAGTCATTAAGTCCAGTTATTTTGGATTTTTTGGGGACAGGAATGATAGTGGAGCGTTTGAAGCAGCAGGGAACTTCACACTGCTCCAATGATCTATTGAAGATCTGCGTGAAGACCGGGGCCAGTTGGTCAGCGCAGGCTTTTAAACAAGCAGATGAGATGCCGTCTGGGCCTGAGGCTTTCCTAGTCTTCTGTTTTTTGAAGACTCTTCTCACGTCCTCCACACAGACCTTAAGCTCAGGTAGGATGGCAGGAGGGGGGAGTAATGGGAGTGCAGGAGGTGATGGTGAATGTGTGAAGTGCAGATCAGACCGGGTGTGTGGTGTGAATGAGGGCTTTTCAAACCTGCAGTAAAAAGAATTTAAATTGTCAGCCAGGTGTTGATTGTCCACAGATCGGGGGGATAGTGACTTGTAGTTGGTGATGTTCCTCAGGCCATTCCAGACTGATGATGGGTCGTTGGATGAAAACTGGTTTTTCAGAGTAGTTCCGTTTAGCAACTCTGATCTCCTTTGTCAATCTGTTTCTGGCCTTTTAGGGGAGATTTTATCCCCACTTCTGTAAGCATCCTCTTTGGCATGACGAAGGTGTTTGAGTTTCCCAGTAAACCATGGTTTATCATTAGTAAATGATAAGAATGTCCTGGTAGGAATGCATGTATCCTCACAGAAACGTATATATGATGTTACAGTATCTGTGAGCTCATCCAGATCGTTGGTAGCAGCTTCAAAAACAGTCCAATCAGTGCAGTCAAAGCCGGCCTGTAGATTCTGCTCTGCTTCATTAGTCCATCTTTTTACTTATTACAGGTCCTTATTACAGGTTTAGCTGATTTCAGTTTCTGCCTGTAGGTCGGTATGAGATGAACCAAACAGTGATCAGAGAGCCCCAAGGCTGCTCGTGAAACGGAGTGATACGCATCTTTTATTGTGGTGTAACAGTGGTCCAGTATATTACTGTCTCTGGTGAGACATGTAACGTGCTGTCTGTATTTTGGTAGTTCACGGGAAAGATTTGCTTTGTTAAAATCCCCAAGAATGATTAAAAGAGAGTCTGGGTACCTTTGTTCCGTTTCAGCTATTTGTTCAGCCAGCTGTTGTAGCGCCGCGCTCACGCACGCGTCTGGAGGGATGTAAACATTCACGAGAATGAAAGAGGAAAATTCCCGAGGCGAGTAGAAAGGTTTACAGTTTATGAAATGTGCCTCTAAATTAGGAGAGCATATCTTCTTCAGTGTTGTTACATCTGAACACCAACTTTCGTTAATGTAGAAACACAATCCACCACCTCTTGTTTTCCCCGTTAGCTCCGCGATGCGATCCGCTCGGAAAAGCTGGAAGCCCGGCAGATGTATTGCGTTGTCCGGTATGGCTTCACTCAGCCAGGTTTCAGTGAAGCACAGATATATATATATATATATATGTGTGTGTGTATGTATGTATGTATGTATGTGTATATATATATATATATATATATATATATATATTTGTCCTTGCATTCTTTCTCACACCTGAATGAAAGGCTCATTACCATGCAGGGTCTTTGTCTTCTCAGGTGTGAACCAACTAATTATTCACAAGGGGGTTGGGCAGTTGACGCCCATTCACATATTGCCTTGGCAAACAAAAAAATGTTTTTCACAATTTTAATCAATCTATTGTGTTATGTGAATGATTAGGCAGGATGATTTTCACATCATTTTGAAGCAAAAACTCTAGGCGACAACTTCCATTAGTCAAAAGTCTTGTGGACACATATTTAGTATGTGTTTTGTGGCCTTATTTCAGGCACTTTAAGTTTTAGTTTTTTCAATAACCATGCATAAACAATATTCTCTCAAAAATACAAACATGTACATACATGTTGCTCACATATTACGGTAGCCCCGTTTGTGCTATATAGAGTGAATTTACACCTTTGCCATTAACATGTTTATAAATAACTGAAAAAAGCACAAATGTCAGAGCATGTCAGAACACCTCCAGGACCCAGAAAATCCCTCGGACCCCAGAGGGTTAAACTCATCTGCAAGTATGGAAAAATATGTGGGCTTAGGCTGTTCTTGCACTCAGTTTTATCTTCCTGAGTAGAAGTGAAGCGGCAGCCTCAAGCTGCTCGTCCTGAATGTGGTGGGACATGAGTGTGGCAGTTAAACAAATCTGTTTTTTATTTCTAGATCATACTTCGATACGAACTTGAATCGCTCCAAAAAATTCCCCTTGTTTAACGCTTTCTGTGTTTCCCGGTGCTCTCTCAGGGGTATCTCCATTTTGGCACACTGATCGATTACGTTCAATGAACGAAATGGAATCTCCGTGCATCTGATTTTATACAGTACCACTGCCTTGGTGCACATGACTTTGTTTGTAGGAGAGTCATTTTACAAGTGCAGAAGCATACACCTTGCTAGCCTGATTCTTCTCACAGACCTCCCCAATACGTTTCCAATTTTTTAAATCCTCTTTAGTAAAAGTCACCTCAGTGTGCCATTCAGGAAAATGCCTACGGGCTTTACAAAAAATCAAGTCTTTCGACTGGCTATATTCAATCCAGTTGAACCTTTCATTCCACTTGGCGTTGAAGCTTCGATATTTCCCATCAATTATGGTACTCGTGAATGCCTGTATATGAGGTTGGGTAGCAGGTTCCCCCAGAGCTGACAGATCCAACGGTGCAATCAAGGGTGACAGTGATCGTCGATTAGCCAAGGGAGTGTGCATAGGCAGATCTGCTTGCCGGTTAGCATCAGTGGAGGTCGTTGGTTCGGAGTTCATCTCCGCTTCATTCTCAGAGCCAGCATTTGTTCCATAACAATCCACAGACTGGTCTTCCAAATCATTGTTGTTCTCAATACGATTTTTTTTTTTTAAAGGAGTGATTCCAACTTGTTTAGCCATACTAAAGCAAAATCAAGATACCATGATGATGACCCTTCTAGCAAACGTTACCGCTGTTTGCGCCAGATTGCAATAGTGCTACACCGCTGTTGCATTGACCAATGAAAACACACCAACACCTGACGCAACACACTTAACTTTTTAAATAGTTATCATCAGGCTTACTTATAATTTTACTGTTTTTAACATGTTATAGATAAAATAAAACCACATACAGTGCTAATAGGATGTTTAACTATACAAAGAAGTATGTTTTATTTTTTGTGAATTTCTGATTGGGTGGGCCAGCTGTCAATGTGAACAGACCCATGCCCATACAGGCCCACCCACAGCTCCGCGCCTGGTATGTGAGTAGGTTAAGTACTACATTTAAATTAGAACGTACTTCGCGACCATTAAAAGAGTACGTTCTATATAGTATGAATACGGGTAGTTTGAATGGAGTCCGGACGTACTACAAGCGCCATGTTGAAATTGACATACGCTGTCATAACAGCGTGAAAATTTAAAGAGCCCATTCCACTGAAAGCACCAACTTCGAGCAATGTTTTTAGTTCTACTTTTTTACGTTGTTCTGATGGCACTTAAAGGCTTTTACATCTGAAGTCTTCATATATATACAAATACATCATGCATATTATATTTATAAATAAGCCAACACAGTAAATAAGTGTCTTGTTGATTCAAATTGTATTCTAAAATAAAACTATATACACGTTTACAGATTGTGAGCCCTACAACCTACTGCCACCTGAATGCTGCAGTGCCAATTCTTCGGCTGTATTTTGAAGATGGAGCTAACCTCCGCCCCAACCTCCGACTTTCACGGCAGTCCCTGATCCAGTCCCTGATCGCTGCAGTGAAACCTGATTGCGACCATGGGTGGGAAAAGGACATCGAAGTGCTGGTGTTCCTTTACTGGCTGGCCCAAGCACCATTATACCGGGTAGTGTCACTCGCCTTTGACATCCCAAAGTCTACTGTGCACGACATTGTGCACAGAATGAGCAAGGCAGTCATTGGCATTTTGAGGCACCTTATCGCTTTCCCCAGTGCAAATGACCTGGAGGCAGTGGGGGTATGGCGTTTATTTAGTCTCAAAACATTTGATTGGTCACTTTCAACACCGATCATAACAAGACATGATGCAGGTGTAATCAATTGATGGTTGATAGGAGAAAGATTTTTATGGGTCATCATGTCGGAAAATTTTACATCTTTCAGCGATTGCATTGTAATATTATTTGATGATATTGATTTAATTTCCTGTATTCACTGCAATATGGCAAGTTCGCTACATTTTTGTCTTTAGAAAAAACTAATAGCAGAAGTTTTCTGCCCTCCTTACTGAAATTTGCTAAAGCTAGCTACCTGTTAGCTAAAACTGCTATATTTAAATACCTGAATAAATTAACCAATTACTGCATTTGGTTAATCTTCCAGTTATTTATATTTAGTGGTTTTAGCTAAGGGGTAGCAAGCTTTATAAATGCAGTAATTTGTTAATTGGTAAAATTATTAGCGTACAAACCTGTGTATGCTAATCTTAAAAATGCATACATTATTTTCATGATTGACAACTTTTAAACTGTGGTTTGTGTGTGTGAGACCGTGAGACATTATTAACTATATTTTGTTCTGTCTTGCAACAGCAAAGACATCACATTCTCCAAAGGCTTTTGCATAAAATAGATCTAAGATTCAACACAACACCACTAAATTTGGATTACTTAGAATTCGTTTGTCGTCAGGAGCTGTATCTTCTGCAGGCCCGATCCAATCAAGTAGAAGTACCCTCTGCTATCACCCAGGCTTTGCAAGAGCTCTTTGACCTTGTGAGGGCACAACTGGAATGTCCAGCCCCATGTTTCACGGTGGAAGTTGCTGGTGGTATCACAGGGCGACCCAAAATATTGATTGGAGAACAACGCTTGAAAGAAATGCTCCATACTCCCTGTGTTTTGCATAGCTAAACTGATGGGTGTTTCAAGAAGCACAATCTTCAGATGAATGGAAGAGTATGAGCTCTCTGTCAGGAACATGTATAGTTTCATCAGTGATGATGAACTTGACAGTTTGGTTGCTTCAATCAAGAATTATTTACCAAACACTGGCTACAGGATAGTCAGAGGGAGACTGGAGCCAATAAGCCATAGGGTTCAGTGGAGAAGAATTGCAGCCTCCGTACATAGGGTTGATTCTCTGGGCATTTTCTCAAGGCTGTCAAGTTTTGGCTGTGTTGTACACAGAGTTTACTCTGTACCAGGACCCTTGTCTCTGGTACATGTGGACACAAACCACAAGTTAATCAGGTTTGTATTAAAGTCAAATGTACTTGAAGGCAATTCGTCTAAAGTACTGAATGGCTACTTTTATTTTGGATTGGGTAATTTTCATAATTCACATCATTCATATATAACATGAAAACAAAGTCAATATTTTATACCCAATTGCTTTCTAGATACAACATTGTGATATTTGGAGGAGTGGATGGTTTCTCCAGAAAGGTAACTGTCTGCTGCTGGTTTTTAACCTTTTAGTAATTCCACATGTTGAACACTGGCTATATCAGTATAGACATTGTACCTTGGCTATATCAGTATAGACATTGTACCTTTGGTAAACATTCTTAAGAATAAAGACTTTTACATAACTTTTTTAATAACACTCGTATAATGTCCAGACCTTAAATTCATTGAGTCTATATAATGAATATAATTCTATAGACATAAACAGAGAGCAGTAGCTCCGGCTACAATCTTCTTCCGCAAGATGCATTGTATGCAGTTTTATTTATTAACCACTTGAGTGGCAAAGTTTACAAAGTGTACCTTTAAGTAAAAGGCACACAACAAACAAATTTCATAATAAAACTTGGTCAGTGTGCTATGCTTGCTGAGCATACTCGTGCTTCCTGAGAAGGAACCCTATCAGTTTTAACTTTGATGCCTTTTAATTGTCTTAAATGTTTCTTTCACAAGTTCACACTTACATCAATTAAACGGAGTAAAGAATATGCGCATTTGGCGTGTTGTCCGGGGGGAGGGCTCCGAGCTCGGAATTTTTGGTTTACCTTCAAGGTAGTGTATTTTAGCAAGTTAAAAATACCACCCGGTATCGTCAAAACAAAATTTCACAGGATCCTCATTTTTTGTGATATCAACGTCTTATTTGGAAAACGACTTGGTTAGACTTTTGGTTTTCTTGCAAGAAAAGCAGATACACAACGTAAATCATCATGACTCACAAACACACACTGATCTGACTGTCAATATGAGGATTCATTTCCCACATTTATTCTGACGTGTTATATCACTGACAGAAGTTCAGCTGTACTATTAATGTAATTGTTATGTACTGCACAGAGACACAAAGAGTGGAAATCCAAGAGCAGCTTTATTTGACAAATCGTAGTCAATACAAATATAAAACATTTGAAAACTAACACAAAGTAGGTAACTCAGGAAAACGTCTCAGGTTACTACTGTAACCTATGTTCCCTGAGAACAGGGAACGAGACAATACGTCAATTGACGCTATGGGGAACGCCTCAGGCGTGACAGGTGTCTGAAATCAAATATCAACTCACAGCAATCATGTTGACCGGCGACAGCCCGTGCATCATCAGCTCGAATGATGAGCGCGTAAATATGGATGTATAAAAAGGGCGCCTTGAAACCGTGACAACATCTCTTTCGTCTTTTGTCTGTTTGATAGTATCAACGATGAAGCGTGCAGAGACGCGGAGAAACACTTTTTTCGCGAGTGTGCCGACCCGTGTCCAGATATTTGACACCGGAGGATTCACACGATCTGTGCGTGTTCTGCCTGGGAGAAGAGCACGCGCGGGAAGCTCTCGAGGGAGCTTTCTGCGCGAACTGTGAGTTTTCCTATCAGAACTCTCTGCTCTCGTCTGTCCCACTTCTCGAGGGAAGTGGGCGCGGCATCTGAACCCCGTGGTTCCGGTCCCCGCTCGGGCTGAGGCTCAGCGGCGGTTGAGCTTGTGGGGCTTTCAAATGGAGCTGGTAGATTATCTGGAGAGGGGCGTTAACCTCGCGGATGATCTACCAGCTGACGAGGGTGAGTTACAGGTCAATGTTGAGGAGGTTCTTTCTCTCTCTGATGAATCTGTAACTGTTCTCTTCGGGCCGGGCAGGAGTTGGCTGCTGAGGATGTCAGTTTGGTTGAGACCGGACCATCTCAGCCCTCCTGCCCAGTGTACGCTGAGCTGGTTGACATTATGGGGCGCGCCACAGACAGATTGCAGTTGCAGTGGAGGCGCGTCCGGGAGGAACCCACTCATGGTATTTTGGATGACCGGTTCCTCCCCAACCGTAAGCCACCAGCCCGGATGAGCCTTCCATTCTTTTCCGATCTCCACTCTGGGATCGAGAGGGTATGGAAGAACCCGTTTTCCTCACGTCTCTATCTGCATCAGCGGGCTAGTTTCGCTGCTGTGGAGGGAGCCGCGGAGCACGGATATGTGTCGATGCCGTCAGTGGACGAGACGTTGGCTAACTATCTCGCCTCTGGTCGGTCCTCTTCACTAAGAGCTCTGACCCTGCCATCCAAGCTGCTCAAGACATCTTCGCGCTTGAATGACAGAGCGTACGCGGCAGCAGGTCAGGCAGGTGCGGTTCTGCACACGCTTGTGGTCTTCAGGCCTCCCAGGCCGACCTGCTGCGGGACCTCGATCAGGGGGCTGGCCTGTCCCCTGACGCGGTCGCAGAGCTGCACCGCACCACAGATTTGACTCTCCGGGCCACCAAGCAGTCTGCTGTTCCCATCGGTGCTATGGTGGCCACGGAGAGACATCTGTGGCTCAACCAGGCTGACATCGGGGAGAAAGGAAACTTTTCTCCTCGATTCGCCGGTTTCACTTTCCGAGCTTTTCGGACCTTCCGTCGAGACGTGGTCGATAAGTTCAGGGAGGGCGCACTCTGCGGCGTTTAAGAGCTGCATAACGCGGAGGTCCTCTGCCCAGCCACAGTCAGGCAGATCATGTTGACCGGCGACAGCCCGTGCATCATCAGCTCGAATGATGAGCACGTCAATATGGATGTATAAAAAGGGCGCCTTGAAACCGTGACAACATCCTATCGTCTGAAGGGACTGTTGCAGGCAGGCCCCAAGGCATGGCAAAGAGACGTATTGTCTTGTTCCCTGTTCTCAGGGAATATAGGTTACAGTCGTAACCTGAGACGTTCCCTTTCGAAGGGAACTCAACAATACGTCAATTGACGCTATGGGGAACAAAATACCCACTCCGCCATGCTGAGGGGAGTGCATGCCTAAAGGCAGTGACAACTGTCAGAACCAGTAATTCCAAGGAACACTGAGACCACTCACCCTAGGTCACATCGGGCTGTCAGTGACAGCACTCCCTACCGATAGCCCAAGCTAATAAACCAAGAAAAGCCAGAACGTAATAAACGTGGGTAAATCTGGGCCAGCTCAAAGGCTTAGGACCACAACTTCCAAATAGGAGAGGTCCCTTCTAGGGAGTGTGGGTAGGGGGCCAAAGGGAGAACACTCCTCCTGAAATGCCCCCAGGCTGGCCTGGTGATCTGTACTAAGACACAGTCTGGCCATAGCCTGTCTGTCAAGACAGAGCCTCTGGAAATTGCCTAGGAAAGGCATCCAAAAACTGAAGGCCTGCGAAGCTGGCAGAAACCATCGAGTTTCGGATCACAGAGACGGGATCCTCCGAAGAGTGTGACTCAAGCTCAAACAACGGGAGCCGTCCACTCAATCCACGGGTCTACCCAGTGCTCGCTGTTGAGCACTGAGGAAGTAAGAGAGGGATCAAAATCAGGAAGGTCACTGAGGCCTAAGACCTGATGACCCCCTATGTGGGGAGCTCCGATACATTAGGGCTCATGTCAGGAAGGCCGTTCCCTTGTGCGGCCTGAAACCCAACGACCACAGCATGTGGAAGCTCATCCTTCACCAACTACAAGTCACCATCCCCTCGATCTGTGGACAATCAACACCTGGCTGACGATTTAAATTCATTTCACTGCCGGTTTGAAAAGCCCTTATTCACACCACACACCCGGTCTGATCTGCACTTCACACATACACCATCACCTCCTGCACAACCCCCCCCCCCCCCTCCTGCCATTCAACCTGAGCTTAAGGTCTGTGTGGAGGACGTGAGCAGAGTCTTCAAAAAACAGAAGACTAGGAAAGCCTCAGGCCCAGACGGCATCTCATCTGCTTGTTTAAAAGCCTGCGCTGACCAACTGGCCCCGGTCTTCACGCAGATCTTCAATAGATCATTGGAGCAGTGTGAAGTTCCCTGCTGCTTCAAACGCTCCACTATCATTCCTGTCCCCAAAAAAAACAAAATCACTGGACATAATGACTACAGACATGTCGCTCTCACGTCTGTGGTCATGAAGTCGTTTGAAAGACCGGTGTTGGCCCACCTGAAGGACATCACTGGACCCCTGCTGGATCCCTTTCAGTTTGCTTACAGAGCAAACAGGTCTGTGGATGATGCAGTCAACATGGGACTGCATTATATCCTGCAACATCTCGACAGACCAGGGACTTATGCAAGGATCCTCTTTGTGGACTTCAGTTCGGCCTTCAATACCATCATGCCTGGTCTTCTCACAGCCAAACTGACCCAGCTCTCCATGCCATCCTCGATCTGTCAGTGGATCACCAGCTTCCTGACGGACCGGCAGCAGCGAGCGAGACTGGGGAAACACACATCCAAGACACTCACAATCAGCACTGGCGCCCCCCAAGGGTGCGTTCTCTCCCCACTGCTCTTCTTCCTGTACACTAATGACTGCACTTCTAAAGACCCCACTGTCAAGCTCCTGAAATTTGCAGACGACACCACTGTCATCGGTCTCATCCAAAACGGTGACGAGTCTGCTTACAGACTGGAGGTTGAACAGCTGGCTGTCTGGTGCAGTTATAACAACCTTGAGCTGAACACACTCAAAACAGTGGAGATGATCGTGGACTTCAGGAGGAACAGCCCAGCACTCCCCCCACTCACCATCATGAACAGCACTGTGGAAGCAGTGGAGTCATTCAGGTTCCTGGGCACTATCATCTCTCAGGACCTGAAGTGGGACAATCACATTGACTCCACTGTGAAAAAGGCCCAGCAGAGACTGTACTTCCTTCGCCAGCTGAGGAAGTTCAACTTGCCACAGGAGCTGCTGATTCAGTTCTACTCAGCCGTTATTGAGTCTGTTTTATGCACTTCCATCACTGTCTGGTTTGGTTCAGCTACCAAATCAGACATCAGGAGACTACAACGGACAGTCCGGACTGCGGAGAGGATTATTGGTGCCCCCCTGCCATCCCTCCAGGACCTGTACTCTTCCAGAGTGAGGAAGAGAGCAGGTAAAATCATCTCAGACTCCACTCACCCTGGACACCTCCTTTTTGATCTGTTACCGTCAAGACGGCGACTCAGATCACTGGCCACTAGAACATCTCGGCACAGGAACAGTTTCTTCCCACAGGCCATCTCCCTTCTGAACAGTTAACATATTTCCCAAGGCATATGCCTGTAAGTGCAATACTCCCACTGTTTAGTGCAATATCTTAAAAATTCAGGTGATATTTATATTTATATTTATTCATACTATACAAAATACTGTAAATATGTTCATTATCTGTAAATGTTTATTCTGACAAAACCCAACTGTGACCATATATTTTTTATAGTATTTTCATATTTTTTATAATTTTATTTGTAGAATTTGTATTACTATTTGTATTACTATTACTTGTTGTATCTGTATTTGTATATGTGCAGTGGAAGCCTCAGTACCAAGGAAAATTCCTTGTGTGTGCAAGCACACTTGGCAATAAAGCTCTTTCTGATTCTGATTCTGATTCTGAGGAAGGCCAGAGGCCTATAACCTGACAGACCCACAATATGGGGCTACCTTCGAAAAGGCCTAATGAGACCTAAAACCACCAGTTGTGGGAGATAGATTGAACAAGGGAAGTGCCTGTCGTAGTGTATTGCGACAAAGGACACATCTAGAGTGGGACCCAAAGTGAAGAACCGGAGTCTGAGCCACATAAAAAATGGGGAGAAGCGTACAGCGCAAACCCCTTCCATAAATATGGACAAACGCAAACACAAAAAGTGCGTGTGCATAGCCATTCTGGAACCAGGAAGGCCTGGTGAGGCCTATAACCCGGCGACCACGGTATGTGGGAGCTCATAACCTGGAAGGCCTAGTGAGGCCTAATCCCGGCGACAACAGTATGTGGGAGCTCATAACCAGGAAGGCCTAGTGAGGCCTGTAACCTGGCGACCCCAACACGTGGGAGCTCAAGACTAGGAAGGCCTGGTAAGGCCTGTAACCTGGCGACCACATCGGGTGGGAGCTCGTACTCAGGAAGGTCGGTGAGACCCAGCCTGGAGACCACAACCTGTGGGAGCTTACTTTCAGGGAGACCTGATAAGGCCTGTACCCTGAAAAAACACACCAAGTGGGAGCTACTTCCAGAAGTTAGCCAGAGAAGGGCGTCCGTCGTAGCCTACTTAAGCGACAGGACGCCTCTTAAAGTGGGACCCGAGGAAAAGATCTGGGTCTGAGCCACATAAGAAGGGACCGAAGCGTACCGGTCCTGACCCTTACCATAAGAAATAGATTTTAGAAAGTACACAAGACATCTCGTTGTGTGACTTACCATAAGAATAGGTGAAGTATAGGTGCATGTACTTCACTCTGTATTCAGGAAGGCCGATCTTGAGGCCTGTAACCTGCCAACCACAACATGTGTGAACCCAAAATCAGAAAGGCCTGACGAGGCCTGTAACCCGATAGTCCCAATGCGTGGGGAGCTCACATTCAGGAAGGCCGCTGAGGCCTGCAACCTGACATGAAGACTCACTAATACACCTTAGCGACCACAATAAGTGGGGATTTCACATTCAGGAAGGCCTGGTAAAGCCTGCAACCTGACATGTGACAACTCACAACCAGGAAGGCCAATGAAGCCTGAAGCCTGGTGACCACTGAGAGTGGGAGCATAGTACTCAGGAAAGGTGGTGAGGCTGTAGTCTGGCTACCACAGCATGTGGGAGCTCACATTCAGGAAGGCCGGGTGAGGCCTGTAACCTGACATGTAGAAGCCCATCACCAAGAAGGCCGGATAAGGCCTGTAACCCGGCGACCACAGTGTGTGGGAGCTCGTAACCAGGAAGGCCTGGTGAGGCCTGTAACCCAGCGACCACAGAATGTGGGAGCTCATAACCAGGAAAGCATGGTGAGGCCTGTAACCCAGCGACCACAGTATGTCAAGTCAAGTCAAGTCACCTTTATTTATATAGCGCTTTTTACAATACAGATTGTATCAAAGCAGCTTCACAGTAATAACATAAAAAATAATACAACAAAGTTTGTTTCTAAAAGAAAATTGCGTCAACGTCCACCTTAAGTAAGGCAGATCAATAATATTATTGAATATTAAATGTCCCCAACTAAGCAAGCCAAAAGCCAAGGCAACAGTGGCAAGGAACCAAAACTCCACGTTGGATCGGAACATTTAGAGTATTTATCCATTTCCATCTTTTTGGAAGTCGAAAGTAATCACGCCGGTATGGAGACGAGTTGTTGAGGATCAGTGCCGTCCACCATAGAGGGTCCATATCGCCGGCATTGAGTTGTCTCTTCACAGGCTTTGTGATTGGGGCATCTGAAGTCTCCGTGAGAGGCTGGATACAAACTGGAGCTGACGAACGCCATTTTCCTCGGGACTCGCGTCCCGAGATAACAGCAGAAAAGCAAAAAGGGAAAATAATTAGCATAGCTCCTGTTCATAATGATTTCCATAACACGAGCGTAGATGATAAAAACATGAAGACAGTGACTCTTGCGTCCCAGAGTCACCCCCCTTCTGTCCCCCACTCAACTCAGCCCAGCTTACTGACCTCTACATCCCTCCTGCTGCTGAGACCTAACCACAATCTCACAATCTCTCCGCAGCCCAAACATACGCGCCAACCCGTTTGACTAAGGCTGTCGAGCCCCATTGGTGCGTTAATATGCAGTTTCAGTGGCAACGGTTCCGTATGGCATACCACCTACTGCAAAACACAGTATTTGCCAACCACCCAACCATACGCGCCAACCCGTTTGACTAAGGCTGTCGAGCCCCACTGGTGCGTTAATATGCAGTTTCAGTGGCAACGGTTCGACAGGCATACCACCTACCGCAAAACACAATATCTGCCCAACCACCCGTCATTCACACAATATACACAGGAACGTAATGAACGTAATGACTGTAAATACTATGCAACCTATACAAATAACTTACAGACTCTTCAAGTTTTATAATATTAAATGCATTTGATCTGATTCAGCAGTAGTATAAAAGGTAAGCATTATGTGAATGCTTGGCTAAAGAGATGCGTCTTTAATCTAGTCTTAAACTGGGACAGCGAGTCAGAGCCTCGAACAATATCAGGAAGGCTATTCCAGAGTTTTGGAGCTAAATGTGAGAACGCCCTCCCTAGTTTAGTGGACTTAGATATCCTAGGAATGACCAGAAGCCTCGAATTTAGTGATCTTAAAGAACGCGATGGATTGTAGGGCGATAGAAGGTCCATTAAATACACAGGAGCTAAACCATTTAGGGCTTTATAGGTCAGTAGTAGTACTTTGTAATTGATACGGAACTTGATAGGTAACCAGTGTAGAGATGATAAAATTGGTGTTATATGATCATATTTTCTTGACCAAGTAAGAACTCTAGCAGCTGCATTTTGCACTAACTGTAGCTTGTTTATTGAGGATGCAGGACAACCGGCTAATAAAGCATTACAATAATCTAGTCTCGAGGTCATGAATGCATGAACTAACTTTTGTGCATCAGAGACAGATAGCATGTTACGTAGCTTTGCAATGTTTCTAAGGTGGAAAAAGGCTGTTCTTGTAACATATGAAATATGATTTTCGAAAGACAAGTTGCGGTCTAGTGTAACTCACAGTATGTGGGAGCTCATAGCCAGGAAGGCCTTGTGAGGCCTATAACCCGGCGACCACAGTATGTGGTAGCTCATCAGTATGTGGGAGCTCATAATCAGGAAGGCCAGAAGAGGCCTGTAACCTGATGGATACCACATGTGGGAGCTCAACAGAATGTGTGAGCTCATAACCAAGAAGGCCCGTTTGAGGCCTGTAACCTGGCGACCACAATGTGTGGGAGCTCATAACCAGGAAGGCCTGGTGAGGCCTGTAACCCAGTGACCACAGTATGTGGGAGCACGTAACCAGGAAGGCCTGTTGAGGCCTGTAACCTGGCGACCACAGTATGTGGGAACTCATAACCAGGAAGGCCTGGTGAGGCCTGTAACCTGGTGACACAGTATGTGGGAGCTCATAACCAGGAAGGCCTGGTGAGGCCTGTAACCCGGCGACCACAGCATGTGGGAGCTCATAACCAGACAAACATTCATTTTGAGAGTGTTTCCTCTGGATCACCTCCCTGAGATTCTGCCTCCCGCGGGAGTTACGCCTCCTGCACGCCCTACTCCCCCTACTGGGAGGAGGGGGTGCACTGGAAGTGACACTGGCCTTCTGGGTCTGTCTGTGATCCTCAGACCATGACAGACCAGGCCCTTCCGCCTGACTGTGGCTGGGCAGAGGACCTCCGCGTTATGCAGCTCATAAACGCCGCAGAGTGCGCCCTCCCTGAACTTATCGACCACGTCTCGACGGAAGGTCCGAAAAGCTCGGAAAGTGAAACCGGCGAATCGAGGAGAAAAGTTTCCTTTCTCCCCGATGTCAGCCTGGTTGAGCCACAGATGTCTCTCCGTGGCCACCATAGCACCGATGGGAACAGCAGACTGCTTGGTGGCCCGGAGAGTCAAATCTGTGGTGCGGTGCAGCTCTGCGACCGCGTCAGGGGATAGGCCAGCCCCCTGATCGAGGTCCCGCAGCAGCTCGGCCTGGGAGGCCTGAAGACCACAAGGGTGTGCAGAACCGCACCTGCCTGACCTGCTGCCGTGTACGCTCTGTCATTCAAGCGCGAAGATGTCTTGAGCAGCTTGGATGGCAGGGTCAGAGCTCTTAGTGAAGAGGACCGACCAGAGGCGAGATAGTTAGCCAACGTCTCGTCCACTGACGGCATCGACACATATCCGTGCTCCGCGGCTCCCTCCACAGCAGCGAAACTAGCCCGCTGATGCAGATAGAGACGTGAGGAAAACGGGTTCTTCCATACCCTCTCGATCCCAGAGTGGAGGTCGGAAAAGAATGGAAGGCTCATCCGGGCTGGTGGCTTAAGGTTGGGGAGGAACCGGTCATCCAAAATACCATGAGTGGGTTCCTCCCGGACGCGCCTCCACTGCAACTGCAATCTGTCTGTGGCGCGCCCCATAATGTCAACCAGCTCAGCGTACACTGGGCAGGAGGGCTGAGATGGTCCGGTCTCAACCAAACTGACATCCTCAGCAGCCAACTCCTGCCCGGCCCGAAGAGAACAGTTACAGATTCATCAGAGAGAGAAAGAACCTCCTCAACATTGACCTGTAACTCACCCTCGTCAGCTGGTAGATCATCCGCGAGGTTAACGCCCCTCTCCAGATAATCTACCAGCTCCATTTGAAAGCCCCACAAGCTCAACCGCCGCTGAGCCTCAGCCCGAGCGGGGACCGGAACCACGGGGTTCAGATGCCGCGCCCACTTCCCTCGAGAAGTGGGACAGACGAGAGCAGAGAGTTCTGATAGGAAAACTCACAGTTCGCGCAGAAAGCTCCCTCGAGAGCTTCCCGCGCGTGCTCTTCTCCCAGGCAGAACACGCACAGATCGTGTGAATCCTCCGGTGTCAAATATCTGGACACGGGTCGGCACACTCGCGAAAGAGATGTTGTCACGGTTTCAAGGCGCCCTTTTTATACATCCATATTTACGCGCTCATCATTCGAGCTGATGATGCACGGGCTGTCGCCGGTCAACATGATTGCTGTGAGTTGATATTTGATTTCAGACACCTGTCACGCCTGAGGCGTTCCCCATAGCGTCAATTGACGTATTGTTGAGTTCCCTTCGAAAGGGAACAGGGAAATCCAGGAAACTGAGGGTCCAGAAATCCAGTGGTAACATATACAAAAAATAAAAACTAGCAATGAATGACAGAGTGAACAAGGGTTTATAGACAGAACAAACAAGGCTAATAAGCAGGGGCGTAGCAAGCTTTTCAAAAGTACGGGGGATGGATGTGGTTAGTTTATTAACAATAAAAGCGATGAATACAATGACAAAAGGGGGAAAAAGGTATAACATACAAGATATAAAAATCTTCCCATTTAAATGAGTGATACTAGGCTGACTCTCTTATAATTATCTTGATCTATCGTCCTCCTAAGGTCCTGTCCAACTTTTTCTCTGAACTCAGTGAACTGTTGACCCTTGCCTGCTCATTGTCATTTCCCATTCTACTGCTCGGTGACTTTGATTAGTGTTAGAGCAAACAGCATCAACATGAATATTAGTTACTTTTAAAAAGTAGAACATTTTAAATCAGAAAATTAAAAAAAAAATAACATGAAATGATGACTTCTGGTGAATATTGCATGCTATCATACATTTATAGCATATTATAATACAACTTATTAGGCCTATATATTAGGCCTATATTAGGCCTTATTATTAGCCCTATTAGGCCTTATTAGGACTATATATTTATAGAATAGCAAAGTAGGCCTAATCAATATACAAGACTGAACCACATAGATATAAAGGCTATCATGATCGTTTTGCCAACAATGAACCATGGATTTGTTTAGTTTATAATACGTTTTATTTAAACACATACAATATATAACATTCAAAACTCATCGGCTGCTTAATATCACACACTCCGCCGTGACAAACAGAAAAACGCGATGGCATATGGTACAATTGGCCTTGTATTCATTGTCCCTCGCACATTACAGCCACGGGTAGTCATTTTCCCATTCAACTCTATATTTTTGTGCTCTTTTCTTTTTCGCTAGCTGCTCGGAGGTAGTCATTTTTACATTTCCCGCTGTTGTCACTTGTCGTCATCGTTGCTATGATACATGACTCACAATGACTAACAACCAATAAAAAAGGCCATTCTCTGATGATGTTCCAAGATGTTAAAAACGCTACGCGGCTGATCATAGACAAACAGGGGGAGAAATTAGTATCTACCGCACCGTCGTTTTTTTTTTCTTATCATAGCCTACTACAAATGTCTTCGTTCATAGTCTGTCTGACATATATTAGAAGCTATGTGTCTGTCATGGATTTGCACTGAATTGATTCTCAAAAATACGGAACAAAGTGCGCTCCTTATCAGTTCAATATGGAACAAGACTTTTATGTGTCAAATACGGGACGATTCCGTATTATACGGAACGGTTGGCAACCCTACCCCCAGGGATCCGTTCTCGGGCCATTATTATTCATAATCTACATAATACCTCTTGGTCAGATCTTCCACCGTCATGGTTTTAATTATCATTTTAACGCTGATGACATCCAATTATACACTCTGTACACCTGCTCTATCTGTCACAACAGACAGAATCTCTGCTTGTGTGCATGAAATAAAAGATTGGCTTCATTCAGATTTTCTAAAACTTAACATGGACAAAAATTAGATTATTTTTACTGAACCTCCGTCACTCACTAGCAAAATTCCTACCAACTTCACCTGTGAGATTGCTGGCTCTCACATAAAACCATCCAGTACTGTTAAAATCTCAGTATAATCTTTGACTCCTCACTCTCTTCCCAGGCTCATCTCACTCTCTTTCCAGGCTCATATTAATTATATCACTAAATCAGCATTCTTTCATCTATGTCACATCGCTCAGCTCCGTCCCTTCATCAGTATCAATGACGCTAAAAACTGTCATCCATGCATTTGTCACATCATGTCTTGATTACTGTAATGCCCTTTTCATTGGCCTATCTGCTAGCTCCATTTCCAAATTGCAATACATTCAAAACTCTGCTGCTAGAATACTTACTCACACCAAACGTTCTGCCAATATCACCCCAATTTTGTACGATCTTCACTGGCTTCCAGTGGCTAACCGTATTTCTGTCAGGTCCATTAAGTCAAGAACACACATGACAATAAATTATTAGGAAATTGTATTGAATAAATTGCAATTCAAGTTGATAATTAAAATTTGGCGGTATGGCTCTGTTCAGGGAGTCCTCTGACCTTTCATGAGCACCATGAAATAGCAGAGAGTCAGAGGGCAGCAGCAGCATTAGGGAACGCTCACAGTTTAGTACTGGGAGAGCAGAACTATTCCCCCATATGAACAGAGCAGCAACGATGACAGAACATGACTACCATGACTACTTTTTCTAGATTTTCTCCTGTTGTCAAAGAAACCTCATAAAGACCAATAAATACTTCACGAGGGACTAAATCCTTGCCAGATCCTTGTCACATATCTCAAACACACTACCTCTTGCTCTTTTCCAGACACATCTCGTGTCCCATCCATCATCACAGAGTACTGCAGGTGTGGAAGTGATCTGATGTTTTCAACTATTTTGCGTATGATCACGCTGCTGAATAAAGTCAGGATTTCATTTTGAACCATAGCTGAAGTATATACATCCTTTCTACCACCTGTCAACCACTTGGTTAGAGAGGGGTCATCCTCTGATTTGTACTTCAGAACCTGTTCAAAATTTCCCTCACCACATTCATGGCCCCTAAAAGGTAAGCCCTGCCTAGCCAACATCTGCACAGCACCAATGATTTTGAGAAGACAATGATCAATGATTTTTTGCTTCCTCTTGCTGTTTCACACTCCCACTAGATAGCTGAACCTGTACTGATCGATCATCATAGATGTGCGTTGTCATGGCTGTCTTATGACTATCAGATCTCTCATGCACAGTAAATCGCTCAAGGGCTTTTGTCACAGGCCAGGGGTGTGGAGGGACCACCACCCGTACCAACTACCACGCTGCGGAGCTACACCCGGGAACACCACAAGGCCGGACACAAGATAAAGTAAGTTGTCTTTATTAAGTCTTAAAACACATTTAAAAGAGCATCAGCCTGGAAGACTAAACTCTTTCCACGCTTCCAGTCAACCGAGGGACTCCAACTGCTCGACGCCACAGGTCTTCGGACGAGCGACTTCCTCTGTACCCTCAGGACAGCAGTGGGGCTCACAGGGTCAGAATAAAAGGGACCTTCGGGTAGGTGGTTCAGAGCAGCATAAGTAACGGGCTTTCTCTGTTTCCTTAGGATAACGGTGGAGCTCAAGGCGGGCTACGAGGATCTCCAGGAGAATGACTCCAGGATTGCTCGACTTCTTCGAACTTTAATGGAGTTCAGAATGAAACAAGCACACGAGTCTTCAGGTAAGTAACTCCAAGCAACAGGAATGACTGGCCCTCCCTGTCTCCTCAATGCAGTAATAGAGCCTAAAGCACCGGGGATGAAGGGTCTTTGGAACAACCAGGAAGCTCAGGAAGTAGCGGTCTTCAAGGTCGGTGAACTCAAGGCGGCGTGAGTGACTGGCTTTCTCCATTCTTGCAATACAGCAATAGAGCTGAAGTACCTGAGGCGGGGGTCTTTACAACTATCAGGAAGCTCAGGAAGTAGCGGTCTTCGAGGTCGGTGAACTCAAGGCGGCGTAAGTGACTGGCTTTCTCTGTTCCTCAGGCCGGGAGTCGATCGGCATCTGCACACATCTACACAGTCGGGTAATAAAGCTTCCCCACCCCACACGGGGCTGGATGATCCCAGGGGAGATTGGAGCGAACGGAATGGTTCAATCTTCCTCACACTTGTGTATACAGCAATCCCTCTACAATTTTACACGTGAACACTTCAATTCGTAAGCACTGCAATTCAACAAATACCTCACAGTGGGTTTAAGCCTTCACTCCATTTGACCTGGATCATTACACCCGCTACTCGTATTCCGACCGGAGGGGGGGAGAATGCGACGATAAAGCGACTGCATAGGGGGTTATTCGAGAAAACAAGCGTGCCTTCCCATCACCAGCGTCAACCTCACAAAAGAGAGAAACAGCAAACAGGTGCGGATCTTCCAATATATCACAATGCCTCCATAAACTCAATCACGATGTTTGTACAACAATCTGGAATCAGGTACTTAACTTCTTCATAGACACTCACAATGACAATCTTCTCCCCTGCTCGTTCGCTCGCTTTTGGCCAGTGCTTCACTCTCCGTACCTCGCTGTTCTTCCCCTTCCCTCCAACTGCTTCTTTTATATCCTCTCCGAACATACACACTCTCGTTTGCCACTGTAATCAACTCTGATTTAGTCCAGCTGTGAATAAGTTCTCCGCGTTTGCTCTTTAGGTCGGCCATGACGGTAAACCGGAACCGGCCTGGTGTTACCCCGGAAGTGCTCCCCCGGGGGACTATGCACTGAATTTTGGTTCCGGCTTAGTCACCCGGTGACACTTTTTTCCAATTTTTAAACCCAAATAAAATGAATGCTGAATCAGCATTCTTGGCAAGAGGTGATGTCTCAGAGTTAAAGGCTTTGGAGCAGTAAAAGCACAATACACCTCAACACCAGGACTCGCATGGAGCCATGGAAATTTCTGGTACTACTGAGTTTGAAAACTCAGAGTATATTTGGGCAAGGACTGTTTAGGAGTTGATTTTGGATCTGGTTGATTGGGCTTACTGAACTGATGGCGAGTAACCGCCACGTTTGAGTTCTCTGCTCCTCTCTCTACCATTTCATCTTCATCCTTATCCTCTATGACCTCTCCCTCACTCTGTTCTTCTTGTCTACCTGCTTCTTGTCTGTCTGCTTCTTGTCTGCCCGCCTCTTGTCTGCCCGCTTCGTGTCTGCCGTACAATTTTTTGTACGACCACTTAGCGTGCTCGAATCATGCCCTCAATTTATTTTATTGCTAATGCCATAAAAGTCACCAAGTTTCGTAACATTCCGATGAAGCTATCGGATTTTTTATTTAAAAGCGATTTTTAACAATTCAAAATAGAAATGACCGAAGAGCACCTGAGGGTTAAGAAGAACAATAATATAACCAAATCAATGCTATTTCCATTAAATTATACATATTAATTTTTGCCACTTCTTGTTTTCTGAATTCCACTTGAAGGAGGGGTTCAAGTGCATCTTCTCCTCGTGTCGTTTTGGACAAATTAGTAGACAAAAGAATGTCCTGCTTTATTTCAGCATTTTCAATGTACTTCACATATGCAATCAATGCTGGCAATAATCTGCAACGGTGGTAGTTTCATCAAGTTGGATAGAAAATGAATGCATCTTTAACTTTTCAACCAAAGTGTTCTCAACATCATTTACCATCTTGTCAATTCTGTCTTTTACTGTATTATTGGGAAGAGGTACCGTTTTAAGTTTGGAAGCCACATGTGTCCCGCACATTATTTCCCGCCATTTTTACACAAACGCGTTTGAGCAGAGTTTCCCCGATGGTGTGCGCTTTTTTGATTGGGCAATGAGGAGAGTGCACTCAAATGATGTGTTGTGGCAAAAATTTCTTAAACATCATCACTGCTTAAGTCAAATTGTCTTTCTGAGTAATTTGTTCTCTTGCAAGAGAAGGTCAGACAGTCATTCAGAGCCTGCCTGCCTGCAGAGTGTAAGACCAGGAGGAGGAGCTGTGCGACACCTTTTTTATTCTTTACCAAAGTCTCCTTCAGCTGTTGCTTTTCCTAGTAGTTTTCCACTTACTTTAGCACACTTTGGACATGCTATTCATCACGACTTCTGACACTGGGACCAACCAATTTAGATGCATCCTGATCTCAGAAGGTCCCTCTTCAGCTATCCCCATTCTGTCTCACTCTGCATGGATTCAGGTCTACATACAAACATACATAAATTTCCCGTTCAAATACAATATACACGTGACTCACATTCCTTTGTAATATCTGTTGAAGATCAATGAAAAACAAATGTTTCCATTACAGATGCAACCGTTGCCTGTCTATTTTCATTTCCAGCTCTAGTGAAAGCATCTCTGATGTTCTGGGGCCTATTTAATATAACAAGTTATCTTTTCCTCAGGAAGAATTCTCTGGGTTTACCAACCGTCAGTGGGTGTTTGGTGCTCTGATGCCTCGTCAATTTGCAGGGCTTCATGCTTTCATTCGCTAGTCTCTCACCACAGATTACACACTCAATTCTCACTTTGTCCATTGCTTCAATGAAACCAAATTCGAGATAACTGTCCAAATAAATCCTTGCTTTCTTTGGCTGTGTTTACACTTTGCATTAACATGCGACCTGTATCCGGATGTTGTCCACATACACATTGAAAAGACAAGTGTAAATGCGCTTCTGATTGGAATGTTATCCGATCAGCGTGTCCAGGTTCGGAGGTAGTCGAGGACGCATTGTGATCGGATCTCAGTGTAATGTAAACGCAATCCAGCCATCGTGTCTGCATTCACAGGTGGACGTCACACTTGACCAGTAAGTGGCGCTATAACCATAGATTTACACATGTTATGAAGTGGACGTATCACAGCTCTATACCAGATATTACAGTATTAATATTCAAATAGCTAAAATGTGTTGCATGTTAAAGCAGTGTATGAATTAATAAAGCAGAAATCAAGGAGTGGGCGATTTGACCAAAATCTTAATTCAAGATATAAGACATTTTATTTCAAATAATAACAACAATAACAATGTATCACAATGTAGATATTTTGGTCATTATAAAAATAAGAACAAGGAAGCAAATGAAAAACACAAGAGATCAGAGACCGAAATCATATTCTGTTTTTCAGGAACAGGTTTCTTTAACCTGTAGTAAGAAACACTGGCAGAGGTCATAATCATCTTTCAGGAAGGTCAAAGGTCATCGTATAGATCACATGTGTCAGGTTATAGTTTTCCTTCTTTCAAACTTCATATATTTCTGAGTTATCTAGATTTAACTGATGATGATTCGACTCAATCCTTGTTTTTTTATCTTATCTCCGTTTTGTCAGAGTCTCAGGTCTGTAAATTCAGTTCTGTTCACGAGGAGGTTTATTTAATGTAAACTGGATTATAATAATTATGCTCATACTTTCACTGATCAAAGGATTACAGTATGATCAGATGATATTTTACATTTATTAATAACTGGAAATTTTATTTATCAATTTTACACAATTTATTTTATGAAATAAATTTTTAATGAATCCTGTGTGATCATTTCAATTCAAAGGTAATTTTGATAGTCGTATAAAAATGATTTGTCACACTACAGTAAGAACTGAATGACTGTAATTTTAATTTGTAATAAATCAAATAAAGTTTGAGAAAATACACACCGTCACTCATCATGACTCACAAACACACACTGATCTTACTGTCTATATGAGGATTCATTACACACATTTATTCTGACATGTTATTTCACAGACAGAAGTTCAGCTGTAGTATTAATGTAATGAAGAGAAAATAAGAGACTCTATAACATCTCACTGTTACTGATTTATCATGCAGCTCAAAGCATTATGGGTAGAATCTCTTTATAGTCTGTTCTCATTCATCAACACAGTTTCACTGATGATCCAGGATAAACAGTAAACCCAGGATAGAGCGGCTGAGTGAATGTGGTCTGGACTGTGTGTATGAGGCTCATTGTGTCTCTGTTGACGCTGTAGAAGGACAGAGTTCCTGCACTGTGATCCATACACACTCCTATTCTCCTGCTGATGGGCTTTACAGGGAGTTCAGTCACTAAATTATTGTGTCTGAATGAGTAACTGGAGGAAGAACAGGCCAAACTCCAGGACTGATCATTAAATCCAAACACACACTCATCACCAGATCCCTTCCTCCTGATGCTCTTATATGACACTGATATAAACACACCATATTCACCACTCCACTCAATCTCCCAGTAACAGCGTCCACACACACTCTCTCTACACAACACCTGACACACATCATCAAATCTGTCTGGATGATCAGGATACGGCTGCTCTGTGTCAGTGACAGTAATCACTCTGTTCCTCTCAGACAGACGGAGGTGTTTTTTCACTGTGTTCAGATCCAGATTGAACTGATGGGAATCTGATGGAGAGAAAACGCATCAGAATCAGGAATTATGAATCTGTCTGATCTTTTATTATAGCTGAACTCTTCGTGTTCAATATATCAGCAGTGTCTCAGTGCAGTTCACCAGATATCCTGTGCAAATCATCATTTATTTAGTTCAGAACAGAAGTTAATTTAGGATTTTTTTTACAGAAACAAATCTTAACTTGATTTAGGATTCTTATCATCTTACAAAATCTCCTCTGATCTGTAGTGAGGAAATCCTGAGTTCGGTACTCAACTCTCAGGCCTGTTGCCAAGCAACCAACAATAATAATACACTTAACAAATGTCAATCACTTCCGGTATGGCGACGAGCTGAGTGAACGCACGTTAATCTGCTCCTCTACCCTGTTGACTAATTCCTTCTTAAATATTGGTTTTGAATGGGTACAAAACCTCCATATTTATAGATAAACTAAGGGTAATGCCATTGTCACAGAAGAAAGTCGGTCAGGGGCGGAATAAAACCCTTCAAGCTAAATTATCTGACTTTACGAGAGCTAACTTTAACGTTAGCAAGAAATCCGCGGCTAACCTCGAAGTCATGGACTCCGACGAGGCTAGCTCGACTCCTGAGGAAAAATCGTCGGACAAAAGTAATGATACGGCGGAGGGAGGGTCCGGTCATATGGCAGCTTCCATTCTGACTGCTATAAACGGCATGAAAACGGAGTTTTCCACCAGGTTTGATGGCATATTGTCCGCGATTGAAAGTGTCAGGAAAGATATCACTGACTGTGCAGAGCGTGTCACCGAGGCAGAAACAAGAATTTCGACAACTGAAGATAACGTCACCTCGCTCCAAACAAAAGTTTGTGTCCTAGAAAATAAAAACAAGGACATGGAGGAAAAACTTCTGGACCTGGAGACGAGATCAAGGCGCTCCAGTCTGAGGCTGGTCAATTTGCCTGAGGGAGCGGAGGGGGACGGCGCCTTTGCCTTTTTGGAGAGCTGGCTACCGGACGCACTGGAACTGCCGTTGGGGCGCACCAAACTAACAGTGGAGAGGGCTCATAGAATCGGACCAGGAACACACAATAACCCCTCACCCCGAACGCTGATAATGAAGTTTTTGGACTTCAGGGATAAAGAACTGGTGACGAAAGCAGCCAAGACAAAAAGAGAGGTGCGTTACAAGAACCATACAGTGAGATTTTACCAAGATGTGGCGGCAGGTGTTCACAAGAAGCAAAAGCAGTTTGACGAGGTGAGACGGCAGCTCCGTTTAATGGGTCTCCGATGTGGCATCATCCCTCCTGCCCGACTGCTGGTGACTTATAAAGAACGGCCTCACATCTTTAACAACCATGTCGAGGCGGAGGACTTCATCAAACGGATCAGGTCAGAAGGGGGACCGGACTGAATTATGAGTAAACGACTTGAAATGTCGCGGTTTACAAAATAGAAGGTATCAGAGGACATGAAATTAATGGCTCATGACTGAGCCGAGCTAACACAAACTACAAGGTTAAATATACATCTTTGTTTAGTATGTTTAAGGCTTTTTCTCAGAGTTTATAGTTACTGTTAAGTTATGTTTCTCTCCTTTCTCTGTGCACTTTAAGTCTAAGCGCTTTAGGTATTTCCTTTTTATTTATTTTTCTCCTCTTTATAAACAATATTAAGAGGTAAAATGTATCTCTTATTCAATCTTAAGGTAATTATGATTATACTACCGTATTTCTTTTGGGTTCGGATTCAATATGGTGCCTTCACAGAGTTAAATTTGATTTAGTTCATGGTAAAAGGAGGTTTACGAAAGAAATTTGTAATGTTCAATTATGGTAGCATGGAGCGTAAGATTAATGTAATTAGTTGTTTATCTTCTGTTAGCCCAGTGATACTCTCTTAACCCCAGGTTAACAGTTAACAGCTATCTGGAAATCTGGAGGGTTTCAGGCTAAGTGTCCTGAATATGGGTGTTGGGCTGAGTATAGTGTTCATCAGTAGTATTATTTATTTTAGTTTTTTGTTTGTTTCATTTTTTATTTTTTACAAGCATCTTAAAGGTTTGGGGAGTACAACTATACAAACTATGCAAAATGTCTAGTGAGATAAAAATAAAAATTACATCATGGAACTGCAGGGGGTTACGAAAACTTAAGAAAACTAAACAAGTCATGAACAGGATAAAATTAATGCAGTCTAATATTGTGTTTCTTCAAGAAACACACCTGATGTACAACGAGGATTTGAGAATCAGGAGGAGGTGGAGAGGCAAGGTTTTTTCTGCATCGTTTAACTCTCAGGCTAGGGGTGTCACTATTTTGGTGCATGAGTCAATACCATTCCAGGTGAATAAGGTTATAAACTACAAATTTGGACGATACCTTATTATTCAAGGAATTATACTAAAAGAGCAAATTATCTTGGCATAATTTGTGCATTAGATCCGGCAAAGGATAGGAGCTCTGGAGCTGTAGATTCTCACAGTCGTAGCAGGGTAACTATATATCACTTTATGAAAGAATTGAATCTAATAGATATCTGGAGGGAAGAAAATCCTGACGATTTAAAGTTTTCGTGCTACTCCGGTACACACAAGTCCTATTCAAGAATTGATTTCTTCTTGATATCTGCAGAGTTAAGGTACAAAATCAAGGAATGTACTTATGATGCTATCCTAATTTCAGATCATGCTCCCAATTCATTGGTATATCAAGACTCAAAGCTAGTTAAACAACAATCTTTTTAATCTCCTTTTGTTTGCGTTGCAAACAAAAGTGGCTGACTGACCCCGGCTTTTTCTCTTTTCTGGATGAACAAATCGGGTTCTATTTTTAAACTAATACAACAGAAATTTCAGCAAGTACAACATGGGAGGCCTTTAAGGCTTATATTAGAGGTCAAATAATTAGCATCACAAGCTCTAAAGCTAGATAGACTTTTGAAAAGGCAAAAAATTTGGAGACAAATATAACGGAAATGGAAAATGAATATTATCAAACAAGGTCAACAGAATCTCATCAAAAGCTATTGCTGCTTAGAGCACAATATAACGAATTATCTGCATCAAGAGCGGTGGCCAGTCTGTTGCGACTTAAGCCATCTTTCTACGATCAGGGTGAAAAACCTGGGAAAGTTCTTGCTTGGCGACTTAAGCAGCTACAGAGCGAAAAAGTTATAATCTCACTGCTGAACGATCAAGGAGAACCCATTGTAGATCCAACAGAGATTAATGAAACCTTCAAGACATTTTATGAGGGTCTTTATAGTTCTGAAATAATTAATGAAAGTTCTGAACTTAAAGCATTTTTAAATAGTATAAATATACCCAAGATACCAGAAATTCTTAAGGCAAATTTGGGAAAAGATATCACTGTAGAGGAAATTTCTTTAGCAATTGACAGCATTAAAGCAGGGAAAACTCCCGGACCTGATGGTCTCCCAATTGAAATCTATAAAAAATTTTAAAATCAATTGTTAACTCCAATTTTTGAAATGTTTACAGAGTACTTCCGAAATGGTACCTTGCCGTCATCGTTAAGAGGAGCATTAATTACTCTGTAAACCAACTAACAAATGTGAAAACTGGAGACCTATTAGCCTGCTAAATGCAGATTTGAAAATACTTTGTAAGATTTTAGCAAAAAGAATCGAAGACATAATAACTACAATAATTGGGAGGGACCAGAACGGGTTTATTCGTGGCAGACAAGGCTTCCATAATGTCAGAAGGATCTTAAATATTCTTTATCATCAGAAGGAGGCCCCAGATACTGCTTTGCTGTCACTCAATGCTGAAAAAGCATTTGACAGAGTGGAATGGTCTTATTTGTTTGAGGTTTTGGTTCGCTTTGGTTTGGGGAGACGTTTTGTAATTGGATAAGATTACTTTATAAAGAACCATATGCACAAATTTTAACTAACAGTAATATTTCAAAAATTATAAAAATAAAGAGAGGGTGTAGACAAGGGGACCCTTTGTCTCCATTGCTGTTCATTATGGCAATTGAACCCCTTGCAATTGCAGTGAGGTCACATGATAGCATTTCTGGAATAACTATAGGACGGACGGAGCATCGTTTAGCTTTATATGCAGACGACATAATTGTTTTTCTCAAAAATACTAACAAATCCATCCCGGCTTTGCCAGATTTGTTTAGGAAGTTTGGCAAGATCTCAAGTTATAAGATTAATAAGTCTAAAACATCCATTATGCTATTAAACCAAGTAGACAGCGAAAATCCAACTAATGTAGTATCACAATTTAAGGTCGTCAATTGCTTCTCTTATTTAGGCATTCAAATTGTCCCATTGCTTAACAATATCATAGAAAGTAATTATAGACCAGTTATGCAAGGGATCTCAACTGCTTTAGATAGATGGGCTGCTTTACCAACGTCGTTAATGGGGAAGATAAATACTCTCAAAATGAATGTACTTCCTAAACTGTTGTATTTGTTTCAAAATTTGCCTTTGCCTCCACCAAGCAACGTATTTTCTCAGCTGAAGACACTTTTCATTAAGTTTCTATGGAACAATAGACGCTCCAGACAGCGCCTTCCATTGTTGTACTTGCCTTATGATAGAGGTGGGCTTAAATGCCCAAATCCACTATGGTACTACTGGGCGGCGCAACTAAGAACAATGATGTTCTACTATTCTGAGGAGAATGTGCCACTTTGGAGAGAAATGGAAGGCGATACATTGAAGTTGCCTTTGCCTATTTACCTGTACTCAGCTAAGTTTAAGAAACTTAAAAATATCACCAAGAACCCTATGGTTAAAAATATGATTAGCGTGTGGCAACAGGTCAAGAAATATCTCCAAGTAGCTGACTCGCTCTCAGTATTTAGTCCGATATGGGGAAATGATCTCTTCCCCCCAGGAGGGGGGGTTTAAAATTTGGGCTGATCAGGGGTACAAAAGGAGATCTTTATAGCCCTGGCGGTACACATCTGATGTCTTTTGACGAAATTGTTGTCAAGCATGACATAGCTCGCAGCCAGTTTTTCAGATATTTACAACTGAGAGATTTTATTAGAACTCAACAAAATCAGTCCTTGTCCATTCCTAGCTTATCAAAGTTCGAAGAAATTATGGTGAGGGACTGCCAGGGAGGGGGCGTGATTTCCAAAATATATAATGAACTGGTTGGTGAATCCTCAGAATCATCAGTACATAAACTTGAGTCCTGGAGAGAGGACCTACAGGAGAATATCTCCATTGAGGAGTGGGAAAGGGCGTGTATCAAGGCACAAAGACAAACTGTGAACTCACGTTTAAAACTTTTGCAGTACAACTGGTTAATGCGTTCTTATATGACCCCAGTTAAACTTAACAAATTTAATAACGACATACCGGATGTTTGCATAAAATGTGACAAGGAGAAGGGCACGATCTTCCATTGTTTGTGGCAATGTTCTCAAATAAAAGAATTTTGGGGAGAAGTGAAACAGTGTACTGAGGAAATTTTAGAGATAAAATTACATTTAGAACCCAAAATGTTTCTATTGGGTATCTATCCAGCTAACTGTAGCATAAGAAAGAAGCATAGAATATTTTTAGATATAGGTTTGTTGCTGGCCAAAAGAGTTATTGCTACTTCCTGGAAAGAGGTGGCTAGACCAAGGATAGGTAGATGGCTTTCAGAATTAATAGCAACGCTGCCCTTAGAAAAGATCACGTATGCAATCAGAGGAAAGTTACCAATTTTTGATAGCATCTGGGGCCCCTTTAGTAACTTTCTTGCTAATAAAGACTTATCTCGTTTGGTGGAGATGTCTGGGGACGATCCATAAGTAACCTGCAGTTCACTTGGAAAATGTTTACTAATTCATGTGTAGTGCACACTGGTGAGAACTGTGCATGGTAGGTTTTGTACTTATTCTCTACATTAAATTTTTTTTATTATTATTATTTTATTTTTATTTTATGTAGCATTTGTTTTATTATTTTATTGTATATTTTTGTTTCCTTTGTTTTTAGTTATTCATTTGTATTAGTTATTGGTGTTAGGAGGTCATGTTTTGGATAATCCGATGGACAAAGTTCTGTGGGTTGTGGGGCAAGAGTTTTTTGAGTTTATGTAATGTTATTATGTTTGAAAATAAAGATATTGTTGGAAAAAAAAATGTCAATCTGTAATAGATTTGGTCCTGAATGAGGTTCTCTATAGGTTAGAGAGAGAGAGAGAGTTTAAATCTTGCTTTTTTTTAATGTTAGTAATAGTTATGCTCTCTGTCCCACTTTGTAAAAGTGCAGATTTTTTCGTTTATAAAAGCCAGTAAAGACATTATGTTAATAAACATTTATATTTTAACTGACAAAGGCAAATAGATTAAATGTTTGTACTTTTTTAATCTCCTGCTTGAACCTGATAAAAGTATGTTTAAAGTGCAGACCTTTTTGCATTTTCATATTTGAAATCGTTTAAAATAACCCTATTTTTTATTTTCTTTCTGCTCATCAAAGAATATCAGGTGAAAAACACCTCCACACATTCCACATTTTTATTTTACATATTAAAATATTCTAATAGAAAATGTTTCTTTAAAATCATTGGGATATTTCACAATATGTTTTTACTGTATTGTGGATCAAATAAATCCAGCAGAAGAGACTTCTTTCATAAACATTAAAAACCTTTGTTACGTACGCTATATGGAGGAATGCATGTTGTATATGTGTGTGTGTGTGTGTGTGTGTGTGTGTGTGTGTGTGTGTGTGTGTGTGGTTAGGCTGTTTTGTGTGTTTCAGATTTCATTGGATCCACAGCCTGTCATTCTTCACCAAGGAAGATGATTATTAAATACTGATTATAACTGTTATTAGAGTCCTTGTATACTGTGTGTTAGATATTTGACTGAAACCTTCTTTGTTAGGATTGTGGTTGTAAAGTGTATAGTTGCATTTGTACTGTTGTGTCTTCAAGTCGTCGCGTTGCGTATGAGTAAGTCACATGACATACATTGCACATACATGACACACATGACATTATGCATTGTAGGACGTCCTGTTGTTTTACACACAGTAGGTTTAGGAGAGAGTGCCCCCCTGATAAATATCATTATCATTAGTTTCACAAGGATTTTAAAAAGCCATGGGAATAGAAAGTATTAAATAAACTTTTTAGAAATTTGGCACTGAAACCTTAATTACGTAGATTATCATAAATTGCAGCCAATCAGCAAACAAGAAGCATTCATATGAATCTTTCCAATCTAAAACAAGAACAAGGAAAAAAAAAATCGAAGTGTCTATATGCTAAACGCAGAAGTTGTTTTCACTGGAAGTTCGGCAGCTGCTCTACAGAAAGCTGAAGGAAACACTAAAGTAAATAGTCTTTGCTATGGAAGTGAGACACCATCTAATCTGGCCATCATGTAATCATCATCATCATCATTATGTCCCATAAACCCCCCTTAGGAGGTCGTTGGGGCTCCACAGACATTCTATTGACTAGTATAATCTGGCCACATTGGTGTAAACTGGCAGGTCGCACACGGTCTACACTGGACACCAAATCACGACAGTGAACGCACACAGAACCCATTATAATCAGTGACACTGGACGAGCGGATGCTACGTTATATTTCTGATGCACTTGCGCTACTGACAACAGGACAAATGCATTTGGAACTTTCGTGTTGTGTAGAATGTAGTTAGAATGTTGCAGAGCATTTCTTTTGCAAGTAATTACAAGTTTCATCTCGTAAATCTTCAAACAAACGCATCCCAAGAACACCTCAACACCCCCTTTTGAAGATATTGCTTCCAGCGGCCCCTGATGTTCTCCGAACGGCCCCTTTGAGAAACGCTAATATACATGATCAACTATAAAACTCTTCTGTCCTGTTTTCTTTTTCCTTCTACAGGAAGAACATGAAGACACTCAGTGAGTTTCTCTGCTTGTTTTCTTAGTGACTTACATTGTAGGAAGTCGTTCCTGGTTCTGGGAACAATGTTGGTGAAAGTGACTGTGGAAATCAACAGACATGAAGAGTGTGATTATCATGAGAGAAAATGATCCCTGCATCCATTCCTAAGACATTTCTAATATGATCTTTTACATGATATGAGATGATGGAGGATGATTTCTGAGAGCTGATGGATCTCCAGGACTTTACCTCTGTCAGAGATCTTCTTCAGCTCCTCTTTGCAGAAATCCTCCAGTTTGTCTCTCAGCTGACGGACAGATTCTCTCACGCCATCAAAAGAGGAGAGAGAACTGAAGAGATGGTCATTTACGTCTGTAGATTCAGGAGGAGCTGAGAGAGACTGGAAACTCTATAGAAAACAGAAATCAAAGCTCATCACCTCCACACTTCATCAATAACCTGCACTACTGTCAGATTTGAGCGGCTCTTGTTGATCTTTAGTAGTGAAACTGGTGCCATCAACTTCATGGATTTCACATTGTTATAAAAAAAGGTTTGAACTTTTTGTTTGGAAGCTCAATATATCTTTCAGAAAAATGTTTCCTCAGAGATTTCCAGAGCTGAACTGCATTTGTAAGTGCGTCTCTTTCAATATAAGAAGATCAGATGAGAGTCTGACTGATGATGATATAATAACCGAACACACAGATCAACACTTCAGTCAATGGCTCATTCTGCTCTCATGAAATGTTTCTCTGTGAGTCTCTTGCTCAAGTCCACTATGCTCCCGTTCTTCTAGATCTCTGTTACCTGCAGGAACTGGATGTGATCCTGTGTGTGTGAAAGCTGCTCCAGCTCAGCGTCTCTCCTCCTCAGATCATTGATCTCCTGCTCCAGTCGCTCCAGTCGTCCTTCAGCTCGACTCACTGCAGTCTTTTCCTGATCTCTGATCCACTGTGTCGCCTCAGAGCGGCTTCTCTCAATGGAGCGGATGAGCTCAGTGAAGATCCTCTCACTGTCCTCCACTGCTGTCTGTGCAGAGTGCTGTTACACACACATCACAATCACACAGTGAGCTTCAGCGAGTCCTGACTGAGACGTCTCAAACTTCTCTTCTTCTCCAGACTCACCTTATGAGACGCCACAGCCTCTCTCAGCTGCTGAAGATCTTTCTCTCTCTGCTGGATCCTCTGCTGGAACGACCTCTGCGTCTCCTTCAGCTGATGCTAAAGGACAAACCAATGACAGGAGAAACATCACATTAATCATCAGGTAAACAGATATGAATCCAGTATCAGTGAAGTGGTGCGATTGAGGGGTTAAAGATATTGCATGATAAGATTATAGGTTCAATCAGAAGTGCCAACATTATTTCATCAAGTTTTATAGCCTGGATTTATAAAGATAGTTCACCTAGAAATATAAGTTCTTCATTGTTCACTCATCCTCATGTCTTTCCAAAAGTGTATGTTTTCTCTTGCAGGACACAAAAGAAGATATTATGGAGAATGTCTTTGTTTCTAAAGCCCAAATACTGAAATACTGTTTTAAAGGGGTCCTATTATGCTTTTCCCCATGTTAATCTGTCTTTAGTGAGTAAAGTTTATGTTTGAGCATGAAAAAGTCCCTCCAGAAGGAGTTATTCTCTATATGAGTGTCACTAGCCGCGTTTCCATTACCCTTCAAATTGCGCAAATTGAAATTGCGAATTGAAAATGTGCACAATGGAAACACGTAAATTTCGCAAAAATTATTTTTTTTTTTGGCAATTCGAAAAAGGAATATTTCACAAAACTGTAATTAAAACAGTTTTTGCGCATTTACAGTCACCTGATTTAGAAGGCATGGTGTGTTTGGACAGAATAAGAGAAAGAGTTCTTTATTAAATTCATAAAAGAAAAAAGAATTACAGGAATACTGGATTCTAAACCTCAAAGAAATGCCACAATCAAGACCTCGGAGCAGATATGAGAGAGAAACACCACATATGTGCCGTTCACAGTATAAGGGTTTTTATTTGCCATTAATGCTTGGATAACACACCACGTCTCCTTCCATTAATAATAATATTGTCTAGTGCGGTGGCTGAGATATATATAAACCTACCAACATCCGTTGCCATGATTTTTGTAATGACTTATCGCGAGAGGAAAAAATGACGTTTTAGTCGCATAACACCGGTTAATGGAAACTCCGTCATTTCGCAATCGTTTTTTATCGATATTTAGAAAAAAAAAATTTTTTTTGCATAAATCTGTAATGGAAACGCACCTACTATCTCTGACTTCCCTGAAATTGTATTCATGAGTTTTCTTACGGAATGAAAACGCCACAATATCCCTCAATTAGTGCAAGTTTAAAAAAAAAAAATACAACAAAATACCGTCAAAATCAGGAGGGGTATGTTTTGATGGGATTCACGGCAACAAACGGCAACCCTCCCCAGGCATTGTGTTTTTTCTGTGGGGAGAAACTAGCTAACAGCTCGATAAAACCGGAGCACCTCCAGAGACATCTCAGCACCAAACATCAGTGTCATGTTGGAAAGCCACCTGAATTTTTCAAGAGAAAACTTGCTGAGTTTAGATCTCCACAACATCAGCCCAGGCGTCATATGCGGTGTCACTGCACGTGGCTAAAGCAAAAAAGCCGTTCACGATCCCTGAGGACCTGTTACTCCCAGCCGCTGTTGTATTAGCTGAGACAATGATGGACAAAAATACCACGGATAAATTAAAAACTGTGCCTTTGTCTAATGACACCGTTTCCCGCAGAATAGAAAGAATGGGAGTGGATATTGTTGAACAAGTCATGGGAAAACTTGGCGAAGCATTTTCACTCCAGCTTGATGAGTCAACCGATGTCAGTGGCAAGGCACAGCTCGTTGCTTTTGTGAGATATGTGGATATTGAAGACATTTATAAAAATGTACTTTTCTGCAAGAGCTTAGAGGGGAAAACGTCTCAGGTTACGACTGTAACTCTGGTTCCCTGAGAGGGAACGAGACGCTCCTGTAGGAACTCCAGCACTGCAACCACAGGGCAGATAACTGGGTCCAGCTGGTGCTCTCCGCACCAGGAAGTAAACAATTTCCACTTCAAGGTGTAGAGTTTCCTCGTGGAGGGAGCTCTGAAGTGGAGGATGGTCTCAACAACCTCAGTTAATAGACCTGAACTTATGAGCTGGGCCCCCTCAAAGGCCAAGCCCAAAGTTTCCACAATTCTGGGCGGGGGTAAGGATCAACCCGCTCGACTGAGGAAAAAATTCCCCCCTGAGCGGAATCTCCAGAGGAGAGCCGTCGAGGAGAGACTCTAGGTCCGAGAACCATACTCGGGCCTGCCAACATGGGGCTAATAACAGATGATGGGCCCCGTCCCGCGAACTCTCTCCAGAACTCCCTGGAGCAGAGAGATCGGGGAAATGCGTACAGACGTGACCTCGGCCACATCTGCATCATAGCGTCCAGCCCCAGAGGAGCTGGCTGACTGAGTGACAACCACAGTGGACAGTGTGTTCTCTAGGATGCGAAAAGGTCTACTTCTGCTCAACCAAAGTTTTTCATAGGAGCTCCACCACCTCGGGGTGGAGTGTCCATTCCCGGGCCTCGGCCCCTGCCTCGACAGGATGTCTGCTCCTGGATTATGAAAGAGACCACCGATGTGTTGTTCGTGCCGACAAGGACATGGTGACCTCTCAGGTCTGTCAGGAAGTGCTTGAGAGATCGAAACACCGGCATTATTTCTAGCCGATTTGTGTGCCAAGAAAGTAGATGGTCCTGCCAAAGACCTTTCGCCAAGCGACCACTCATGATCGCCCCCCAACCTGTGAGGGAAGCATCCGTCAATAGCGTATGTGTCGACAAGTAGCCCCCAGCACTGGGCCTTGGGCGAGGAACCAAGGTTTGTTCCACATGACTAAGGCACGTAGGCGTCGCTGCATGACCTTGATCATGCGAAACGGATTTCCCCTTGGAGAAAACCCCTTGGTCCTGAGCCACCACTGCAGGGGTCTCATGTACAGGAGGCCAAAAGTTATTACGTTGGACGCAGCTGCCATGAGACCCACCAGTCTCTGAAACTGTTTCGCAGTGAGTGACTGGCCTAGTTTTACCTAGGCCAAAGGGAAGAACCCAATATTGGTACACTTCGCCCCCGAAAGCGAACCTAAGGGACTTCCTGTGATGAGGACGGATGGCTACATGGAAGGACGCGTCCTTTAATCTATTGTGACAAACGAGTCCTCAGACTGAATCTGTGACACAATCTGTTTGAATGTAAGCATCCATCCTTCTTTGGAACAATGAAGTAACGGCTGTAAACCCCTGACTCCCTACTGGGAGGAGGAACCCTTTCTATAGCCTCCTTTCGCAGAAGAGTCTGTACTTCTTGCTCCATAACCAGAGCCTGCTCAGGGTCCACCACGTAGGGAGGACCCTTAGAAATCTGGGAGGAAGAACGGAACTGAATTCTGAAACCATTTCTATATTGAGCAGGACCCAACAAGATATATTTGGCAGTAGCTTACACACTGCCAGAAAATCTACTAAGGGGACCAGTCTCTCGAGACTTGCCTCTGTATTGGTCGAACAGCCACTTCGGTGCCCTGTAACGGCAAACCGACAGGGAAAACTGTACTGACTGTTCTACGACCCTCCTCGGAGGATCGTTTGGGGACACTGACACCTCGGTACCCTGAAACGGCGAACCAGCAGGGAACAACCGAACTGGCAGCGCTGCGACCCTCCTCAGAGAGTCGCCCCCCAGAGGGCGCCGAGGAGACACGAATTCTCGAAGCATTAAAGTGATTAACTTTATTAAGTCAGGGCCACTCAATGCACGACTGTTTCACCGCCTTTGTGAGGACATGGGAGCTGAACACAGGTGGGTGGTTTTCTGAAGAAAGCAGAGTTGTGGAAACAAGCATGTGTACAGGGGGATCTCACCTGCTTTTCTCAGGTGGAGGCTTTCCTCTCCAGGGAAGATGTGGAGAGAGCACCAGTGAAGTCCTTCATAGAAGAACATTTGGCCAACCTGATTGTGAGTTTTAACTCATACTTTCCTGACATGGAGGAGAAATCACCACAGCTCAGTTGGGTGAGAAACCCATTTCTTTTGTCCGATGAAAGCAGAAACAAGCTCCCTCTCTGTCACCAGGAAAAACTCTTGGATGTGTCATCTGACTATGCCCTACGTAATAATATGAAAACTCCACTCTAACACAGTTTTGGGTGTGTGAAAAAAGGAGTACCCTGAGCTGGGAGAAAAAGCTTTGCAGCAGCTACTGCCCATTGGATCCACATATTTGTGTGAGACATTATTTTCTACAATGACTGTGATCAAAGCAATGCAGAGAAACAGACTGGGCCTGGAAGAAAGTCTGATCACTGCTGTGTCCTCCCTGCCACCGAGGATGACCAAGATCCTCAGTGAAGCACAAGCAGATGTTTCGCACTAAATTATAAGTGCAATTTAGTTTGTTGTTTATTATTACAAGTGTTTTTGAGATAAAATGTTATACACATCATATATATATACACACACTGTATATGTATTATTTATATAGGTTTCTTTTATCAAACATGTTTGGGGCCAGTCAAGGGGTACTTAAACTGCATGATCGGTTATCGGTAATGATACATATTATTGCAAATGTTTATTATTGCAAATGTTTTTCCATTTACAATGTTTAATAAATCTCATAATGATGGCACATCACTATATCATAGTCGTAGCTTTTATTTCTATCTCAAATGATTGGGGCCGGTCAGGGGGTACTTGGCTGAGAAAAAAATTGATAGGGGGTACGTTATTGAAAAAAGATTGAGAAGCACTGCCATAAACAACATTATGAGCCTGTAAATGAGGATAATGGGACCTCTGTAAGTTCATACCTGATTCTCTGTCCTCTGTGCTGCAGCTGATACAGTGTCGTGGTTTTTATGTTCATCCATACACAGCACACATATACACATCTGATCAGTGCGGCAGAAAACCTCGAGGAGCTTGTCGTGTTTCTGGCAGATCATCTCCTGCAGTCGTCCAGTGGCATCAGTCAGATTGTGTCTCTTTCCTTTAAACCAACTCTCATGTTGTTCAAGGTGACTCTGACAGAAAGAGTTCAGACACCCCAGACAGGACTTGACGGCTTTGCGTTTTCTTCCATCACAGACGTCACACTGCACATCTCCAGCTCCAGCGTAACAGTCAGCAGCAAGTTTAGTCTTCTTTAGTTTCTCCACCATTTCAGCCAGAATGGTGTTTTTAGCTAAAGCAGGTCTTGGACTGAAGGTCTGTCTGCACTGAGGGCAGCTGTAGACTCTCTTCTCATCCTCCTGATCCCAGCGGCCTGTAATACAGATCTTACAGTAACTGTGTCCACAGGAATTGGTCACTGGATCCTTCAGGAGATCCAGACACACTGAACACATGAACTCATCCTGAGATATTCTGACTTCTGCCATTTTACAACATGAAGACAGAGACACAAACACACAACAGCTCAACTACACTTCAGTTTCACTTTCCCTGAACTCATGTGTTTCCTGTTTCCTGGTTCTGTGTTTGAGTGTCCTGTGCAAAACAAGCGTGTCTGTAAAGCAGTGTGACGGGGCATGTTGGTAAGAACACTCACTGGTGTCAAAAAGTGCAATGGTGTTTATTGACAGTATTTTGTGATCCAGTATTCCCAAAAAGCTGAGAAAAAAGTCTGGATCTCCTTCAGGAGATCCAGACACACTGAACACATGAACTCATCCTGAGATATTCTGACTTCTGCCATTTTACAACATGAAGACAGAGACACAAACACACAACAGCTCAACTACACTTCAGTTTCCCTTTCCCTGAACTCATGTGTTTCCTGTTTCCTGGTTCTGTGTTTGAGTGTCCTGTGCAAAACAAGCGTGTCTGTAAAGCAGTATTCTGACTTCTGCCATTTTACAACATGAAGACAGAGACACAAACACACAACAGCTCAACTACACTTCAGTTTCACTTTCCCTGAACTCATGTGTTTCCTGGTTCTGTGTTTGAGTGTCCTGTGCAAAACAAGCGTGTCTGTAAAGCAGTGTGACGGGGCATTTTGGTAAGAACACTCACTGGTGTCAAAAAGTGCAATGGTGTTTATTGACAGTATTTTGTGATCCAGTATTCCCAAAAAGCTGAGAAAAAAGTCTGGATCTCCTTCAGGAGATCCAGACACACTGAACACATGAACTCATCCTGAGATATTCTGACTTCTGCCATTTTACAACATGAAGACAGAGACACAAACACACAACAGCTCAACTACACTTCAGTTTCACTTTCCCTGAACTCATGTGTTTCCTGTTTCCTGGTTCTGTGTTTGAGTGTCCTGTGCAAAACAAGCGTGTCTGTAAAGCAGTGTGACGGGCCATGTTGGTAAGAACACTCACTGGTGTCAAAAAGTGCAATGGTGTTTATTGACAGTATTTTGTGATCCAGTATTCCCAAAAAGCTGAGAAAAAAGTCTGGATCTCCTTCAGGAGATCCAGACACACTGAACACATGAACTCATCCTGAGATATTCTGACTTCTGCCATTTTACAACATGAAGACAGAGACACAAACACACAACAGCTCAACTACACTTCAGTTTCACTTTCCCTGAACTCATGTGTTTCCTGTTTCCTGGTTCTGTGTTTGAGTGTCCTGTGCAAAACAAGCGTGTCTGTAAAGCAGTGTGACGGGGCATGTTGGTAAGAACACTCACTGGTGTCAAAAAGTGCAATGGTGTTTATTGACAGTATTTTGTGATCCAGTATTCCCAAAAAGCTGAGAAAAAATAGCAACAAAAAGCTCTCTCTCCCTCTCTCTCTCTCAGAACAACACCATTGTGTGCGTGTATGTGTATACAGTTCTTGGCTGAAAACTTCCTTCCAAACACAAAGAAAACACTTTTTAAACCCCTCTCAGCAACACCACATGTACTCACTTCTACTCAACCCACCCTGAATGTTGTTGCACTTTCAGCTTATAAAGTGGAAGCTCCACTCACACGAATCAAGCCATTTTAACTCAACAAGTACAGATAGTTCTCCACCAGAATAACACCGCTGCCTTTCCCATGGCGACAACAATAGGGACGTGTATTTGCTGCCGTTTACCGCTAAGTGGCGCTATAATCACAGACTTAGAAAAGTTAGAAAGTGAACAGTTCATTTTCAACCAGCAGATACATTCAAGTGAATCATTGTAGTAAAACGAATTCATAATCACAGTACTAAAATTACTTTATAATGTGCATCAATTGAAGCAACGTAAACGTTAACACTATATTGTCACGACACACACGGGACAGAAGATCCAGTTTGCAGCAGTTTATTAATATAAGGGTAATCCAAATCGTAGTCTTCCAGGCAGGGGTCAAAATCCAAATAATCCAACTAAACATGAAAACAAAACACAAACCAACCAGAAAACCGACCAAGAAGTGTGAGACATTAACAACGAATCTGTACACATACTAACACAGACACGGAATATATACACAGATCTAACAAGACTAACAATGAACAGCTGGGAACAATGATGACGGGGAAGAGCTGAGTGCAATGAACTGATGAGTGACAGTGACAGACAGAATGCTGGGAAATGAAGTCAATAGTGAAGGACACCGTGATAACGAGGACCTCTAGTGACAAACAAGGGAACACAACCAGACACTGTGACATAACCCCCCCTCTACGGAGCGGCTACCAGACGCTCCACGACAACACTAAAACACAACACAAGAGTTCAGGAGGGAGGTGGAATGGTGGAGGATCAGGGGGAGGGATGGTGGGCCAGGTCCATGAAGGGGAACAAAAACGGAAAACAACGACTTAGCCGGCGGCCAGGGCGAAGCAGACAGTCCATCGGGCGGCCAGGGCGAAGCAGACAGTCCATCGGGCGGCCAGGGCGAAGCAGACGACCCATCGGGCGGCCAGGGCGAAGCAGACGACCCATCGGGCGGCCAGGGCGAAGCAGACGACCCATCGGGCGGCCAGGGCGAAGCAGACGACCCATCGGGCGGCCAGGGCGAAGCAGACGACCCATCGGGCGGCCAGGGCGAAGCAGACGACCCATCGGGCGGCCAGGGCGACGCAGACGACCCCTCGGGCGGCCAGGGCGAAGCAGACGACCCCTCGGGCGGCCAGGGCGGTGAGGACCCCTCGGGCGGCCAGGGCGGTGAGGACCCCTCGGGCGGCCAGGGCGGTGAGGACCCCTCAGGCGGCCAGGGCATTGAGGACCCCTCGGGCGGCCAGGGCGGTGAGGACCCCTCGGGCGGCCAGGGCGGTGAGGACCCCTCGGGCGGCCAGGGCGGAGCGGACCCCTCGGGCAGCCAGGGCGGAGCAGACCCCTCGGGCGGCCAAGGCGGTGATGCCCTCCTAGGACCAGACACCGGCTCAGGACCAGACACCGGCTCAGGACCAGACACCGGCTCAGGAACAGCCATAAGAACTGTAACATCCACAAGAACAGACACAAACACAGGAACAAACACTGGCTCTGGCACTGGAACAGGCACTGGCTTTGGAACAGGCACTGGCTCTGCCTCCGGCTCTGGAACAGGCACTGGCTCTGCCTCCGGCTCTGGAACAGGCACTGGCTCTGCCTCCGGCTCTGGAACAGGCACTGGCTCTGCCTCCGGCTCTGGAACAGGCACTGGCTCTGCCTCCGGCTCTGGAACAGGCACTGGCTCTGCCTCCGGCTCTGGAACAGGCACTGGCTCTGCCTCCGGCTCTGAAACAGGCACTGGCTCTGCCTCCGGCTCTGGAACAGGCACTGGCTCTGCCTCCGGCTCTGGAACAGGCACTGGCTCTGCCTCCGGCTCTGGAACAGGCACTGGCTCTGCCTCCGGCTCTGGAACAGGCACTGGCTCTGCCTCCGGCTCTGAAACAGGCACTGGCTCTGCCTCCGGCTCTGGAACAGGCACTGGCTCTGCCTCCGGCTCTGGAACAGCAGACACAGGTATGTCCAGGATCCGAGCCAGTCGCTCCAGATAGTCCAGGTCCAGGAAGGCAGACGGCACTGGCTCTGCCTCCGGCTCTGGAACGGGCACTGGCTCTGCCTCCGGCTCTGGAACGGGTAATAGCTCTGCCTCCGTCTCTGGAACAGGCATTGGCTCTGCCTCCGGCTCTGGAACAGGCATTGGCTCTGCCTCCGGCTCTGGAACAGGCATTGGCTCTGCCTCCGGCTCTGGAACAGGCATTGGCTCTGCCTCCGGCTCTGGAACAGGCATTGGCTCTGCCTCCGGCTCTGGAACAGGCATTGGCTCTGCCTCCGGCTCTGGAACAGGCATTGGCTCTGCCTCCGGCTCTGGAACAGGCATTGGCTCTGCCTCCGGCTCTGGAACAGGCATTGGCTCTGCCTCCGGCTCTGGAACAGGCATTGGCTCTGCCTCCGGCTTTGGAACAGGCACTGGCTCTGCCTCCGGCTCTGGAACAGCAGACACTGGCTCCGGCTCTGGAACAGGAGACACTGGCTCCGGCTCTGGAACAGGAGACACTGGCTCCGGCTCTGGAACAGCAGACACAGACATGTCCAGGATCCGAGCCAGACGCTCCAGATAGTCCAGGTCCATGAAGGCAGACGGAACGTGAACAGTCTCTGACTGGGCAGACGGGACGTGAACAGTCTCTCGATGGGCAGACGTGACGTAAACAGTCTCTCGCTGGGCAGACGTGACGTGAACAGTCTCTCGCTGGGCAGACGTGACGTGAACAGTCTCTCGCTGGGCAGACGTGACGTGAACAGTCTCTCGCTGGGCAGACGTGACGTGAACAGTCTCTCGCTGGGCAGACGTGACGTGAACAGTCTCTCGCTGGGCAGACGTGACGTGAACAGTCTCTCGCTGGGCAGACGTGACGTGAACAGTCTCTCGCTGGGCAGACGGAACGTGAACAGTCTCTCGCTGGGCAGACGGGACGTGAACAGTCTCTCGCTGGGCAGACGGGACATGAACAGTCTCTGACTGGGCAGACGCAACGTGAACGGTCTCTGACTGGGCAGAAGGGCTGTGTCTCCTCCTCCTTCTCCGGACCACCGGACTCAGGACCACTGGACTCAGGACCACCGGAACCGGGACCACCGGAACAGGGATCATCTCCAGACTACATCCTCCACTGTGACCTCCACGGGACCCGCGAAACTTGACCAACCAGGTCCCCTTAAAAAACTCCCTTCTCTCCCGCTTGGTGGCTGGGGAGGAGATATTAAAAAACATACCGCTGGATCTGAGTTGACGGATTCGTTCTGTCACGACACACACGGGACAGAAGATCCAGTTTGCAGCAGTTTATTAATATAAGGGTAATCCAAATCGTAGTCTTCCAGGCAGGGGTCAAAATCCAAATAATCCAACTAAACATGAAAACAAAACACAAACCAACCAGAAAACCGACCAAGAAGTGTGAGACATTAACAACGAATCCGTACACATACTAACACAGACAGAGAATATATACACAGATCTAACAAGACTAACAATGAAAAGCTGGGAACAATGATGACGGGGAACAGCTGAGTGCAATGAACTGATGAGTGACAGTGACAGACAGAATGCTGGGGAAATGAAGTCAATAGTGAAGGACACCGTGATAACGAGGACCTCTAGTGACAAACAAGGGAACACAACCAGACACTGTGACATATATGCCCTTAGTTTTTTTATGTATAGCTAATTAGAAAGGCTATGCATGTAAACTTGTCTTCTGATATTTTGTGTTCTTTTAATTCATAGTAGATTTATTAACTGTACATTAAGGAGTCTGGAGACGGAAACATGAACACCCGAGAATGTCCTGACGTCAGAGAAAAGGTGTCCTGCTCTCCACAAAGACCTGATCTTGACGCTCATCTCAGGGGAAATCTTCACCATGGTCGACGGTGAGGCAGAAAGCTCCAGCTCAAAATATAGGACCAGTTATAAGGTTTGGCAGGATGCATTGTTTGCATTTGAATGTTGTGTAATGCTTTAAAACACTTGACGCACAGTAACAATAAAACCACAACTGAGAAACATATTTTTCTTATCATAAACACTGCCTAGTTCCAAAAAACCTATACCCTAAATTAGGGAAAGATGACATTTTTACTTCAAGCATTTGAAAAAAAAAGTTAAAGTGACCCAGGATGGAAAAACATACAGACAAAAGAAAATGAATACTCGTGGCCTCTGATGATACATTGGGGTCTTATGAAGCGAAACGATACATCTGTGCAAGGTAATCTAATGTTGTAAACTGCTCCATTTTAAATGGATTACTGTTACAATGAGTGTTGTGCTTTATGAAGCTTGAAAATATTGATTGCCTTGATAAAATGGATGGAAAAAATTGAGGTATTAAAATATCTATATGGCAGTTTACAGTATGTGGCAGTTTTCCCCGAGGTATTGAAAATTATACTGAATATTGATATTTTCCAGGTATCTTATCGAAGTTAGTAATTCCAGTATCGTGACCACTAGTTCATGTACTTCGTCAATAAGGTAAAAGTGTTTTGTTGGAAGTAGCTATTTTCTACATAGATCTATGATTTGATTGAATGAATATATTTTGGCATTTCATTAAATATCGCCGGCTAAAAAGTAACTAGTAACTAGTACTCTGAGTAGTTTTTTAGAAAAGTACTCTGTTCTATTATGTACATACTTTTTGGACACCAGTACTTTTACTTGTAATTGAGTTATATCAGCAATGTAACAGTACTTGTACTCAAGTACAGATTTTCAGTACTCTTTCAACCACTGTTTATTAGCCATTGTTCGTTCATGGAAAGGCTCATTTTGAGTTTGTAGATATTTACTTCAATAGCAGTTATTGTTTGCATGTATCTGCGCTGTATATTCGATTGACAAAAACATTAGAAAAAATCCCTTGGCAACCGGCCAACACGTGAAGTGACGTCACAACCCGAGTCGCCCATATAAGGCGGTGGAAATCTGCTAGGACTGTGGGATCAGTCGTTGTAGGTCAAGAAAATGAGTGAGAGAAGTGGTTGTACTAAACACAAACGAAAAAGAGAAAAAAAGAAGAGGGAGGCGTCTTTATTAAGACAGGTTCCATCTATCAAAATATTCTTCAAAAGTAGCCAGGCCCAGGAGGAGAATCAGGGGTGAAGAATGTGTGGTAGATCATGACAAGCAAGCTAACCAGGGACCTGAGGAAAAGGAGGCTAGTGTTACCAGTAGCAGCAGCAGCGAGCAGTGGTTTAATCAGGTGTCAGACCCGGCATTGTGGGGGGTAATCGACAAGGATGCTCGTGCTGTTCTTATCGAACGTGGACCTGCTGCCTTTCATAACAGAAACAGCAAATATCTAGCCTCCACCCGTGATGGGGGTTTGGGTGGTAAGGTGCGCTCCCTTACTAATGATCTGCTCTGCTGTCAACTCCCAAAGAGGGAAAAAGTTTCCAGAGACTGGATCACCTATTCACCATCTACAGGTTATATTTGTTGCTTTGCCTGTATGCTTTTTTCCTACCAAGAAAAATCAATTTTTTTAGTGTTTTTTCTAAATGGAAACACCCCGAACGTGTGTGTGAGCATGAGAAAAGCACAGAGCATTGTAATTGCATGTTAGCATTGCTTCGGTGCTCATCTGTCACTGGGAGCGGGACTGTGAACGCTAAACTAGTGCAGCAGCTAGATGGAGAGAAGCGGTATTGGCGGGAGGTGCTCAGCGGGTTGTGGCTGTCAGAAAGATTTTAAGTGAAAGAGGACTGCCTTTCCGTGGCGATGATGAAATACTTGGCTCACCACACAATGGTAACTTTCTCGGCATTCTGGAAATCATCTCTCAGTTTGATCCTTTCCTTGCCAAGCACATTAATAAGTATGGACAGAAGGGTAGGGGTAAAAGCTATTATAGCTGCAGAGATACAGCAGGCAAAGTATTTTTCTGTAATAGTGGACTCTACTCCTGACCTGTCACACACTGACCAGCTGGCATTAATTTTTAGATTTGTGAGTAAAGAGGGGAAAATAATCTATTGATTTGTTGGCTTTGTACCAATTAAGTCACACAGGGGAGAGTCTGGCTGACACTGTAATGGCTATGCTTGACAATTTAAGCAATTTAGGCAATATGTCAGGGCGTTACAACGGGCTGCAGGCTCACTTGAAGAAAATAAATCCATTAATCCATTACATACCCTGCGCAGCACATTCTCTCAATTTGGTGGGTGTCAACAGTATTAAAGGCAGCTGTCAACATGCAAGTCTATTTCTTCGGCATCATGCAGTCCCTATATGCATTTTGTGCGGGTTCCACTCGTAGATGGAACAGATTCTTCAATAATGCAGACATCAAGGTAGATATGCCGTTGAAATCGCTGTCATCAACACGTTGGAGTTGGAGCCATGTAGATGCATCTAAAGCCCATTGTGAGAATTATGCACAAATCAGGGCTATACTTCAGAGCATATCTTCTGATACAGGAGAAAACCATGACACGCAATGAGGCAGCAGCACTGTGCTCAAAATTGGGCACTCTTGACATGTCATTTATGGCACAGTTTTTGCACTGTCTTAAGCAGATTCAAAGTGACAAGTGAGGCATTACAAAATGCCGACATGGATCTGATGACTGCAATTCATCTGTTCAAGTCTTTGAGATCATGGGTTGAATCACTTCGAGACCAATTTGAAAGATCTGCGAAGAACGTTCCCAGTGTGTGCCAGTCATATAAAGATGAACTGGAGAGGGTCAAGAAGCGCAAAGCATTTTCAGATAAATGTACAGAGCATCAAGTGACTCTGAAAGGCCGTCGTCCTGCAACCTCTTCCTGAGTCGTAAAATTTGGACATTTAATTTAATTTAACCCCCTGGAGTCGGCCTTTTTTTCTTATCAGTGCAAAAGAAACTCAAAATACTCTGTTGATTTTGATCTTACATATTAAGTGTTGTACATCATTAGATCCTGATAAGTGTCTATTTTTTTTTGTGGATACTCACAATAAAAACAAAGTGCTGTGCTTTTCGCCAAATAAAGAAAAACAAACATGATGCGCGTTCTGCCTTCTCTCTGTCAGTTAAGTCCATTCTGAAACGTGTCCGAAAATTAACTGTAATTTCGCGAATACTTGTCATACAGGCACGAGTGTTTTTCCATAATGAAGCTTGAACTCTCTTCTTTTAAATGAATTAATTTATATAAAAAACAAATATTCTCAGTTTATGTAATCTGTATGAAAAGAGAGAGATGTCAGTATTTTTCTTTCCAGCTCATTATACCTCATTACGCGTTAATGTGCCACGCCCACGGAGAGCGCGCCGGTATTCAAACGCAAATGATCTAAGGCAAGCCATTCAAACCTGCCAACGCCCACCAGCTGGATTATAAAACACATCGTGTTTAGTAAGTATCTTGTACTTACTTTCCTCACGCTGTGAGGAATAATACTATCTAATAACCCTGGAATAGAAGTGCTTCATTTCGAGCAACGGATCCAGCTGATGTAGTAAGTCATTTATTCTTAAGTGCTTTAATCGCGATATTGAATAGTGTCTGACTGTAAACTGCAAAAAGACTGTGTGTAGGCTAAATGATGAATGAACGGCACAGGCGTGTACATTGTGAGCTCGCTTCAGTCCGCGGGAGGTCTGAGTGGAGCGAGGAGAAGGCTGATTAAAAACACACTACATTGAATGCAACAAATAATTACTGCATTTTTCAACTCATGCAGATAAAGACCCTCTGAACCAGCGATTCGACTCCAGTCTTTATTCTTCACACAACACAACGCAGAGGGGTAGCCGAGTCGTAATAGCAGAGACACGCGAGCCCGAACCGGCTACATAAGCAACAAACTGCAAATTCACATGTATATGCTAATATATCATACACAATATGTTACAGACGAAATATGAATGTTTACACAAGATTTTGTGATTAGATTTGGATAGATTATAAAGTTTTGACTGTAAAAAAAAGACTACTGTCACATTAAATAGTTAAGCTTTTGTTCACCAATTTCTGCTCATAGTTAAATATACTATAGTATGATGTTTTGTCAAAAATAAAGTAGGTATATTGAATTATCAACTAAGATGTTATTATAGTGTTTGTTCCAATATTCAAACTAATGAATCCTTACCTTTTTTAATACGTATGATAAAATGTATACTTTTTACAAAGAAATACACTTGAAATATTGTTAAAATTGTAATTGTTGTTGTAATTGTAACCTATTTGTAATTGGTTACAATTTCTAATTGTAGAATATGTATATATAGATAATTTATTTTGTCCTTGCATTCTTTGGGATCCTGTGACACACCTGTGTGAAAGCCAGGCTAATTAATATGCAGCTCATTATGTATGTGGCACATTATCCGGCCTTTGTCTTCTCAGGTGTGAACACGCCTCCACGCATATTGCCTTTCCAAACAAAATGTGTCTTATAAAATTTAAATCAATGTATTGTTTTGTGTAAATGATTAGGCAGGATGATTTTCAGATCATTTTGAAGCAAAAATTCTAGGCAACAACACTCATTAGTCAAAAGTCTTGTGGACACACATTTAGTATGTGTTTTGTGGCCTTATTTCAGGCACTTTAAGTTTTAGTTTTTTCAATAACCACGCATAAACATTATTCTCTAAAAAATACAAACATGTACATACATGTTGCTCACATATTACGGTAGCCCCGTTTGTGCTATATAGAGTGAATTTACACCTTTGCCATTAACATGTTTATAAATAACTGAAAAAAGCACAAATGTCAGAGCATGTCAGAACACTTCAAGGACCCCAAAAACCCCTTAGACCTCAGAGGGTTAATAAGCTAGATTGGAGCTACAATCTCTCATGGCACTTGACAGTGGTGGACAGTAACGAAGTACAAGTAATTCGTTACCGTACTTAAGTAACTTTTTAGCGTATCTGTACTTTACTTGAGTATCATTGTTTTGTGAGACTTTATACTTTGACTCAACTACATTTCGAAGTGAAAAACCTTACTTTTTACTCCACTACTTTCCTAAAACCTGTCGTTTCTTTTTACGTTCCTTTCCACGACATACATGCGTGACCAGTGACAGGTCCAAATAAGTGCACGTGCTCCGCAAGTGTACCAATCAGAACACATCGTGTGTCGTGCAGTTTGGGCGCTGCTGCTGGCTGCGCCTGCGCCTGCGCTTTACTGTCTATTCATTTGCCGAATTTTCGCCGTCACGGTTGTTATAGCCAACGCAATAATGGAAAAAGCGCCAGATATTGAAATTGAACACCCATGGCCATATTTAAGCGAACTATTTGAAGTAGTGGAAAGGAAGAACGAATCGTTCATTTTTAAGTGCCTTCTCTGTCTGCCTCAGAAGCATACGATTTCTTCTTTCAAGAATTCGCCGTCCAATCTAAAGAAACACATAGAGGTAAGTAATTTTCAGTTTGACTGTGAAATTAATTAAAGGCTAATATACCTGTCGTTTTACCCAAACTGGATATAATACGCTCATACGTTGTGTTAATAATAAACGTGGACATCAGTTGCATTGTGCAAGGTTAAGCTAGGAAACTGCAGACTAGTAACATTAGCAAAGCTCATTAACACCAAGGCACTTGGCTAGAAATACAAATAGCCTAACGTTACCCCCTAGAAATGCCATTTACTTGACAAGCTCATTCATAGAATGTGTAGTATGTCTAAAGAAATTCAATGTAAAATGATGAAAATGCATTTAGGCATTTTGGCTTCTATTTGACTAGGTTTACATGCAAGGTTTGATTGATTGGTAGCTACTTGAACAGTAGCATGCAATTGATGTAGGCTAGCTAGTTATTCAGCCTTCTCGGCAGCCTACTGTACATGCAAAAAAAACTATTTTCAAAATTATGAAATTGAGATATATTGCTGTGAAGATATGATGTTCATGATGTGTTTTCCCCCTTTCTGTCCAGAGAAAGCATTCAAATCACTTGGAAAGATACAATGCCCTGACAGCCCCTCGAAAAAGAAAAGCTGAAAACCCAGTTCTCTCCACTTCCAGACAACTGAAATTAGGAGAAACGAAGATTGTGAATCAAACAAAGATAGACAACGTAGTCATACATTTTGTAATTCAGAGTCTTCAACCATTTACTGTGGTAGAACAGCCTGCGTTTCATGCTTTAGTGCAAGAGCTACAGCCTAATTCACGTGTGATGTCCAGAACTACATTGCGCCGGAAAATAGAAGAGGGTGCCCAAGAAATGAAGAGAAATATTAAACAAGCAATGTCCTTGCCACAACGACTGACTGTTGGAGTGCAAGAAGGAGAGGATTTCTCGGGGTCACTGCCCACTGGGTGGATCGAGATTCATTGAAGAGGTGCTCTGTGGCACTTGCTTGCCGGCGGATTAAAGGGCCACACACTTTTGATGTGTTGGGCAGTGCATTGAATGACATCCATTCCGAATTTGGCATAGAGAAAAAAATTGTTAGAACCACCACAGACAATGGGTCCAATTTCATAAAGGCATTTAGAGAATATGGAGAGCAACAACAAGATGAGAACAATAACTGTGCCTCCAGTGAGACTGAAGAGGATGCTTGCAGTGATGATGATGAACAGGAAGAGGAAGGTGTTGATGTTGACTTCATTGAGGTAACACCGATCTTAATGGAAGATGATGGCCTACAATTTCAGCTTCCAAAGCATCATCGCTGTGCATGTCATCTATTAAACCTTGTTGCCACAGTTGATGCAGCCAAGGCCAATTCCAGTGACTCCTATAAAAGACTGTCACGATCAGCTTTTGCGAAATGCAGTGGCTTATGGAACAAGACATCTCGATCCTCCACTGCTTCAGACATCGTAGAGGAAACATGCAAAATACAACTGATCCGGCCAAACGACACACGATGGAACTCATTATTTCTCTCTGTTGAAAGAATCGTGAGAATAATCAAAGATGAAGGAGAAGGGGCCCTGAGAACTGTATGCACTGCACTGAAGTTGCCAATGTAAGTGTAACTTTTTTTAAATATACCTTTCATTCCAATATGTAATATTGGAAAATATTGCTTAACTATTCAGTTGCTTTAAGTAAGGGGAAATGGAGTACAATTATAGTCCGAGCAGCGTCACCACTCATCACACACACACACACACACACACAATCACTCACAGACAGACACACAAACACACACTCTCTCACAGACACACACACACAATCACTCACTCACTCACAGACAGACACACAAACACACACTCTCTCACAGACACACACACACAATCACTCACTCACTCACTCACAGACAGACACACAAACACACACTCTCTCACAGACACACACACACACAATCACACACTCACAGACAGACACACAAACACACACTCTCTCACAGACACACACACACAATCACTCACTCACAGACAGACACACAAACACACACTCTCTCACAGACAGACAGACACGCACACACACACACACACACACACACAAGGCTTAAGTGTTCTTTATGTTTGTTAGGTTGAGTTCAGTTGAAATTTCCTTTCTGGAGGAATTTGCCAGAACCATGGGTCCTCTCGCCAAAGCCCTCAACATCCTTCAAGCTGAGACGGATGTTCAGATGGGATGGCTTCTGCCAACTCTGACGCTCCTCATCAATAAGCTTGAACGAATCCACGTAAATTCCAGGTAGAGATTCTTTCACCCCATGTTATTAAGGTGTATTCCTTATCATACACAATTCAACTCCCTTACAACTTCATATAGCCTACGTGTAGGAAGTTAATGTGTGCCATTAGTAAAATGATTAAAAAGAGGCCTTTATGAACACATTGACCAAGAACACAATATATGTAAGACCGTCAAATCATATTTAACAATTAAGTATTGGGATGCTTGTTGTTATTGTCATTGTCTCAGTATAAATGCATGCTGTAAATGTTGTGATATTGTACTGTATCAGTTTCTCTCCCCCACCTTACAGGTACTGCAAACCTTTGGTGGATGCAGTCCTAGAGGGACTACAAAAGCGCTTTAAAGACATGATGGCTGAACCAGAGTTTATTGCTGCTGCCATCCTACTCCCAAAATTTAAAACAGCGTGGACATCTGATGAGGACCTATTAAACCTAGGTATGTTACTACGTATGTACATATGTTTTGTTGCATTTTAATTACAGATGTCATGCGCTTAGTTCACAAAACAAAAGTAAACAAAAAAAAAACTAAACAAGCACATTTATATAAGTTTATTTACTTAAAAGGGTGGGGGGTTGTGACCTGGATTCATATGCCTAAAAGTCAAGTTTGACTCAACCTAGACTGAGTTGTGGCCAGGGAAGTAAAGCTGATCTAATGTGGCATAGAACTGATCTTTGCCCTCATATGTCAGCTTTAGCTGCCTATCCATAACTATGCATATTGCTCCAAAGTAGTTCATTCTTTTTCCTCTGTACTGTACACCGGAATTGCCCTATCATTTATATAACATGATTTCTGGCATCTGTCCCAATATATGTTGTATATTAGGACTTGCCTACATCAAGGACCATCTGGAGGAAGAACGTTCACATCAGTCACCACCAGCCAATGGATCGAGTGCTTCAGATGATGATGACTTCTTTTCAAGCATGAAGACAACTCATGGGCAGGAAAGTGTTAAACAGCTAGAAGGGTACCTTGCCTCTAAAGTAGACAACAAAGAGATACTGCAATCTTATCCTGCGGTTTGCAAATTGTCTCTTAAAATCAACACTGCCTTACCAGCTTCTGCTGCATGCGAACGTCTCTTTAGCACTGCTGGACTGATTTTCAGCCCAAGAAGGGCAAGATTGGATGCCAGAAATTTTGAAAATCAGCTCCTTCTCAAACTAAACAAAAATTATTTTAGCTTTAGGTAGGTCATAGAGTTAACAGTACTATTTCTGTTATTCTTCTGTTATAGCACATCACTACTAGTTAGTAGTTCTACATACTACGCAAGTCTTCAGGGAAATCTGGTGGTGTGTTAGTTTCTGTTTTTGTGTGATTTACGCAAACACTAACATTTGTTTTTAGAGTGGACATACAGTGTTGTAAGGAGTCATGTTTAGTAAATTGGAAAAAAAGACCCTGTGTAAACTTGAGTAAATATGTTTTTGCAAGTTATTGCACAGCTGTGAAATAGTAAAGGAGCAATGTGCCATGTGATAAAGGAGTAAGATTTCTACATTACTTCAAACAATAAATTGTTAAAGAAATACATGTCTAATGTGGTTTCCCCCAACCCTATTTATTCCTAATCATTTGGTTTCCATTTAGTATGATGTGCTTATGATAATTTCAAAAGATATCATTACCAGATATCACAAATACAGAACATAATATTTTCAGAGTGGTGTTAGTGGGCTTTTTTTTTACCTTAAATGACTTGATTGAGTGTATAAAGGACATAACAAGACATTGGAACTACATTACACCAAATTACTTTTACTTTTGATACTTAAGTACATTTGAAGCCAAGTACTTTTATACTTTTACTCAAGTCGACGTTTAAAGGGAGCACTTCCACTTTTACTGGAGTAATATTTACACTAGGTATCTCAACTTTTACTTAAGTACATGGTCTGTGTACTTCGTCCACCACTGGCACTTGATGACGACTGCTGGAATGGGTTAGAAAAAGCAACAAAAAAAAAGGACTCACCGTCAGGCCATCCCAGATGTAGGTGTCTTTCTTTCTTTCTTTCTTTCGTAGAACAGTAAAGATCAATAAAGATTATTTTTTAGCTCAAGGTCTTTGGTGGTTAATAATACAAGTCAACATGTGCCGTTCGTTAGGAATAAAAAAAAAGCAGATACAAAACCACAAAATGAATCCTAGTGGCTCCTGGCCATATACAGATTACTTACTTTACTTTTTATACTTTATTGTCAGACGAGTCTGAAATTTTTCTTGCATAACAGTGTCTATGTTTACAACATCTAACATACATTCTACATCGACATACACATACACTTAAACATCACATATTATACATTCAAACATTACAACACTTATAGATCCAGTGCTCGAAGTGGGGCGGTACTCACCGGTACGCAGTACGGGCACTTCTACATTTTACTCTTAAGCGTACCTGCACTTTTTCTTGCGTACCGCTACTTCTCGCATGTAGCCGGTACTCGACCACTGACAGAAAAAGCGTCAGTGTCAAGCCCGTTTCACATATACTCCGTTTGCAGTGCGTATGTGGTGCATATTTTTTCCGCACCCGTATTAACAGGTTAGAGCGTTCACACTGCAGGCGGATGCGCTCCCGCGATCCGTTACAGGAGCGGTGTGTAGCCTATACAGCAGTGCAGAGACCGTTTCCACACCGAGTCTATTTCTGCTGTGCTGCACGTGCTGAATTAAAGTTACAGCGCATGGTTTGTGGTCAAAATGAACACAGATTGACATGAAAATATAATAATCTTACCATAAATGCATTTAATTAAATAAAATGTATAGTATCTCACCATAAATGTATTTTTGGACTTACAGACTTGGAGGAGTTCCGTTTTCTCACACACACACACACACACACACACACACATAGACACACACGCACACACACACATAGACACACACGACTTGTTTAAATACATTTATGTTGTTAACAAATAACAATAAATTGTTGTTGTACCAGCAATATCTCCAAGTTTTGTTTTTCACAGTAGAAAAATGTTATGATTTGCCAGTGCAAGAGAGTACCGGCACCTTTTTTCCCCCACTTCAAGCACTGTATAGATCTAACACCTTCACAGTACTCTTGATTTCTGATTAAATGTTTTGTTCAACGCTAAGATAGCCGGGTGCACAAAGGAGTGTTTCAGCCTCACTTTGTTAAATCTGGGGACTCTGTACTAGAGGTCTGCACTCCCGCGGGATCCGCGGGTCGCGACGCAAAACAGTGCGACGCGGGACAAATTTTGAAAGGTCATTGCGGTAGCGGGCGGGATGATGAGGTGCACTTGCGGGTGCGGGCGGGAGGGATGATACGCTGCACTCCCGCAAATTAAATATGAGTGTAAAGTAAAATATATAAATGAGGGAGATTCTGATTGGCAGCAATAAAAACGTTTTAAGCAGCCTAAACTTGTGAATGTTGTCGGGTGGGGCGGGGCCTAATCTCACGCACACTTGTTTAGAGACAATTCCTTCCCGCTGCTCCGTGTTCGAATTCGAAAGCTAGTTCAAGTTCAAAATAGACAGCATGGACGAGGAACAGAGCACCTCTAGTGCTTCAGATATAGGCCTAAGCGCTTCAGATGTAAGTACTTCTCGTTTCGTGTTTTGTGATCACATTTTAAATGTTTAAATGGCCTGTGATATAGTGAAGTCTATAATATAGTAGATAAGAATTATCCGTTTTACAAATGTTCCTATGTGTAGGCAATGCCTAAGGCTGTTTTTATGTTAGCCTACACGTTAAGCCTAATGGAATTTGGGCCGATTAATGTTTATCTTTGTTGGCGTTAGTTACTGATGCCTATTTAATGTTTTGTATGGTTGAACATATGCAGGCTTACCAATAAATATGTTACCAAGTATTGGTAAGGAATTTTGTGCGCACGCATTTTTTTCCCCAAGACCTTTCGTCAGACAGAAAGTGCGGGCGGGAGCGGGATATTATATCAAAGATGCGGGCGGGAGCGGGACTAAAAATGACAAATCTTTGCGGGAGCGGGCGTGAGCGGGACTGAACACTGCGGGAGCGGGTCTGAAAATTGTGTCCCGCGCAGGTCTCTACTCTGTACCTCCTCTTTGATGGTAGTAGTTCAAACTCTTTATGCAAAATATGCATAGGGTTAGAAACTACAGTATTAGCTAGCCTCAGCAGATTGTTATAATAGGATGAGTCGTAAAGCTTCTCAAGAGGCTGACCTACAATCTTTGAGCAAATTTTTAATTGATTAAACAACTTTGTCTTCAGCACAAAGGAAAGGCTTTTATACCAAATAGAGTTGCAATATTGCAGTATGCTCATTATCACAGACCTACCACAGAAGAATCTGTTTTCTTACTCCAAATGGCCTAAGACGACGAAGAAAGTAAATTCTTTGCTTTGTTTTTATACATAGAGTCTCAATGTGATCTTTCCATGATAACATATCGTCTATAATCACTCCTAAATATTTATGTCTTAACTGATCTAATTTCCTCCTTATGAATAAAACAGGCATTATATCAGATGCAGACCCAAATACAATCTCCTCAGTTTTACTCATATTAATAACAAGAGCATTATTCTCACACCACTCAATCAATTTAGTCACACCTTGTTGATGAAACTCAGAACTGTCCAAATCATTTAACACAGATATTAAAACAGTGTCATCAGAATACTTCAGAATATACTGATTTAACATGTCAGTTCGACAGTCGTCTGTATATAAGGTGAAAAGTATGGCAGAACTAACACAACCTTGCGGTACTCCGACATTTGTAATGATTGCAGACAACAGTGTTTTATTCACTTTGACTCTCTGAACTCTGGCAACTTTGACACTGGATCAGATAGGGATTAACATTCAACTGTACAAGTTTTGACACCAATCTGTCAACCTGTATTGTGTTGAATGCAGAAGAGAAATCTAAAAACAACGTTCTTACAATTGTTTTAGGTTTATCTAAATGTTTAGAGATGATATAAAGCAGCAACTGCATCTTCAGTACTACAGCCTTTCTTATAGGCAAACTGCCAAGGATCTAATTTATCTTTAACCCTCTGAGGTCGGCTATCGCGCCGGCGCGATAGTCTCGCTTTTTTTCTTATCAGTGCAAAAGAAACTCAAATAACTCCGTCGATTTTTGTCATACAGACAAGTGTTATACATTTTTAAAAACTGTTAAATGTCTTCTTTTTTGTGTACACTAATAATAAAAACAAAAAGTTGTGTTTTTCGTAAAATAAAGAAAAAAAAGATGATGCACGTTCTGTCTTCTCTCTCAATGTGAAGTTCATTCTGAAACGCGACATAAAATGATCTGTAACTCAGCCAATACTTGCCACCCACACATGAAAGTAATGTATTTACAAAGTTCAAAGTCTCCTTTTTTAAATGAAGTAAATCATATCAAAAACAAATATTCTCGGTTTAAGAAATCCGTATGAAAGCAACGACATGTACAGTTTCTCCAGCCCGAGCTCATTAACTTTAATGTGACCACACCCCCACAAGCACGAGTTGTTCTCATTCAAATGATCCACGTGAAGGAACGCAGAGCTGTTAACGCCCTCATCAGCTCGAAACAAAGAATCAGCGACTCCAGTATTTCTCTACTTTTCATCAGTTTGGAAGACTGATTGTGCTGTGGATTTACCTTGGATTTACCTAAGAAGGACACATTTTTATTATGAGAACAATTTTTAAGGTAAGAGACATAATAGTAAGTGTTTTATTGTTGCATAAACTTTACATTGTAGCTACTAAACTCAAACTGGTGCAGCCTAAAATGTTATGGAATGAGATACAAGTAGGCCTATGCTAGTATGAGTGTTTATTCTAATATGGTGAATATTTTAATGTTTAGACCTGTGTTTACTGTTAAATACTGTGTTTGTGGATATCTGCTCAAACGTAGATGTATAATATAACAATAATGTTTCATAGTTTGGAGCGGCTCGATCGCTGCTCGCGCTGAGTTTGGGTCTGAGTCGCGCTGTGTGTTTGAAAAGCAAAACACGCCACACATTAGGCTTCACGCCAAACTCATCTCATTTCATAACGAATAGAAATATTTGAAGTAACATATGATAAACAATATATGTTTGTCTAGTGTAGTGTTACTGAAAAGTGTTCATTTTTAACGATTTATAGGCTGCCTGCTATCTAGGCTATTGTTATTATTTTATGCAGCCCTACACATGCCTATATACAAGGCACAACAAACTAGGTGTTCCTATATATATTTACAAAATACATATACATATATACACTGCCGTTCAAAAGTTTGGGGTATAATTGTTTTTTTTATTTTCAGATTCAGAATATATTTCAAAATGGTATTACTGTATAAATGTTGCAAATTTTGGTCTTATTCACGTTTTGTTGTGTTAGGCTTTGAACATCAGTTTTGATTAGAAAATGTAAAGATGTGCAATTTGGTCTTTATAGAACATAAAGTTCTGTTAGTGTTTGTGTTAAGTGAGAAATAAATTCATGTAAATTGAAAGACGTCATTGAATAAATCTTTTGCCAAAGCAATAATAAATGATCCACAGTTTGTCACATAAGCCCCTTTCACACACAGATTCCGGAAAATACACTGATAATTCGTCCCGGGATCTTTTGATTTCTGTTCATCCACACTACCAGGGATTTTCTGGAATCAGGCATGGCATTCATCCTGCCTTTATTTCACACCGGGTCGATTCCGGGACTGATTCCAGCAATGCTGCTAGGGGAAAATTAAGAATAATTTTGTACAGTATTGTAAACATGGATAATGTAACAAACTGCAGTTAACAGTAGATAGTGTAATTCTTGTTTCTATTTATTTTTTAAATACATTTGTACAAAAGAAAACTTTACAAAATAAATTTGGAAGGGTAAATCCCAGCGTTTTCTCTAGTTTATTGTAGTTTATTTGAGAAGTTGCACAGATTCTTGGACATTGGTAAGTGTGTTTTTGTGAGCTCTCAGGCCGGTTCACCTAAAACACCTTCAAGCCGTCCTGTATTGAGATGTAAATGACTGTGGGGGATGTGCTCAATCCACACACACATGAAATGCCTATGTTAGAATATCAAGGATAGTACTGAGTTATGGTCAAATCATTCAATAATTTATACCACAGTCTTGAATATCTTTTATTTTTAGAGTTTATTTGACGTATTAGGTTTTTAGTTCTGTCTCTGTGACTTTCTCACTTCACCCAAACCTAGAAGTTGATTTAGATATATATATTTTTTTAAATATCAGTGGTATTGTGTCTGCTATTTCATAAAGAAACATTTCTGTCATTTTTGCAGCACTTTCTATTCAAGTAGGCTAAGTTACCTGTTCGTTGTCAGTCAATATCCGCGTGTGGTGTCCAAGTTAGTAAATAAAGACTAAATGGCAGCGTCTGATATATTTGTATAGCGATTTATTTTTTACAGGAGTGCCGTGAGGCATGATTTCGGCCTCTGTGCTCGCGCTGGCCAGTGGAAAAGCAGCTAATGGGTGAAGATGGCATGAAGAAGACTGTACATTCGCGAGATGGACGTATGTGCATTAGGCTACTCTATTTGTTCTGTGTTTTCTTTCTAAACAGTTAGGCTATGTTTAGGTGGTATTTTTCTTGTTTTCATCACGCAATCATGTTTTTGATGCGGTGGTGACGCGTTCACGTAACATGATGTCAGGGTGGCGGCGGCGCTGCTGATAAAGCACCTAAAAGCTGTCACAAAGAACCGGCAAAAGCATTGATTATGAATATATTAAATATAGCAAGGAAACATTTAAATTGTTTATTAATAAAGATAAAGTTGACGTTGCTGACTCGCGATCTTCGCAGTAGTGAATGTGCCAGAGAGAAATGCACATTTCTTAAGCAGAGAGCAGTCCGTTTTCTTTCGTTTTGAATTGTTCTGTTTACAAGTAGACATTTCAATATAGATATATTTTTCAGGTCTGTGAAGTAGGCTACCTTATACGCTGAGTTTCGGTTAATTTATGAGACGCGCTCCAGTTCACGCGCAGGCGCCTCCGTGTCGTGATTAGCCTATCTATTGTCTGCTATATTTACTTCTTATTTCTTGAATCCAGGCAATTGGTTGATGAAACATTGATTAAAATTAAGATACAATATCAAGATACAAGATACAAATCGAAATTAACTTTAAAGAAAGGCTTTGTGTCTTCTGTTTGAGGTCTCTGTGAAAGTTTTAAAACAGTCTTTTAGTGCCGCTTCAGAGCGGTCGCGTCCGTAACGGAGAACTGTCACGTCCTTGCATTGTTTTTTCCTCATAAATGCGAACACGAAAAGTAAAATAAAATGAATATTTTATGTTCTGTAGAGAGCCAACCCTTCTTCATCCAGTGGGTAGTATTACTTTTGATTTGCACAGTGTAATTCACAGAATTACAAAAAAATATTGTGCCTCCTAAAAGTTAAATATTTTTTTTGTCAAGCGTGAATGCATGTGTATTTCCCTCATATTAAATATAAAACGCATGTGTAGACTGATATTTTTATGATGTCTGGACTCCTTTAAGGGGGTAGCCTATGGATAAACAGACGTTTCAATATATTGGTATTAAATGCATTTTCTGAGAATTTATATTTCAAGTTTTGGCTGCAAATGTCACGTCCAACGCTGGAATTCCCCAATTTTAAATAATTTATCCTCAACTAGTTTTGTGGTGTAGGTCTATTTTATAATGTTAACTTCAAAATTCAAATAATACTAATAGTAATTTAAAGATGTGGTAGCATTGGATCTGGACGGGAAGGATAACTCTTGGAAGGGGTGTGTCGCGATTCTGCAGGTTCGTGGATCTGAGTGTCGCGATTTCGGTTTCATATCGCATATCGTTACAACCTTAGAATGTTAAGTTCTAATGTATATCTATTTTGGTGAAAGTAACTCAAAAGTAGTATAGGAGTAATGTAACGCATTACAATTCTGAGACAGTAATATTGTAAGGTAATGAATTACTTTTAAATAACAGTAACAAGTAATGTATAATTTATTACAGTTTAGAAGTAACTTGCACAACACTAGTCTTAAGTGAATGTAAACAGTTAAGAAAGAAATCGGTGTGTTCTAATGTATTGGATCCGAGCGTCAGGTTTTAAAGAGACGGCAGCCTAATAAACCTGCTGCTGTCTGTGTGATTATTTAATGTTAATCAAACAAATGTAATTGTTAGATACTGTTGCATTATTAAGTGATAGAAATGAATGATTTTCAGTGTTTTTAATTATTGTGTTTAATAAGGGTATACAAAATAGCTGTTTTGGCTATTTCTTTATTCTTTTTTCTAATTTAATTTGTGACACGAGTTGCATGTAATAAATCAAACAAAGAGATGCATGATGCAGAATGACTGAAGAAAGACTTTGAGAATGAAACTAACCTGTTTGTTCCTCAGTATCTTCATGTTTGACTCTGAATGTTTCTTCAATCTTCACGTCTTCACTCTCCTCTTTAATAAACGCCATCTTTGTTTGTGTCTCAGTATCTTCATGTTTGACTCTGAATGTTTCTTCAATATTCACGTTTTCACTCTCCTCTTTAGAAAATGCCATCTTTGTTTGTTCCTCAGTATCTTCATGTTTGACTCTGAATATGTTTTCACTCTCCTCTTTAATAAACGCCATCTTTGTTTGTTCCTCAGTTTCTTCATGTTTGACTCTGAATGTGTTTTCACTCTCCTCTTTAATAAATGCTTTCTTTCTTTGTGTCTCAGTATCTTCATGTTTGACTCTGAATGTTTCTTCAATCTTCACGTCTTCACTCTCCTCTTTAATAAACGCCATCTTTATAATAGCGTCACGTGGATCTCAGTCGCTTCACCAGGAGTTTTTCTGTCCTGTTTAAGAGGAGAATAATTAACAGAAAAAAAGGGTTGTTTGTAGATTATATTTAATGGATCACACTGTGTTGAAAACAGTTGATTTGTAGAAGTTGTCATTACTAGGGATGAGTACCAAAACCCGGTATTAAACGGGCCCGATAAGCTCGGACGTTATTGATTCTGCTGTCGGTACTGGAGCAATGAAGAAAATACACGTAATATGTATTATTGCTATAAAGACATTATCATGAAAAATCTTATCTCGCCAGCCATTTCTATAATAATATTAAACCATCTGTCTGTGGTGCATTTTTGCTATTCACAGTACAGAAGAAAGAGAGAGAGAGCGGGAAAGAGAGAGAGAGAGACAGACAGAGAGAGAGAGAGAGAGACAGAGAAAACACCAAACCCACTAGATTACCCAATCACAGAAGAAGAGCTGATGGATAAAATTCAGGCTCTGCCAAAAAAAAAAAAAAAGGCAAGACGGCATCCTTAACGAAATGCTTAAAAATATAAACCCCAAATTCAAATTGGCCAAATGAAACTGTTCAACTTGGTTCTGAGTGTTGGTCATTTCCCTGACACCTGGAATAGAGGACTTATAACGCCCATATTCAAGAGTGGAGACAAATCAGACCCGAACAATTACAGAGGCATCTGTGTGACCAGTAATCTAGGGGAGATGTTCTGCAGCATCATCAACACAAGACTCGTTCACTTCCTTAAAGAGCACAATGTCCTGAGCAAAAGTCAGATTGGATTCTTACCAAATTTTAGAACATCAGATCATATCTTCACCCTACAAACCCTGATTGATAAATACATCAACCAAAACAAAACTAAAATATTCGCTTGCTTTGTAGATTTCCAGAAGGCCTTTGATTCGATTTGGCATGAAGGCCTTCTTTCTAAACTTCTAGAATCAGGTATCGGGGGCAAAACATACAACATTATAAAAACAATGTACTCAAACAATCAGTGTGCTATTAAAATTGGCAATAAACAAACTGAGTTCTTCACTCAAGGGCGGGGTGTGAGACAGGGCTGCCCACTATCACCGACCCTCTTCAATATTTACATTAATGAACTGGCGAAACTCCTAGAAGAATCAGCAGCTCCTGGCCTCACACTACATGACTCCACTATAAAGCTCCTGCTGTATGCAGATGATCTGGTGCTGCTGTCTCCAACAGAAGAGGGTATACAGAAGTTCCTGGCCTCACACTACATGACTCCACTATAAAGCTCCTGCTGTACGCAGATGATCTGGTCCTGCTGTCTCCAACAGAAGAGGGTCTACGGCAGCTCCTGGCCTCACACTACATGACTCCACTATAAAGCTCCTGCTGTACGCAGATGATCTGGTCCTGCTGTCTCCAACAGAAGAGGGTCTACGGCAGCTCCTGGCCTCACACTACATGACTCCACTATAAAGCTCCTGCTGTACGCAGATGATCTGGTCCTGCTGTCTCCAACAGAAGAGGGTCTACAGCAGCTCCTGGCCTCACACTACATGACTCCACTATAAAGCTCCTGCTGTACGCAGATGATCTGGTCCTGCTGTCTCCAACAGAAGAGGGCATACAGAAGCTCCTGGCCTCACACTACATGACTCCACTATAAAGCTCCTGCTGTACACAGATGATCTGGTCCTGCTGTCTCCAACAGAAGAGGGTATACAGAAGCTCCTGGCCTCACACTACATGACTCCACTATAAAGCTCCTGCTGTACGCAGATGATCTGGTCCTGCTGTCTCCAACAGAAGAGGATCTACAGCAGCTCCTGGCCTCACACTACATGACTCCACTATAAAGCTCCTGCTGTACGCAGATGATCTGGTCCTGCTGTCTCCAACAGAAGAGGGTCTACAGCAGCTCCTGGCCTCACACTACATGACTCCACTATAAAGCTCCTGCTGTACGCAGATGATCTGGTCCTGCTGTCTCCAACAGAAGAGGATCTACAGCAGCTCCTGGCCTCACACTACATGACTCCACTATAAAGCTCCTGCTGTACGCAGATGATCTGGTCCTGCTGTCTCCGACAGAAGAGGATCTACAGCAGCTCCTGGCCTCACACTACATGACTCCTCTATAAAGCTCCTGCTTTACGCAGATGATCTGGTCCTGCTGTCTCCAACAGAAGAGGGTCTACAGAAGCTCCTGGCCTCACACTACATGACTCCACTATAAAGCTCCTGCTGTACGCAGATGATCTGGTCCTGCTGTCTCCAACAGAAGAGGGTCTACGGCACCTCCTGGCCTCACACTACATGACTCCACTATAAAGCTCCTGCTGTACGCAGATGATCTGGTCCTGCTGTCTCCAACAGAAGAGGGTCTACAGCAGCTCCTGGCCTCACACTACATGACTCCACTATAAAGCTCCTGCTGTACGCAGATGATCTGGTCCTGCTGTCTCCAACAGAAGAGGGTCTACAGCAGCTCCTGGCCTCACACTACATGACTCCTCTATAAAGCTCCTGCTTTACGCAGATGATCTGGTCCTGCTGTCTCCAACAGAAGAGGATCTACAGCAGCTCCTGGCCTCACACTACATGACTCCTCTATAAAGCTCCTGCTTTACGCAGATGATCTGGTCCTGCTGTCTCCAACAGAAGAGGGTCTACAGAAGTTCCTGGCCTCACACTACATGACTCCACTATAAAGCTCCTGCTGTACGCAGATGATCTGGTCCTGCTGTCTCACAACAGAAGAGGGTCTACAGCAGCTCCTGGCCTCACACTACATGACTCCTCTATAAAGCTCCTGCTGTATGCAGATGATCTGGTCCTGCTGTTTCCAACAGAAGAGGGTCTACAGCAGCTCCTGGCCTCACACTACATGACTCCACTATAAAGCTCCTGCTGTACGCAGATGATCTGGTCCTGCTGTCTCCAACAGAAGAGGGTATACAGCAGCTCCTGGCCTCACACTACATGACTCCTCTATAAAGCTCCTGCTGTACACAGATGATCTGGTCCTGCTGTCTCCAACAGAAGAGGGTCTACAGCAGCTCCTGGCCTCACACTACATGACTCCTCTATAAAGCTCCTGCTGTACGCAGATGATCTGGTCCTGCTGTCTCACAACAGAAGAGGGTCTACAGCAGCTCCTGGCCTCACACTACATGACTCCACTATAAAGCTCCTGCTGTACACAGATGATCTGGTCCTGCTGTCTCCAACAGAAGAGGGTCTACAGCAGCTCCTGGCCTCACACTACATGACTCCTCTATAAAGCTCCTGCTGTACACAGATGATCTGGTCCTGCTGTCTCCAACAGAAGAGGGTCTACAGCAGCTCCTGGCCTCACACTACATGACTCCTCTATAAAGCTCCTGCTGTACACAGATGATTTGGTCCTGCTGTCTCCAACAGAAGAGGGTCTACAGCAGCTCCTGGCCTCACACTACATGACTCCACTATAAAGCTCCTGCTGTACGCAGATGATCTGGTCCTGCTGTCTCACAACAGAAGAGGGTCTACAGCAGCTCCTGGCCTCACACTACATGACTCCACTATAAAGCTCCTGCTGTACACAGATGATCTGGTCCTGCTGTCTCCAACAGAAGAGGGTCTACAGCAGCTCCTGGCCTCACACTACATGACTCCTCTATAAAGCTCCTGCTGTACACAGATGATCTGGTCCTGCTGTCTCCAACAGAAGAGGGTCTACAGCAGCTCCTGGCCTCACACTACATGACTCCTCTATAAAGCTCCTGCTGTACACAGATGATCTGGTCCTGCTGTCTCCAACAGAAGAGGGTCTACAGCAGCTCCTGGCCTCACACTACATGACTCCTCTATAAAGCTCCTGCTGTATGCAGATGATCTGGTCCTGCTGTTTCCAACAGAAGAGGGTCTACAGCAGCTCCTGGCCTCACACTACATGACTCCACTATAAAGCTCCTGCTGTACACAGATGATCTGGTCCTGCTGTCTCCAACAGAAGAGGGTCTACAGCAGCTCCTGGCCTCACACTACATGACTCCTCTATAAAGCTCCTGCTGTACACAGATGATCTGGTCCTGCTGTCTCCAACAGAAGAGGGTCTACAGCAGCTCCTGGCCTCACACTACATGACTCCTCTATAAAGCTCCTGCTGTACACAGATGATCTGGTTCTGCTGTCTCCAACAGAAGAGGGTCTACAGCAGCTCCTGGCCTCACACTACATGACTCCACTATAAAGCTCCTGCTGTACGCAGATGATCTGGTCCTGCTGTCTCACAACAGAAGAGGGTCTACAGCAGCTCCTGGCCTCACACTACATGACTCCTCTATAAAGCTCCAGCTGTATGCAGATGATCTGGTCCTGCTGTTTCCAACAGAAGAGGGTCTACAGCAGCTCCTGGCCTCACACTACATGACTCCACTATAAAGCTCCTGCTGTATACAGATGATCTGGTCCTGCTATCTCCAACAGAAGAGGGTCTACAGCAGCTTCTGGCCTCACACTACATGACTCCTCTATAAAGCTCCTGCTGTACACAGATGATCTGGTCCTGCTGTCTCCAACAGAAGAGGGTCTACAGAAGCTCCTGGCCTCACAGTACATGACTCCTCTATAAAGCTCCTGCTGTACACAGATGATCTGGTCCTGCTGTCTCCAACAGAAGAGGGTCTACAGCAGAACCTGAACACCCTGCATCAGTTCTGGCAGACCTGGGCCCTGACCATTAACCCAACTAAAACTAAAGTACTAACGTTTCAGAAAAGTATCAACAATATCAACCTTGGTATGACCAAAATTGATCCATTACATACCTCACATACCATAGTTACACATACCTCGGGCTGAAAATAAGTGCAAGGGGAAACCTAAATTTTGCCGTGAATGAACTGAAAGAGAAAGCAAGAAGGGTCTTCTATGCCATCAAAAAATCTATCCAAATTGAAATACCAATCAGAATCTGGCTCAAAATATTCCAATCAGTCATAGAGCCAATTGCATTATATGGCAAGTTTGGGGTCCTCTCCTAAATCACGAATTTGACAAATGGGACAAAAATCCGATTGAAACCCTGCATGCTGAGTTCTGTAAGAGTATCCTGAGAGTCCAGAGGAACACACCGAACAATGCATGCAGGGCAGAATTAGGCCAATACCCTCTATTAATACATGTTGAGAAATGAGCCATCACATTTTGGAAACATCTAAAGATGAGTGACCCCAACTCTTATCATTTTAAGGCCCTTAAAAACCATGAAATGAACACTGAGAAGAACCCCCTCCTTCAGCTGGTCCCGAGGCTCCACAACACGACTAACAATGATCCGCCTCAGGACACTGACTCCCTCATACACACAATCCGGCCCAACCACATTATAAAAGCACAACAAGAGAATTACCTGACCTACTGGACTGAAACAACAGAAAAACAAAGTAAACTTGAATGTTATTTGGCTCTAAATAGAGACTACCTGAGTACAGTGAAAGACTGTAAATTAAGAAGAAGGATGACGAGGTACAGACTGAGCAATCACACTCTGACAGTAGAGAGGGGCAGACACAGACAGAACTGAGAGAGAGAGAGAGTGTGTGTGTGTGTGTGTGTGTGTGAGAGAGAGTGAGATACAGACAGAACTGGGGGCCCAGAGAGAGAGACGCATCTGCCCGTACTGTGACCAGGGACAAGTGGAGACAGAGCAACACTTTCTCAACAGTTGCCCCAACTATGAGGACATTAGAGGGACTTTTTATACAAAATTTGAAATACTTTGCCCTAACTTCATAAAATTAAACAACACAACACAATTTCTACATCTATTAGGTGAAAAAAGAGATTGTATCATTCTAGCAGCCAGATACGTTGATGCTTGTCACAAAAAGAGAGAGTCGACGACTAATCAGTGATGCTCTCTCTCTCACACACACACACACACTCACAGACACTCACACACACACACACACGAAAACACCTACACACTGAATTCTAAATTCTTCACAGAATTTTGAAATGTTCATAAACTCTTCTATTATTATTATTATTTTTTTTACATTGTTCATTTATTAATACAAATAATTTAATTTGTACATTTAGATTTAAGTATGTTATAATATTTTACTATTTTGATGTCTTTATAATTATTCTATGTATTCCAAGCTTTGGCAATATTGTATGATGTACAGTCATGCCAATAAAGCAATTTTGAATTGAATTGAAATTGAATTGAGAGAGAGAGAGACACAGAGACCGAGAGAGAGACAGAGACAGAGAGAGAGAGAGACACAGAGACCGAGAGAGAGAGAGAGAGAGACAGAGAGAGAGAGACAGAGAGAGAGAGATAGAGAGAGAGAGACAGAGACAGAGAGAGAGAGAGAGAGACACAGAGACCGAGAGAGAGAGAGAGAGAGAGAGACAGAGAGAGAGAGACAGAGAGAGAGAGAGAGAGAGAGAGAGAGAGAGATAGAGAGATATCTCTCATGCGGAGCCACAGCACAACACGACAGCCCTGCTTCACGAGTGACGACGGAGGAGAGAACAACATTTAAACGTAGCATATATGGTTACACTTTACATTTAATTTTATTTTAGATTTTTGGCTTCCAATGATTATAAAAAGAAGATATTTGAGGTAAACCCATTATAAACTGTTTGCCGCATTCTGTCTATTCCTACATAGTAGAAAAAAAAAATACTATGGAATTCAATGGGTTCTGTTAACCGTCTGGTTTCTGACATTCTTCAAAATATCTTTTCATTTGTGTTCAGCTGAAGAAAGAAACTAATTTTTAAAACAACTTGAGGGTGAGTAACCAGCCAGTCAACGAACCCGGGAAACACCCTTTTACACCGACAAAAGGAATCCCCAAAGGAACGCACAGACAAGCAAGTAGCCTCCAGACTAACTGAACTGGTGCTTTGATATAACATTTAATAACCCCGCCTAAGAAACGATAGAAGGGTTAAATTAATGATTGATGGTTCGTTCAGGTCATGTCTTATAAGTGCATATAGAAAAAATTGGGATTTCATCATCTCACTCTTAAAACTCATTCTTTCCTCACTCTCTTTCTGCAACTCGTATGAATGTGTGTGTGCATCTGATTGTGTTATATATTAGTTTTATGTGTTAGAATAATCAATAAAGTCTTGTTTGTATTTTAAAGATAATTGTTCTTGTGTTATGTGCTTATGAATTTAATGTCTTAAACTGCTGATCTAAGTTACCTTGCTTACATATAGTGTTTCACTATAGTTTGGATATTTATATCTGTTTTAGAGCTGATAGTTACGGCCCGTTCAAATGAACGCTGGACGAGTCATTTGCTCGGCCGTTTAAGTGATTCTTTTAAGATTCCCTATAAATTAATTAATAATTCCTTTTGAGCTAAATTGACCTGTCTGACCAGACAGTTACTTACAGCTGACACCGGCTCCAACACCAGAAGTGTCCGAAGTCGGTCCTGGAACAACATTGACTTGAAGAGTTTACTTCCAAATTGCCTCAACAATTTCATATAAACAGAAACTACAAAATAATTATGTCTTCAATGTTAAAACCGTTAACTACTAACCGCAAAATGTATAAATGCCACAGATAAAAAAATAAAATAAAGAAACTTAACCAACTCTAAAGCTGATTCCCAAAAAATATATTACACCCTCTTCATACTGGTACTATGAAAACAACTCAAACACTCAAACATGGTAAAGGAACTTTTACTGAAACAATTAAAATTAGTGCTGTCAGTTAAACGCGTTATTAACGACGTTAACGCAAACCCATTTTAATGGCGTCAATTTATTTAGCGTGAGATTAATGTTCTTTTTGTCCTAGCAAACTTTGTAGTTTTTTTTTCACATGCTGTTGCAACAACTAGTAACGTTAGAAAAAGTACAACACCACACCGGATCTAGCTAGACCGGAAACAAAACAGCACGCCGCACACACTTGTTTGGGCTTGCGAGCCGACCAAAGAGTAGTAGGCTAACGTTACGTTTTGAGTGGATGGCGAGCACGAGACGCCGAAATGGATGCCAATAAGATTCTGAATGGAAAGTTCACTTTTAAAAAGTTGCCAAATGGTTCCATTGACAAGACCAAAGTGATCTGTGTGTTTTGTAGTTGTGAACTGAGCTATCATCGCAGCACGTCCAGTCTGAAATACCACTTGATGGCCAAGCACACAGCTGATGCGAATTCTCCGGGAGTCTCCCGCATATTGATAGTGGCTCCCTGATGCCCGCAAATTAGTTAAAATCTCCCGGAATCTAGAGCGAGCGAGCAAGAGCACGCATGCGAGACAGAACAGACTGTGGTCCAAACCGTGTAGTGCGAGCACGGCGGAGAGAGAGAGAGCAAGAGACCTTGCGTGTGTGTGCCTCATGAAGCGCATGTAAGACAGAGAGCATCCTGATTGGCCTGTTTCAGTAAGTCAACCAATCAATTGTCAGTGTGGGTGGGCTTCTGAACCAGTATCCCCCCCACACACACTTTTTGCAGGTTGGGATGTCTGGGATGACTTCAGACAGAACCACATGGATACCACAACTAATAACAAACTTACTGCCGATTCACTTTTCCATGTTGATAAGAGCATTAAAATGAGAAAACAAATAATGGGACAAAAAGAAATCAAGGGACATTTAGAATTGATAAAAATGTCAGATTAATTGCGAGTTAACTATGACATTAATGTGATTAATCGCGATTTAATATTTTAATCGTTTGACAGCACTAATATATATATATATATATATATATATATACAGGTCCTTCTAAAAAAATTAGCATATTGTGATAAAGTTAATTATTTTCCATAATGTAATGATAAAAATTAAACTTTCATATATTTTAGATTCATTGCACACAAACTGAAATATTTCAGGTCTTTTATTGTTTTAATACTGATGATTTTGGCATACAGCTCATGAAAACCCAAAATTCCTGTCTCAAAAAATTAGCATATTTCATCCGACCAATAAAAGAAGTGTTTTTAATACAAAAAAAAAAGTCAACCGTCAAATAATTATGTTCAGTTATGCACTCAATAGTCAATACTTGGTCGGGAATCCTTTTGCAGAAATGACTGCTTCAATGCGGCGTGGCATGGAGGCAATCAGCCTGTGGCACTGCTGAGGTGTTATGGAGGCCCAGGATGCTTCGATAGCGGCCTTAAGCTCATCCAGAGTGTTGGGTCTTGCGTCTCTCAATTTTCTCTTCACAATATCCCACAGATTCTCTATGTGGTTCAGGTCAGGAGAGTTGGCAGGCCAATTGAGCACAGTAATACCATGGTCAGTAAACCATTTACCAGTGGTTTTGGCACTGTGAGCAGGTGCCAGGTCGTGCTGAAAAATGAAATCTTCATCTCCATAAAGCTTTTCAGCAGATGGAAGCATGAAGTGCTCCAAAATCTCCTGATAGCTAGCTGCATTGACCCTGCCCTTGATAAAACACAGTGGACCAACACCAGCAGCTGACATGGCACCCCAGACCATCACTGACTGTGGGTACTTGACACTGGACTTCAGGCATTTTGGCATTACCTTCTCCCCAGTCTTCCTCCAGACTCTGGCACCTTGATTTCCGAATGACATGCAAAACTGAGCAATAGTCCAGTGCTGCTTCTCTGTAGCCCAGGTCAGGCGCTTCTGCCGCTGTTTCTGGTTCAAAAGTGGCTTGACCTGGGGAATGCGGCACCTGTAGCCCATTTCCTGCACACGCCTGTGCACGGTGGCTCTGGATGTTTCTACTCCAGACTCAGTCCACTGCTTCCGCAGGTCCCCAAGGTCTGGAATTGGTCCTTCTCCACAATCTTCCTCAGGGTCCGGTCACCTCTTCTCGTTGTGCAGCGTTTTTTGCCACACTTTTTCCTTCCCACAGACTTCCCACTGAGGTGCCTTGATACAGCACTCTGGGAACAGCCTATTTGTTCAGAAATTTCTTTCTGTGTCTTACCCTCTTTCTTGAGGGTGTCAATGATGGCCTTCTGGACAGCAGTCAGGTCGGCAGTCTTACCCATGATTGCGGTTTTGAGCAATGAAACAGGCTGGGAGTTTTTAAAAGCCTCAGGAATCTTTTGCAGGTGTTTAGAGTTAATTAGTTGATTCAGATGATTAGGTTAATAGCTCGTTTAGAGACCCTTTTCATGATATGCTAATTTTTTGAGATAGGAATTTTGGGTTTTCATGAGCTGTATGCCAAAATCATCAGTATTAAAACAATAAAAGACCTGAAATATTTCAGTTGGTGTGCAATGAATCTAAAATATATGAAAGTTGAATTTTTATCATTACATTATGGAAAATAATGAACTTTATCACAATATGCAAATTTTTTTAGAAGGACCTGTATATAAAATTATTAAAACCATTCCGCATAATTTCGCAGATTTTTCCAAACATTCAGGACAGAAATCACAAAAAAAGTCAGCAGATTGCGTGTGGCTCTAGTCATGTGTTGATAATCTTAACATTGAATCAACTGATGGGGAGATGGATGATGTACTCATAACAAAGACATTTCATTTGACGCAGCCAAATAGGATGAAATTATGAATTGGAACAAAACCAACGTTTTTGAGGAAGTTGATGATGCAGGTCAAAAGTGTGTCTCTACCAGATGGGTCTGTAGTCTCAAAGAAACTCCCAGTGGTATTGTGCCCAAAGCACGACTCGTAGCCAGAGGTTTTGAAGAGCTTAATATTCACAAGCTGCAGAAAGACTCCCCAACCTGTGCTTCCGACTCTCTGAGGCTATTATTAGCAGTAATCTGTCAAAATAAGTGACATGTCCATTCTATGGGCATCAAATCTGCTTTCTTACAGGGTATGCAGTTGTCCAGAGAAATCTATGTCCAGCCCCCTCCTGAAGCTGGAAAAGATGATATTCTATGTAAACTAAACAAGTGTGTTTATGGCCTTGTAGATGCATGAGTACAGGTGGTAGAATGTCCAGCAGTATTTTATTGGTTGGATGAACAATGTAAGGTTACTGGAGTACTCGCATGTCATGTTGATGATTTTCTTTGGGCAGGCTCAGAAAACTTCTCAACAGATGTGATCCCCACACTAAAGTGTGCGTTCCATGTTGGACGTGAAGAACATGAAAATTTCTGCTATGTGGGTATGGACTTTGTCACTATTAATGGTGTAGTTCATGTTTATCAGCATACTTACATTGAAAACCTACTGCCTACTCGCCTGCAAGCAGCATGTGCAGTGCCTCTCTTAATGAAATTGAAAAAGAGCAGCTTAGGTCAAAAATAGGACAGATACTGTGGGTTGCAAAACAAACCAGACCAGACATAATGTTTGACGCAAGCAGCTTAGCGTCAAATATAAAGGATGCCACAGTCCAGTCTATTCACGAGACAAACAAGGTCCTTAGAAAGATTAAATCTGAAAAGGTGACTCAAGTTTCAGCATTTTGGAAACAATGATGCTCTGAACTTTATCGTTTTCAGTGATGCTTCCCTTGTAAATCTCCCTGATGGGGGCACACAAGGGGAACACTGATTGGTCTCATGGGAGAAGGAGGGAAGTTTTCTCCTCTCTGTTGGCAATCTAAGAGAATTAGACGTGTGATGAGGAGTACTCTGGCAGGGGACACTCTGGCCCTGTCAGATTGAATAGATAATGCTGTTTTTCTGGCTACCCTCTTTTCTGAGCTCACAACTGGAAATGCTGAGCTGAATGCTCCTCCCTTGATCTGTGTTACGGACAATCACTCTCTGTTTGATGCCCTTAAGTCAGCAAAACAGGTCACTGAGAAATGACTTCAACTGGAAATAAGCAGTAGGGTTAGGGTTAGAGCTCTGACTGTCTTACCTAAAAGGAGCGCCTGCTCTGGTGTTATTGAAAGCACTCAGTGAAGGGCTGTGGTGCTATGGAAAGTACTCAGCTAAGGACTGTGGATAATAAGCTTAATTAAGGGTACATTTGAAAAAAAAAACTGAACACTTTCAATCGTATGTGCAAAATTTTTTTTGTTTGTGGTAACTGTGGACTTTGTTATACGTTTTATAAATATAACATTTTTATTTATATTCTCCTTTTTTTAAGTATAGGGAGATTGTTAACATGTTATTTCCACTCTACACTGGTCATTAAGGCATAAGGTGCTTCTACACTGTTGAATACGGCAAGGTGTGCCTGAGGGTGAGCGTGTGAGCAGGGAACTGTTCTGTGCAGGTGACGGTGATGGTAATTGTGTGAAACTTTGCCGTGCACTGAATAAAGTCATGTTTATTTTGAGTAACAAGACTTCTTTTGTGGTGACAGGGTAATTGTCTGTTCAGTGGCTGGAATGTGTGACTGATTGTCAGGTGTTTGTGGGTGATCTTAAGGGACGTCTATTATTACAGCAGATAGTTCCTCATCACTGTTATAGAGTTCTGCTGTGTTTTGCTTTTGTTTGAATATCTATTATTTGATTATTTTCAGTGAATGTGAGCATGAGCGGACCGTATGTCATGAAATATTCCTCAATATTTTGGTTGTCCAAGTTTGCAAGAAGGGAATTTGTGATTGATGGGCTTGTTCAAGAAACATCTCTGTGTTCAATGGTTACAAACCCACTACATCTTGTAATATAACTGGTACCTTCACGAAGTATTTTACTGGTACTGCATCTATGGAAGTTGTCCTTTGAGGACAAGGTATGTTGGGGGGTATGGCATTTTGGACATTGTTTTTTAATTGTGATTGCTGCACCTGTGATCTCTGTGGTAACTGTGTGTAACTGTGTGTAGTGTGGGCTGAGGTGTTTGTGTGTCATCAGTAGTAGGTACTGATATTTCTTTGCGTATTGGTGTGATAGTGGATGCACATGTAGTGGTTAGTTGAATCTCCTGGTAGACAAATTTGTGAAGCAGTATGATTTGCCTACTTCTACAAGGTCAATTTGTGAGTCCCATAAGGACAGTGAGATTGTTCCCGTCATGTCTGCCAGGCAGCAGGTCTTCAGTTCACAGTCGTTGTCATGTATTGTGACAGGAGTGTTTGAAATGTCCATTGTGTGGACAGATGCTTCCAGTTTGGTGATCTGTAATGAATAAAATATGTCATAATTGAAGTAAATTTTTATGTTCATTGATTAATAACAGTTTAACTAATAAAGGGAAAGAACATTTGAATAAGCAAATTGATATTATTTATTTTATTTTAATATTCATATTTTATAGTAATTAATCTAGATAGGTTAGTAAGCTTGATGATTGATATTACCAACAGTAAGTGGTGTTCTTTTATGGTACGGAAGTTGTTTTTGTTTTATTGCATATATAGAAAAAAAAGAAAGAAAGAAAGTGAGATTTAACATTTAATAAAATTAAATATATAAACAGAATGATAGGTGGTGGTAAGTGTAGTTTTCATTAATGCACTTCCATCATTGTCTTGTTTGGTTCAGCTACCAAATCAGACATCAGACAGCTACCAAATCAGATCACCAAACTGGAGACTACAACGGACAGTCCGGACTGCGGAGAGGATCATTGGTGCCCCACTGCCAAACCTCCAGGACCTGTACTCTTCCAGAGTGAGGAAGAGAGCAGATAAAATCATCACAGACTCCACTCACCCTGGACACCTCCTGTTTGAACTGTTACCGTCAAGACGGCGACTCAGATCACTGGCCACAAGAACATCTCGGCACAGGAACAGTTTCTTCCCACAGGCCATTTCCCTCCTGAACAGTTAACACACCTCACAAGGCATATGCCTTAAGTGCAATACCCCCACTGTTTAGTGCAATACCCTACAACTCAGGTGATACTTATATGTAGATTTATTTATTTATAATATTCAAAACACTGTAAATATGTTCATAATCTGGAAATCTGAAAATGTATATTCTGACAAAACCCAACTGTGATATAAATATATGAGAATAAAAGTATTTATATTTTTTATTCTTATAATTTGTAGTATTATGTTTCTTGTTGTATTTGTATATGTCCACTGGAAGCCTCAGTACCAAAAACAAATTCCTTGTGTGTGCAAGCACACTTGGCAATAAAGCTCTTTCTGATTCTGATTAATGTGTTTTCAAAATGTCTGGGGTTTTTCAGCAGCTTTTGAAAATAAGCATATCACTGATTCTTGAGATAAGGGACAAAACATGTTTTAGATGATGGGTGTGTTTTGGGCTTTACGTGCAATAAATCAATCAGAGTCTCATCTCCCATTCCCTTTAAATGCAAGTTGCGCTTGTGCCATGCCGGATTCTCTATTTACATGACAGAATTTGATAGCGGAAAGACTGAACGCGTCTCCAGAGCGCAAACGGATTTGCTCGTGCATGAGGATAAAGCGCGCAAGCAGACCATCTACTGTACGGGACAAGCCGGATTCCACCATATCTTTATGTACACAATAATCATCTTTTACATTGTAATTACATTGGCTTTCCTGTAGCTCAAACAGTAGAGCGTTGGTGCTAGCAACGCCAAGGTCATGGGTTCGATTCCCAGGGAAAGCAAGAACTGACAAAATGTAAATGTGTACCTTGAATGCAATGTAAGTCGCTTTGGATAAAAGCGTCTGCCAAATGCATAAATGTAAATGTAATCCTTTTATTTTTAATATATTTGACTGGTTGCCTCCTTGGCTGATATTTTTGTCCTTGGCTTGACTGACAGTCAGTCCTTGGCTGATATTTTTATTCTAAAATATATAAGTGAATGTATTTTGTCATTTAAGATCATGATTCATCGTAGTTGATCTAATGCACAATGGACGCCAAGTTAGTACGCAACGCAGTGCAGAGAATTTTATTTGTCAGATTAACTACAAGTCAATCCATTTCTCCCGAAATACATGAAAGTGACCATTTAAGTGTGAGAAGAACAGAGTAAATTTATAGTTACCTACACAATGCACATTTAAACGCGTCTTCAATTTATAATTGAAAGGATTGTTATTGAGCACTGAGCGTATCTGTCTCTGGCTCAGCCAGCCAACGCGCGAATGCATATTTGAATTTAGCAGTTGATGATCACACGATCTGAACATTTTAATCACACTGGTGTGAACAATCGTATGCGTTGAAGGGTTAACTAGCGATCACATGCGGTGATAATGCTTCTTATGTCCATTTCGAAGAACCAGAGATAAATATTTCAACGACAGCTGAGGCATAAGTGGCACCGAAATGAGGCATTGAAATCTGCGTTTTGATTTGGTCCAGGTACATATTGGTTACTTAGGTATTGGTTCCATATCGGTACTGGGTTTAGGTACCCAACCCTAATAATAAGCAGAGTGTACGTGCGTGTTGGACCTGCCTATATGCGCACATTACTAATGCGCTCTTTAAATAACAAAAAAAAAACATTGCGCTTTGACTTTAGATTAGGTTTCATTTGGTAAATGGCGCAGTCTATTTCAGTTCCTCAAAATAGCAACAGTCCAGCAATTCGCCTGATCACACCTCGTTTTCAGACCAGCAGCCCATGGGCGCACAGATGCATTTATTAAAACAACGTGGCGCAGGATGTGAAAATGAAAACTGCGTCAAGCTGAAACTAGTAAAAAACACGCGCGTTGCGCCTGGCTTTGCATTGAGCCGGGCCCTTATGGTCAAATTGTGTATTTGTTTGCCTATGACACAATTAAAATAATGCAGACAATTTGAAATATAATATGATTACATGAAATGTTCTATATGGTGTGTAAAAATATTTATTAGGAATGTTAGTATTGTACTTACCAACTGCTTGGAGTTCATGGACTTTATTTCTGCTATGGTAAGCGAAGCGGTGTCTTTGGTAGGCTTGTGAGGGAATGGTATTTCTGTAACTTCAATGGTGGTCTGTTTAACACATTGCACATCGAAGTCTTCTTTGTCCTTGAAGCCTGTTGTGAAATTAAGTTGTTTGTTATTGTATTGTTGAAATTTACATGTAAAAAAAGTAACAAAAAGTCTACTTATGGTAATTATATATATGTATATACATGGTTTTATGTATGTAAATGGTTTTAAGAATGTGTTGGGGTACCATGGTAACTAGGAATCACGAGGAAGAACAGGAAACTGGAATTTTAATAATAGAAATCAGGAACCACATAACACGTGCGCAATAAACAAGAACCGACAAAGAATGAGGGAGAACACATGGTATAAATAACAAGGGCAAACAAAGGAACATGATGAAGGCCAGGTGAGTGAAATGATGATGACAAGACAGGTGCTATAACTGAATACTAACGAGGATTAGGAAAACTGGGAAACAGGACTAAACCAAAAACACATAGAAGGTAGGGATGTGCATCTCCATAACTGAGGCCGATGCGATACGCATCTCGATGCTGTGACGAGTCTCTCTACTCTTCTTGCTATGGTGGTGTAAGGCTGGTGCCAGTATGTCTAGTCGACCCCTCAATGTGACAAAAGGCCCTCCTGGGAATTAACACTTGAACTATCTCTTGAATATGTAACTCCCTCCTGCATATGTCCTCACTGTGTGAGCCCCTGAATAGACAACCAAAATCTAATTATAATGACAGACATCACCATTTGGTAACAATTGAATTATCTGGGTATATAAGGGAAAAGGGCAGAAAAGTTCGGGGAGTCTGTAGGTTGACTGCCCACACAATCGCTGTGTGTAATTTTCATTGTCAGGTAATATTTTCTACGAATTCTTTGATTTCTGTTATGATATGATCAACTGATGATTTTATTCTCATGAATTTGATTTTGAATTATTGCTTCATTACCTGGTCAATAAATTGTAAACGTTTGATTTTACTCTGATTGACACTGAGTTTGTTCTCCCAAGTAGATTATCGGATTCGTATGCTCCCGCAAGACTGCGTCAGATTGGCGACGGCTAATACTTTGTCACTAGTTCAAGTGTACTTGTTTTGTAGAGACGGGGCATTCCGTATAGGGTAGCTAACGTGCTACTTGACCAACCTAAATTTGGGTACGTCTATTTTACCTCTGTCTTAATTTAAAGCAACTTTAGATAAGTGTACGTGAGAAATCACGGGCTTGGCCAGTCTAAACTATTATGAGGGAAGTATTGTTGGTCAACTCATACCTATAATAGGGCCAAAACCTCTACTAAAGTATAACTATTGAATTAAGTTCAAGTGTATGCAATTCAAGGGGACTAAACGAAAAGTATCTCTGATTGTGTTTTGGGTGAATCCGACCGTCTGAGATATTAGTCAAAAACCTCTGTTTAGTGACGAAACTGACGAGATTGTGATCGTGAGACCCGCAGAAGATGCGAGGACCTCTAAGCGGCATAGTTTCCTAATCTGAACGGGTAAAACATAATTAAAGAGTTTTAAAAGAATAATCAAACATTCGCTCACTTTTAATGATACCCAGATATCATTAAAACCCTTTTCATTTATGGAGTCAGATGAAATAACGAGTCAATACATATGAGAAATGTGTTCCATTTAATCTTGTTGTGTTGCGTAAAAGGAAAGACAGTAACCCGCAGAGACCTTCACCTGTATTATTGGAAACCCTCATTGGACCAATAAACAGGCTTACAGTGGCCTAGTGGGTGTGGCTGGGAGACTCATCAAGGGAACAATCTCCACCTGTTCATCCCTCTATAAAAGTTTAGTTGGCTAGTGTAGAGGAGAGGTCTTTCTCTGGGTTAATTTGTGATTGAGTTGGGCTCTGGTTTGTTATTTGGTTTAGTATTTTCGTTTCTGTGGCTGATACATTCACATCCATGCACTTGACAGACATTAGATGACCACGTTTTCTTGTTTTTATATGTTCTAACATTTATGTTAATAAATGTTATCTTTTTACAATCCAATCACTGTGTCCTCCATTTCATTTGCCACGGCTTTGAGCCGGTCGTGACAATGCATAGCCAACGATACGATACATTAAAGCTACATATAAGCAGCTACCGATGCAATACGATTCACTACTATTACGATGCGGTGCGATCCAATTTCGATTTGATTCCACGCGATGCTATTCAATGTAATGCATACAATGCAATGGAGAAAAATATGATGCCATGCAATTCAATATGGTATAGGTAGTTAACTTGTATTTTGTTTTGTTCAGACATACAGCAAATCATTAAGTAGCTTAAGTGCTATCTGACTTTAAATGCATGACTCTTTCACAAACAACATATTTGGTTTTCACAAAACCAAAAGATTAAATAAAAACAGACATTCTTTTCCTGTCCTGTCTCCAGTTACACATTTAACAGCTCACACATTAAACAGTGAAAAAATGTAAGGATGCTCAGGGATAAACAATGAATGAATGTTCCATAACTTGCCAGCAGGCTAATGTGATTTCAGCAGGTAGGCTAACTCCGTGAGCAGAAAGCAGGTGCTGTTTTAACACAAACAATAATAAATAAATAAATAAATAAACTTTTCACAAACAGATCTTTCATAACTGTATGAAAAAAATACTGTATGAAATGTAAAAAACATATATATGAAAAACATTTACATTTATTAATTCAGACATCCCAAGTCTCCCAGAAGTTCCGGGAGTCTCCCGCATATTGATAGTGGCTCCCTGATGTCCGCAAATTAGTTAAAATCTCCCGGAATCTAGAGCGAGCGAGCAAGAGCGCGCATGCGAGACAGAACAGACTGTGCTCCAAACCGTGTAGCACGTGCACGGTGGAGAGGGAGAGAGCGAGACACCTTGCGTGTGTGTGCCTCATGAAGCGCATGTAAGACAGAGAGCATCCTGATTGGCCTGTTTCGACAAGTCAACCAACAATTTATAATTACTTGGTGGAAGATAGAGCTCCGCCATGTTGATCTGTTCTAGGTAGGTGAGTCTCAGGACACTCCTCAGTCTCCATAGTGTTTCTGAAGTGTTTGGGCACCCTGGAGGCTGACGAGGGCGTGGCCTATCTGGAGCAGGAAGCCTCCAGGGTGGAGCAGGCTGTGAAGGCAGCCAGGGCGGTGCTCTCAGTGAAAAAATTCAGAAAATCAGGCAATCAGTTAGTGCCTCCTTATCAAATGTAGAGTATGTACTATCTAACTACCCTGGCGAAATCAACTCTCATATGACAGAATTTCAAACAGTTAACCAAAATAACTTGGAGGATATTATGCAACATCTGAAAACCTCCTCCTGTTGCCTTCATATCCTGCTGACAGACCTTTTTAAAAATGTTTCAAACTGTTTGGTCCCTGACCTTCTACAGATTGAAAATATGTCTCTTCAAGCAGGTATCTTCCCACAGGCCATAAAAACTGCAGTAATTAAGCCACTCTTAAAAAAGAGCAATCTAGATATGTCACTAATGGACAACTATCGACCGATATCAAGTCTTCCATTTTTAAGTAAAATAATAGAAAAGGTGTTTTTTCAACAACTAAACCTTTTTTTGTCCCTTAACAATATTTTTGATGCCTTCCAGTTGGGTTTCCGACCTCATCATAGTACTGAGGGGAGGTGACTCTGGGACGCCAGAGTCACTGTCGAGCCCTCTTGAGGTGTCGTGGGCTAGTCGACGAAACACTGAGCATGGAAGGTGCCCACTTGAAGACCCTAGACATGTCCCCTACTCAGCTCAATCCAGATTGTCATGGGGGGACCGCACTGTGGTTGCAGCCGTTGTGTGTGCTGACGCGTGTTAACACTAGACAAGGAGATTTACATCACCAAATGGAAAGAAGCGTAAATGGATGGAGAAGCATAGGTTACTGTAAAGCTATGTCTTAGTTGGTGCTTATTTTGGCGAAAGCCGAGTACAAATCAGCATGAAGTTTTAACATCTACTCTCGTGTAATGGAAGTCATGAAGATCTGGATACGTCCAGTGACTGCAGTGAATAGTGCTGCTGGCAACAAGGGAAAGACCTTGTGACAGCCTGGAGAGACAGCTGACAGGAGGAAAGAGACCCCAATGGGGCTGGTAAGGGTTAGCTACCCTTGTCGGCAGTATCCAGCTCTGTGTTTACAGGATGCTGGAGACACCCGCCCAAGGCTTCTGAGAAATTAAAGAGAAAAATACCCCTAGAGTCTGCGAGAGCAGGGGCGGAAGATGACTCAATGTTGGACAACATGGTTAACAACGTTGGAATGGAAACGGATATGAGTATGGAGAGTACTTCACAAAAGACTACTTCAGGTTCTGCAGTTAGCAAAGTCATTGAACTCCAAGCTTGTGTCTGTGGCTGGAGCAAGGCGACAACGGTCAGGGGGTTGAAGATTCATCAAGGGCAAATGAAATGCTTGAGGGAGAAGGGACAAGGGCCTCGCATTGATCAGTACTTCTTACGAAGTCAGTCAAGTCAGTCGAATGAAATCCAGCAACAGGAAGCAAACCACAGTTTGCAGGATATCAGTACCCCTGTCATAGAGGAGATGAGGGTTTGCACAGTTAGTGATGAACACATTGATACTTGTGAACCCGGTCAGACTAACCAGCATAAGAGAGAAAAGAACCTCAACGGGCATAGGCCTGGAGTTAGATGGCCAAGAGCTTGTGAGAAAACTGCATGGGACACGGTAAACACAGATCTATGCTTTGCATTGGAAAGATTAACTGGTACAGTTGAAAAGAAGCTGGATAAATTTGGGGACATCATTTACGCATATGGAAGTGAGAGGTTTGGTGTGGAAAAAAGGAAGGAAAAAGTACAAACTACTCCAGCTGTATCTTGACGGCAGCAGAAAATTGAAGGGTTAGTTAGAGAAAGGAGACAGCTGAGGAAGCAATGGAAAAAAGCAGAACAAAGTCAGAAGGAGGGACTCAATCTCTTACAAAGGGCCATAAAAGATAAGCTTGCAACATTACGCAGAGCTGAGCGCCTACGGAAACGCTACAAAAAGGAGCGTGCGAGGGCTAATTTCTATAAAGACCCATTCAAATTCGTAAAGAAGTTATTCACCAGTGAGAAGAATGGCAGTTTAAAAGCATCTAGGGTTGAGCTAGAGAGATATTTGGAGGAAATGCATACAGATGCAAAAAGGCATGAGCCTATGTCAATTCCGTCACCTATCAATCCACCAGAATACCAAATGGAGGTCTGTGCACCTAAGTGGAAAGAGATAGAGCAGGTTGTGAGAAAGGCAAAGGCTTCATCATCTCCAGGGCCTAATGGAGTTCCGTACAGAGTGTACAAGAGTGCTTCAGGAGTTCTACGAATTCTGTGGAAATTGATAAAGGTGGCATGGGAAAAGCAGGTTGTACCTAGAGCATGGCGCCGAGCAGGTGTGGTCTTTATACCTAAAGGAAAAGATGCTACAAGCATCAGTCAGTTTCGTCCTATTTCACTATTAAACGTCGAAGGTAAGATCTTCTTCAGCATTATTGCGCAGAGATTGTCAACCTACCTATTAAAGAATGGCTTCATTGACACTTCAGTTAAAAAAGCGGGCATTCCAGGGTTCTCAGGATGCTTAGAACACATCAACGTTATCTGGCAACGAATTCAATCAGCTAAAAAGGAGAGGAAGGAGCTCCATGTGACATTCCTAGATTTGGCTAATGCATATGGTTCAGTGCCACATGAGCTTCTTTGGGCAGCATTTGATTTTTTCAGAGTACCAATGTCAATAACAAATTTAGTGAAAGCCTATTTTGGAGATTTGCAATTTAGTTTCTCAACTCCAAAATTCAGCACCGCATGGCAATGCTTAGAGGTTGGAATAATGGCAGGATGCACCATTTCTCCACTGGCTTTTACCATGGCAAAGGAAGTAATCATTACGGCATCAAGATGGGTAGTAGGAGGAGAGCGCTTGGCTTCTGGGATGTGACTACCACCAATCAGAGCATACATGGATGACATGACAACCATGACTACAACAGTAGCCTGCACTAATCGGTTATTGGGGAAGTTAACAGATAATATTGAATGGGCACGAATGCAATTTAAGCCCTCTAAATCAAGGAGCATCTCGATAGTTAAAGGAAAGGTAGTAGATAAAACATTCTTCATTAATGGTGAGGCAATACCAACAGTTTCTGAGAAGCCAGTGAAGAGTCTTGGGAGATGGTACGATGGGGATCTAAAGGACACAGTTTGAGTGGGAGAAGTTAGACGACAAGCAGTGGAAGGGTTGAAGAGCATAAACAGCTGTGCTCTACCAGGCAAACTAAAACTCTGGTGCTTTCAGTTTGGTCTACTGCCAAGGTTGCTGTGGCCACTGACTGTATACGAGGTTTCTTTGACAACAGTGGATAAGCTGGAAGCGTTAATAAGTTCATACATCAGGAAATGGTTGGGAGTTCCACGCTAGCTCAGCAGAGTGGGACTTTATAGGAAAGGAGTATTGCAGCTGCCAGTCTCTGCTTTAACGGAGGAGTTTAAGTGTGCCAAGGTCAGACTGGAAATGACTTTAGCAGAGTCACTCGACAAATGTGTAAGGGAGGCAGCCCCTGTGGTAAAAACTGGTAGAAAGTGGTCAGCAAAGAAATCTGTAGTAGAGTCAAAGGCTGACCTTCAAACTGAGGATATCGTGGGACAGGTACAGCATGGAAGAGGGGGTTTTGGGCTCAGTTTAGCTCCTCCTAAATGGCACAAGGCAGCCCCAGCTCAAAGGAGGAAGCTGGTAGTCAACGAGGTGCGAAAGCAGGAGGAGAGGATGAGATGTATAAAGGCCATTTCCCAGGCCAAGCAGGGAGAGTGGATGAGATGGGAGAGTGTGGAACAACGCAAAATGGGCTGGCAAGACCTTTGGTCAATGGAAGAGAGTAGGATCAGTTTCCTTATTAGGTCAACATATGATGTTCTCCCATCACCGCAGAACCTAAACTTCTGGGTAGGAGAGGATCCCTCTTGTCCTTTGTGTTCATCACCTGCCACATTAAGGCACATTTTGACAGGATGTAAGGTGGCTCTTAGCCAAGGTCGGTTTACTTGGCGCCATGAACAAGTATTGCGATGTTTGGCTTTAGCATTGGAAGGCAAGCGTAGTATGACCAATAAGTTGCCGCCTGTTCTAGCAAAACATTACACGCAGAAGACAATATTCCTCCACCCAGGCGAGCAACCACCAAGAAAAGGTGCTAACACCAATTCTCGCCCAGGACAACTGGAAGCTGCTAGGGACTGGAAGATGCTGGTTGATCTTGATCAACGACTTATTTTTCCACCTGAGATTGCCACGACTAACCTACGACCAGATATTGTTTTGTGGTCTGGATCAGCACGCATTGTTCAACTGATAGAGTTAACAGTGCCATGGGAGGATGCGGTAGATGAGGCATATGAGAGGAAGAAACTGCGGTATGCTCATCTGGCCACTGAAGCAGAAAAGCGAGGATGGAGAGTCCAGGTTTATGCAGTGGAAGTGGGTTGTCGAGGTTTTGTGGCACACTCTACAACCCGGTTCCTCAGAGACGTCGGATTCAGTGGCCAAGAGTTGCGTCGCACAGTAAAGAACTTATCTGAAGCAGCAGAAAGGAGCAGCAACTGGCTGTGGTTGAGACGGAAAGATTCTAGCTGGCTGTTTACTGGCCGCCATGCTACGGTTTCGTAGAATTCTAGAAAACTTGAAGAGTCTGTTGGTTTATTTGTATAGGTTGTATAGTATTTACAGTCATTAGGTTCCTGTGTATATTGCGTGAATGATGGATGGTTGGTCAGATATTGTGTTTTGCGGTAGGTGGTATGCCATACGGAACCGTTGCCACTGAAACTGCATATTAACGCACCAGTGGGGCTCGACAGCCTTAGTCAAACGGGTTGGCGCGTATGGTTGGGTTGCGGAGAGATTGTGAGATTGTGTTTTGAGACGGAAAGATTCTAGCTGGCTGTGTACAGGCCGCCATGCTACGGTTTCGTAGAATTCTTGAAAACTTGAAGAGTCTGTTGGTTTATTTGTATAGGTTGTATAGTATTTACAGTCATTACGTTCCTGTGTATATTGCGTGAATGACGGGTGGTTGGGCAGATATTGTGTTTTGCGGTAGGTGGTATGCCATACGGAACCGTTGCCACTGAAACTTCATATTAACGCACCAGTGGGGCTCGACAGCCTTAGTCAAACGGGTTGGCGCGTATGGTTGGGTTGCGGAGAGATTGTGAGATTGTGGTTAGGTCTCAGCAGCAGGAGGGATGTAGAGGTCAGTAAGCTGGGCTGAGTTGAGTGGGGGACGGAGGGGGGTGACTCTGGGAGGTGTCGTGGGCTAGTCGACGAAACACTGAGGACGGAAGGTGCCCACTTGAAGACCCTAGAGATGTCCCCTACTCAGCTCAATCCAGACGGTTGTCATGGGGGGACCGCACTGTGGTTTTAGCCGTTGTGTGTGCTGACGCGTGTTAACACTAGACAGAAGGAGATTTACATCACCAAATGGAAAGAAGCGTAAATGGATGGAGAAGCATAGGTTACTGTAAAGCTATGTCTTAGTTGGTGCTTATCTTGGCGAAAGCCGAGTACAAATCAGCATGAAGTTTTAACATCTACTCTCGTGTAATGGAAATCATGAGACGGCTCTTGTTAAGGTTTTTAATAACATCCACCTAATCACAGATAGTGGCAAAACCACAGTTCTAGTATTGCTAGATCTCAGTGCCGCTTTTGATACGGTCGATCACGACATACTACTAAACCGATTGGAAAACTGGATAGGCCTTTCTGGCTCAGTTCTAAAGTGGTTTGAATCCTACTCAAAGAATAGAAACTACTATGTGTCCATAGGTAGTTTTGCATCTGAGCATACAAGTATGACGTGTGGAGTTCCCCAAGGCTCCATCCTGGGACCTCTACAGTTCAATCTCTACATGCTTCCTCTAGCTAAAATTATGGAAGACAACAATATTAGCTATCACAGCTATGCGGACGACACGCAAGTCTACATAACCCTGTCACCCGGGGATTATAGGCCAATACAAGATCTGGCTAGGTGCATTGAACAAATTAATTATTGGATGTGCCAGAATTTTCTAAAATGAAATGAGGAAAAAACTGAAGTGGTTGTTTTTGGAGCAAAAGACCAACACCTAAAAGTCAGCACTTATCTTCAAACAACAACAATGCTCAAAACAACTGACAAAGCCAGAAATCTGGGTGTAATTATGGACCCAGACCTGAATTTTAACCATCATATTACGGCTGTAACAAAGTCTGCTTACTACCATCTTAAAAATATATCAAGGGTTAAAGGACTTATGTGCCAACAAGTTTTTTGAAAAACTTGTCCATGCCTTTATTTTTAGTAGACTGGACTATTGTAACAGTGTTTTTATAGGCATCTCGAAAAAATCTATCAGACAGTTGCAGCTAATTCAAAATGCCACTGCTCAGGTCCTTACAGGGACCAGGAGGATGGATCACATTACTCCGGTTTTAAGATCTTTTCACTGGCTTCCTGTGTCACAAAGAATTGATTTTAAAGTACATCTGCTGGTTTACAAATCACTAAATGACTTAGGACCTAGTTACTTTTCGGATCTGCTTGTAAGCTATGAAACACCCAGACCTCTCAGATCATCTAGGACAGGTCTGCTTGCTGTCCCCAGAATTAGAACCAAAAAGGGGGAAGCAGCGTTCAGTTATTATGCTCCATATATTTGGAACAAACTCCCTGATAACTGTAAGTTCAAGTAAATCAAGGTTGAAGACCTATCTTTTTAATGTTTCTTATTCTTAATTCATTCATTCATTGTAGGGTACTGTAACTTTTATTCTTGTATTTAAAGCTCCAGTAGGTAACTTTTGTAAACAAATATTTGTTAAAACTGTCATTATGTCCTGACAGTAGAATATGAGACAGATAATCTGTGAAAAAATCAAGCTCCTCTGGCTCCTCCCAGTGGTCCTATTGCCATTTGCAGAAATACACCGCTCCCGGTCAGAAACAACCAATCAGAGCCAGGAGGAATGTCTTAGCAGTGTCAATCACGCTCGTGTAAGCGCTGATCACCCCTCTCTTGCACAGCGCGAGCGCGTACCGTCGTTCGTGACTCTCCTGTTCGAACTCGTTCATCCAAATGAACGAATCTTTTTTCGAGTCATTTCGTTCATTCAACGAACAAAATGACTCGCAAAAAAGATTCGTTCATTTCGAACGAGTCTTTTTCGGAGTCATTTCGTTCGTTGAATGAACGAAATGACTCCGAAAAAGACTCGTTCGAAATGAACGAATCTTTTTTGCGAGTCATTTTGTTCGTTCAAAAAAAGATTTGTTCATTTTGATGAACGAGTTCAAACAGTAGAGTCACGAACGTGCATCACCGAACAGAGCAAGGCGAGCATTTGTGCTTATAAAACTTAAAGTTTTTTATTTATTTTTGAAATGACCGATCGTTTCGCTAGATAAGACCCTTATTCATCGTCTGGTATCGTTTAAAGCCCTTTGAAGCTGCACTGAAACAGTCATTTGGTCCTTGAACCGTTTTTGTCCCATTGAAGTACATTATATGGAGAAAAATCCTGGAATGTTTTCATCAAAAACCTTAATTTCTTTTCGACTGAAGAAAGAAAGACATGGACATCTTGGATGACATGGGGGTAAGTAAATTATCAGCAAGTTTTTTTAAAAGTGAAGCGTAATCCTTTAACGTTAGCTATTTATAACTTAAAGAGTGCAACGCTATAAAGTTACATGTATTGCAAAATACATAATGATTTGAGGACCAAGTTTGTAGTCAAAGTATTGGCAGCCCATAGTCAATGTAAAGCATATTGTTGATGTTTCGTCCCTATTAGTGAATGTTCCATAACTGTTTATAATCCGCCGTCATCAGTGGTCCTGTTTACTAGCCTGCGCGTTCACGGCAGGCTCCGCTGTGGGTGAGGAGCTGTGGAGGGAGGGCTGTAGCGCAGCAGAGAGCAAGGGGGTTGGACCTGGAAGTTGTGCTTGTTCAAATTTTCAGGCTAAGTCAACATTTTCTCAAAACTCCCTACTGCAGATTTAATTGCTTTTATATTTTATGATATTTGTAAAGCCCCTTGGATTGCTCTTCTGCTGAACTGTGCTATATAAATGTAACCCTGTGAATATTTGTACTCATTTATTTTAATTTTGATGTATTTTTTTATTATTTTTATAATACATGGGAATTTGCATGTTGTCATGTAACGGTAGTCTGAGGTATTTCAAATGTTAACCAATGAGTTGTTCCATTGAGTTTTGGTTTGTTCACTATCAGCCAATCAGAATGAGTAGGAGGGAGGAGAGAGGCACGCGAGAGTTGTAAGCTGAGGGACAGGAAGGAAGAGCGCGCTGTTCGACGGAGTAAGAGAGTTACTGAAACACATGCTGTTAAAGTATATCTAGCGACAGTGTTTGTGTCCTAATCACATTCAGTTATATTAATATATGTATTGTGACAACGGGAACGTTTTCTTTGTGTTTAAAGGCTAAATGCGTTAAGTCTGCTCTGATCATCATAGCAGCCGTCATTTTATGTTTCGCCGGAAAGGACTATAGTGTTTCTCTATTGTTTCTCGGGATTCAAGGACCAAGAAGAGTCAAACAGCATCGGAGTATTTTCAGGCGGTTCTATGCTGAAAATAGACTTTACAACTTGTTGAAGTAGAGAGAACGACAGCTTTCGTGCGTCGGAATCCTAGGCCATTTTCTGGTGTGTGACGCATCACTCATTTCAGCGTTGGACTGGACTGTTTTCCTGTTCCTTGTGAGGAGATGAGGACACAAGCTTCACGTAACCACTTCTCTGTACAGTTGGAGAGTTTTGCTATAACAGAGTAACTGAGTGAGTAACCAGTGTGTCTATGCACGTTGAAAACTGCGTCATCCATTCGTGACTGACATTAAGTGCACCACCGAATTTGGGCCCCAACGAAATCCAAGCGCTTGGTTTATGAACATTTCAGCATGTAAAGTGTGAATATGTGATTCAAGTTACAGTTTTTAATTCATACAGGTATACAACTGTAACAACTGGTATTATCCAATTGAGACTGTTTTTTTCCCTTTTAGTTCATTAGATCTGTAATTTACTGACACCTTAAAAAAGTGGTTTCCTTTTATTTCTTCTAAAAAGAAGGTGATATTTTATTTCATTTTTACGTTTTTTTTGTTTTGTTTTGAGTTAAAATAAATAAGTCTCTATTTGTTACTACTTTTGTATTTGTTTCATAGCCTAACTTGATTACAGTATTGTTGTAGGAAGAAAACAGCCCTTAACTAATAGTGAAGTAGCATTTTATTTAATCAAGGGTAATGTGTACACATATTTGTGAATAGTTTAAGCTACATTTCTGGAGGCACCGTGACAAATTATAATTTCTGTCGAAGTACCAGAGAATATCCAGCCAACTCACCATCAATTGCTGGAGCCCAGGTCTTGTTGTTTTTATGCGCTTTTAACAGTAGTGTTACATAAATAAAATTGCCTTGCCTTGCCTTGTTGCAGCAGACCTCATTTTTTTGGATCGGGTTAATTTCAGCACCGTATTGCAGGCTGTCATCTCCTGTCTTAACTCCAACAACATTGATTTGTCACAGATTCTGCAAGTTATATGAAAAAAGCATATAACACAATTCTCTATGGCCTCTTTCCCAATGCCAAACATGTCACCTGTCTTGTACATCTTCTGCAGTTAGTTGTAGAAGTGTTTTTAGACACATTTGAAGAACTGAACCGGATGTGTGGTTTGGTAAAGCGTGTTTTCTGCCAGTCACCCCAGCGTCATCTTGAATTGAGGGCCTTCATGATGCAGCAGGGTCTGTCTCCTCTCATGCCAGTATTTGCTGTCCAGACAAGATGGGGTTCCTGGATAAAAGCTGTGCAATATCTGGCAGAAAACATTGATATTTTGCATGGCTTTATCCCAACACTGCGACTGTCCTCTAAAGCTGTGCGGGATCTTAGAGTTCTGTTAGAGGAGAACGGAAAACTCCTGAAAATCCAGGCCACCTTCATCGTTGAGCACAGTTCCGAAATACTTGTCACCCTCATCAAGCTTGAAGAAACCTCCACACCAGTGGCTGCCTCCATCTTCAGCCAGCTAGAGGACCTCAGCATGCTATTTGAGTATGGGCGCACCGCAGAGGCTGAGGACTAGTGTCCCCGCACCAGAGAGCAGATGAAGGAGTTAGATGACGATGAGCGGTACACTTGTTCAGAGCTGTTTAAACAAGCAATGGCACAATGTTCTACCAGGCTGTGATGGAGAGACATCCTTGCACTGAACTATTTGAAACGCTCCCAATCTTTGATCCAGCCTAGGTATCTGGTTTAAAATCTGATATTAAGAATTATGTCCAAGTTGTCCCTGCTTTGAGCAAGGTATCTGCAGAGGAGTGGCATCGCTGCATCTGTATGGACAAGAGTGATGCAGGTGAGGTTAGTGCAGTGGAGTGGTGGGCTGCAAGGGAAGATCGAATACCAACACTTGCCCCACTGGCTGCACTGTACCTGCATCTCCCCACTACTTCAGTGGATGTGGAGAGACTTTTTTCCCACTATTCTACACTTCTAACGCAGCACAGACACAGCCTAACCGAGGACAATGTTAAAATGATGCTGATTGCCAAATTCAACAGCAGAGATTTAAAATAAGCTTCAAAATCCACACGTCAAATGACTTTTTCTTATGCTAAATTACTACTGATAGTAAAATACCATTTTATATAAATATATTTTTATGTATTTATTAAACAGTTCTGTAATTGATTGTCACACCAGTATTTATGTATTTATTTATTTAAAAGTAATTTATAGCTATTAAAAGTAGTTCATTATTTTATTTACTTTGGTAGGTATTTATTTTTGCTCTATTGTTGAATGATATGCAATTGTTTATTCAATGATTTGTGTACAATAAAATTGATAAAGTAATATTTTCTCCATCGTTTAGTGGATGGATGATAAGAGAGATCTAGTTATTTTAAAAAGTTGTTCTATTTGTACTGTATATGTATTGTGAACTTCAAATAAAAGTTAAGGGAATATTTTATATTTTATTTTGTAATGTTTTCATTTCCAATACTCTAAGATCTTTTTAACGAATTTAAAATAATTCCACAGATTTTTCCAAATTCAAAATAAATAAATCATTGTAATATATATTACTATAAACAATAATATATCTTATTGTATATACATTCAATATATATATATATATATATATATATATATATATATATTAGTGGTGTCAGTTAAGCGCGTTATTAACGGCATTAACGCAAACCCATTTTAACAGCGTCAATTTATTTATCACGAGATTAACGTTCTTTTTGGCCTAGCAAACTTTGTAGTTTTTTTTCACATACTGTTGCAACAACTAGTAACGTTATAAAAACTACAACACCACACCGGATCTAGCTAGACCGGAAACAAAACAGCACGCTGCACACACTTGTTTGGGCTTGCGAGCCGACCAAAGAGTAGTAGGCTAACGTTACGTTTTTAGTGGATGGCGAGCGCGAGACGCCGAAATGGATGCCAATAAGATTCTGAAGCTATCATCGCAGCACGTCCAGTCTGAAATACCACTTGATGGCCAAGCACACAGCTGATGCGAATTCTCCGGGAGTCTCCCGCATATTGATAGTGGCTCCCTGATGCCCGCAAATTAGTTAAAATCTCCCGGAATCTAGAGCGAGCGAGCAAGAGCGCGCATGCGAGACAGAACAGGCTATGAACCAAACCGTGTAGCACGTGCACGGCGGAGAGAGCGAGAGACCTTGCGTGTGTGTGCCTCATGAAGCGCATGTAAGACAGAGAGCATCCTGATTGGCCTGTTTCAGTAAGTCAACCAATCAATTGTCAGTGTGGGTGGGCTTCTGAACCAGTATCCCCCCCACACACACTTTTTGCAGGTTGGGATGTCTGGGATGACTTCAGACAGAACCACATGGATACCACAACTAAGAACAAACTTACTGCCGATTCACTTTTCCATGTTGATAAGAGCATTAAAATGAGAAAAAATTAATGGGACAAAAAGAAGTCAAGGGACATTTAGAATAGATAATGTCAGATTAATTGCGAGTTAACTATGACATTAATGTGATTAATCGCGATTAAATATTCTAATCGTTTGACTGCACTAATTAAAATGTTATAAAATGCAGTAGGATAAAATAAAAAAGCGCACAATTTAATAAAAGAACACCTTAAAATAAATACTTACATTAAACACTATAAGTTTGGCATACTAAACAAAATTAATGTCATTCTAGACAATTTTTTTTCAAAAGAAATCTGAAGTTTCTGAAATCCCTTAAACGTAAGTGTAACCCATAATAATACGTTTTTAATAAGTTTTATCTATATAGCGCCTTTCCCATGTGCTTCGAACTTTCAGTTAGCAGGTTTATCCTGCAAATTGTCAGCTTCAATTGATACAGGATTGTCCAACAAACTCTTAGCTTCAGCTGGCACAGTGTCAGCCAACAAAACCTCACTTTCTATTTCAGCACACTCATCAAACCAACTTTCCATCTCACCTTCCTGACCTTCTCCAAGCAAATCTCCGACTTCAGCTTCAGCCTTTCCATCATGCTTCACCTTCCTGACCTTCTCCAAGCAAATCTCAGACTTCAGCTTCAGCCTTTCCATCATGCTTCACCTTCCTGACCTTCTCCAAGCAAATCTCCGACTTCAGCTTCAGCCTTTCCATCATGCTTCACCTTCCTGACCTTCTTCAAGCAAATCTCCGACTTCAGCTTCAGCCTTTCCATCATGCTTCACCTTCCTGACCTTCTCCAAGCAAATCTCCACCTTCAGCTTCAGCCTTTCCATCATGCTTCACCTTCCTGACCTTCTCCAAGCAAATCTCCGACTTCAGCTTCAGCCTTTCCATCATGCTTCACCTTCCTGACCTTCTCCAAGCAAATCTCCACCTTCAGCTTCAGCCTTTCCATCATGCTTCACCTTCCTGACCTTCTCCAAGCAAATCTCCACCTTCAGCTTCAGCCTTTCCATCATGCTTCACCTTCCTGACCTTCTCCAAGCAAATCTCCACCTTCAGCTTCAGCCTTTCCATCATGCTTCACCTTGCTGACTGCAATCACAACTCTCTTCTGCATTTTGAACGAACACATCCCCATTTCCAGTAAATACTCCTCAACATTCTGCGCATCCAAAAGCAAGTTGCCCAGTCCCTCTTACTGTAAATGATTCTTCAAAACTGTATTGGACAGTTTCAATTCATCTTCCCCAAACTCACATGACACAGAGATTTTTTGACACATTTTATACAGTTAAACTTCGCTTTTGCATCAAAATCAGCCTGGCAAGCATGGCCCTTGACACAGCAGTGACGGACACTGACCTCGACACCATTGATCTCACCAGTGTTGTAACTTCTCCTTCGTCGACTGTAAATGGAGAATCTATGGCCAGATCAGAAAGAGCTGGCACCTCTTTCATTTGTGTAGATCGGGTGTCACATACAGATCACCCGCAAACTCCCTAGTGGAGAGATTGGTCATTTCTTACGATTTACCAACATTTACCAACGCTCCCACTTGGGTCTCCCACAAATTCAGCTTGATACAATCGGTGTGATCAGCTCCGTAACAAGTTTCCATATCCACTGGTACTCCCCTGATTTCAACGGTTTCACTTGCAGAACCGACATGAACTGATTTCACCTTGACAGTAGCAACCTGAAACAAAACAAAAAGTCTTGATTTACTCGATTGATTTACTTGATTTGCACACAAACGCAAAAAAACAACCACTATTACCAAATCATACATGTTTCGGTAACACTTTAGAATACTGTATCTTACTTACTGCATAACTAATAAGGAATTATTGAAGAACTAGTAGGTAATTCTTCATTAACTACTTCTTCACTGCTGTTAACTACTAAGGAAGATGTGTTAACTAATCAGTATGTAATAGAATTTTATGATTGTGTTAAGTTACAGTTAGTTAATCAATAACTAATGAATTCTGGCATACCTCCTGAAGAACTACCATTAATTATCTACTAATTAAGGTTCAAGAAAAATAACTAAGTAGTAACTAATGAACAGTCATACAAAACTAACCTCAGATTAGTTTTTTATATTTTATATACAGTACTGTGTGTGTCTGTTTTCCTCAGCATAGAATGCCATTGAGTAAATTCATGTATTTTAGGCAACAACTGAGGGGAACTGAAAATATAGGGAACTTATTAGTAATTAATAAATAATTATTAGATAATTCTCCAGGAATTATTTATAATCTGGAACAGTATTCTAAAGTGAAAATACAGGGAACCCATTAGTAATTAATAAAGAATTATCAAATAATTATCCAGGAATTAGGCTACTTATAACCTGAAACAGTGTTCAAAAGTGAAAATATAGGAAATTTATTAGTAATTAATAAATAATTATTAGATAATTCTTCAGGAATTACTTAGAACCTGCTACAGTATTCTAAAGTGAAAATATAGGGAACCCATTAGTAATTAATAAAGAATTATCAAATAACTATCCAGGAATTAGGCAACTGATAACCTGAAACGGTGTTCTAAAGTGAAAATATAGGAAACTTATTAGTAACTAATAAAGAATTATTAGATAATTCTTCAGGAATTACTTATAACCTGAAACAGTATTCTAAAGTGAAAATATAGGGAACCCATTAGTAATTAATAAAGAATTACCACATACTTCTGACTCAAATAAAACTTACTGTTAAAAAAACACTATTAACGTAATCACCTTTGTAAAATACACGACAATGACTCGTTTAAGCTACATGATATCTTCCTTTATTTCAGATGATATTTTGTTTTAACATGTATACTGCCTACATTTAAACTTGTTTAACAAACATTTATAATCAAAAGTTAAACCTTTAAAAGTAATTCAAGTAATCAACTGTTCTCGCGTCTCCACGGTAGTGTTGCTGGATCTCTTGCGGGAGCTGGGCTCGTGTTCGGCGGGGAAACTGCTTAACTTCAGACCGCCGCCCTGCGTTTCACTGCCCATAAACAAACAGTGCACAGCTCTAAGAACATATTTAACATCTGATGTAAATAGATTTACTATATTTATGAATAAAATAATTTGTTTTATGCAAGGGATCAGGCGTTTCCATCACGCAAAAAAGACAGACTCAGCTAGGTAGGCTTACTGACATCGCGTCCTTGTATGTTGGCTTGCATAAAATAAAATGATTTACAGCACAGTAATGATTTAACAGATTAAATAAAACGTACACAAACCTGTTTTGCGCAGAAGAAATGCACCAAATCGGCGGCGCTGAGAACTCTCCAGAAGAGGATGCAAATGCCCGTGCTCTTGCATCACCAAATCACTGTAAAATGTATGCTACAGTGATATTGCCAGAACTTGAATGGTGCAAAATAAGTTTAAAATGTATAAGAACTAAGTATAATAATATGCTTTTTACTTTTTAAGTACTTTAAAAATTAATTACCTTTGTACTTTTACTAAGGTAATTTTGAAAATGGCCTAATTATAATTGTACTGCAGTAATATTTTATTGGGGTATCTTTACTTTTACTCAAGTACTTGATTTGTGTACTTCTTCCACCACTACAATGCTAAAAAAAAAATTGGATTATTGTAGTGACTACTGTGTATGACTGTTCATTAGTAGTTACTTCATAGTTATTTTTCTTGAACCTTAATTAATAGATAATTAATGGTAGTTCTTCAGGAGGTATGACATAATTCATTAGTTATTGATTAACTAACTGTTACTTAACACAATCATAAAATTCTATTACATACTGATTAGTTAACACATCTTCCTTAGTAGTTAACAGCAGTGAAGAAGTAGTTAATGAAGAATTACCTACTAGTTCTTCAATAATTCCTTATTAGTTATGCAGTAAGTAAGATACAGTATTCTAAAGTGTTACCCATGTTTCTATCCACACAACAGACAACACACATTTAAAATAACATGACTCAATAAATGACAATTTTTAGATAACTTTTTTATTAATATGAAAATGTAAAATATATATTTTTTAACACATGATGCTCTTAAAAAAATAACTGCCACTACAGAGCAGTAAATGTCTTAAGGCAAGACACGGCTGGCAAAAACATTGTTTTGTTAGTATTTTTTATGGCAGGTTTAGATGTAGAGGGTGATTCAGGTTGAATTTCAGACAATGAAGTCTTGTTTTGAGAGAAGTTTAGAGAGTTGTGTTCAGACTTTTGTTCAGTGGACAACTGCATTACGTCTATGTCACCGGGCGACGAACCAAAAGGAACTATTATTCCCGGAAATGTTTCCTAGTGGGAGCGGATTTAGTGAGACACCAAGCCGGTTCCGGGGTTTTCCCCATGTATTGCGTCCGGGCGTAACTTCTAAATGACGAGACAAGCGTCAGCTGTGCGGGAGGAGGAAAGCGGACCGCGATTGGGACACGTATCCATTACAGGGGTTATAAAAAGGCCAATCTGGCGTGAAGGAGGGGGTAACAGAGCGGGAGAGAGTAACAGCGCGGGAAGGCAGTCCTTAATGTTCGGCATTCCGGGGAATTGGAATAATGGATTCATAACGTGAGAGTGACAAGGATTAAAGAGTGGCTGAGCATCCACACGGCCCAAGCAGCAGTTAAGTGTCTCTCAGATATTCTTTTGTGAAGTCCCTGTATCTTCAATCTTCGTTTGGGTGTATCAACCAGTGGACAGTGGCTCCAAATTAGTCAGGATATTGACTGTAATGGCTGTGCAGTTGTAATCCTCACTGTGCTGTGTATTAGATCCATCAATGGGAGAGGACGCCGGCCGGGGCCGCGAGTGGGAGCCTTATTCACTGTGAGTTGATGTGAACTGCAGTGCTTAGTGTGAAGTGAACACGTGTGATTCTCTGAAGTGACTTACTGCATGCACAAGTGTGGGTGTATAATTCTGCTTCCACCCGTTAGCCCCAGTGGGCAGGTTTGTGAGGTTTGAGCTGGAGAAACCCATCTAACCATTGTTGATACAGCGTGTGTTGTGTAGGAACTATTGTGAAGATCTCTTACCAACGTCTGTTCCATTATCTGCTAACTGTTCCACTGTTTGCTCTGAAGTTAAGCGGTTGTATGAATGTTTCTTACCACAGTTTGTGGCCGTCTGCTTTGAAGAGGAGCCGCTGGGTGAAGATCTCTTAATAACATCTGTCCCATCGTCCGCTGACTGCTCCACTGCCTGCTCTGAAGTTAAGCTGCTGTGTGAAAGTGTCTTACCACAGTCTCCATTGCCTGCTTTGAGGCTAAGCTGTTGTGTGAAAGTGTCTTACCATAGTCTCCACTGCCTGCTCTGAAGTTAAGCTGCTGTGTGAAAGTGTCTTACCATAGTCTCCACTGCCTGCTCTGAAGTTAAGCTGCTGTGTGAAAGTGTCTTACCACAGTCTCCATTGCCTGCTTTGAAGTTAAGCTGTTGTGTGAAAGTGTCTAACCACAGTCTCTACTGCCTGCTCTGAAGTTAAGCTGCTGTATAAACGTTCTTACCCCAGTCTGTTGCTGTCTGTTCTGAAGAGTCGCTGGGCGAAGATCTCTTACCAACGTCTGTTCCATTATCCGCTAACTGCCCCACAGTCTGCTCTGAAGTTAAGCGGTTGTATGAGCGTTTCTTACCACAGTTTGTTGCTGTCTGCTTTGAAGAGGAGCCGCTGGGTGAAGATCTCTTAATAACATCTGTCCCATCGTCCGCTGACTGCTCCACTGCCTGCTCTGAAGTTAAGCTGCTGTGTGAAAGTGTCTTACCACAGTCTCTATTGCCTGCTTTGAAGTTAAGCTGTTGTGTGAAAGTGTCTAACCACAGTCTCTACTGCCTGCTCTGAAGTTAAGCGGCTGTATAAACGTTCTTACCCCAGTCTGTTGCTGTCTGTTCTGAAGAGTCGCTGGGCGAAGATCTCTTACCAACGTCTGTTCCACTATCCGCTAACTGCTCCACTGTCTGCCCTGAAGTTAAGCGGTTGTATGAACGTTTCTTACCACAGTTTGTGGCCGTCTGCTTTGAAGAGGAGCCGCTGGGTGAAGACCTCTTACTAACACCTGTCCCATCGTCCGCTGACTGCTCCACTGCCTGCTCTGAAGTTAAGCTGCTGTGTGAAAGTGTCTTACCACCGTCTCCATTGCCTGCTTTGAGGCTAAGCTGTTGTGTGAAAGTGTCTTACCATAGTCTCCACTGCCTGCTCTGAAGTTAAGCTGCTGTGTGAAAGTGTCTTACCATAGTCTCCACTGCCTGCTCTGAAGTTAAGCTGCTGTGTGAAAGTGTCTTACCACAGTCTCCATTGCCTGCTTTGAAGTTAAGCTGTTGTGTGAAAGTGTCTAACCACAGTCTCTACTGCCTGCTCTGAAGTTAAGCTGCTGTATAAACGTTCTTACCCCAGTCTGTTGCTGTCTGTTCTGAAGAGTCGCTGGGCGAAGATCTCTTACCAACGTCTGTTCCATTATCCGCTAACTGCCCCACAGTCTGCTCTGAAGTTAAGCGGTTGTATGAGCGTTTCTTACCACAGTTTGTTGCTGTCTGCTTTGAAGAGGAGCCGCTGGGTGAAGATCTCTTAATAACATCTGTCCCATCGTCCGCTGACTGCTCCACTGCCTGCTCTGAAGTTAAGCTGCTGTGTGAAAGTGTCTTACCACAGTCTCCATTGCCTGCTTTGAAGTTAAGCTGTTGTGTGAAAGTGTCTAACCACAGTCTCTACTGCCTGCTCTGAGGTTAAGCTGCTGTATAAACGTTCTTACCCCAGTCTGTTGCTGTCTGTTCTGAAGAGTCGCTGGGCGAAGATCTCTTACCAACGTCTGTTCCACTATCCGCTAACTGCTCCACTGTCTGCCCTGAAGTTAAGCGGTTGTATGAACGTTTCTTACCACAGTTTGTGGCCGTCTGCTTTGAAGAGGAGCCGCTGGGTGAAGACCTCTTACTAACACCTGTCCCATCGTCCGCTGACTGCTCCACTGCCTACTCTGAAGTTAAGCTGCTGTGTGAAAGTGTCTTATCACAGTCTCCACTGCCTGCTCTGGAGTTAAGTTGCTGTATAAACGTTCTTACCACAGTCTGTTGCTGTCTGTTCTGAAGAGTCGCTGGGTGAAGATCTCTTACCAACGTCTGTTCCGTTATCTGTTGTCTGCTGCTGTCTGCTCCGAAGAGAAGCCGCTGTACGAAAGTCGCTTGCCACAGCCTGTTGCATTGTCTGCCGTGCTCATTCGGAGAAGGACCGTTGTGAACTCTGTTGTGGCTACTTACCAGTATTGACCGCAGAAGAACGATCGAGTCGACGTCCCGGCTCCGTTACCCGTTGGGTTGCGACTGTTGCACCAAGTCCTCCCCACCTTTGCTGGATAGTGGAAAGCATAGCTGGAATTCTTCCACCAAGTGTTTTAGTACATAGGATTTTAATTCAATAAAATTGAACTTTTGTTACTTACCCTGTTGTCCGTCTGTGGTGACTCTGGATAAACTCCTCGAGGTGGTACGTTAACAAGGGGCCCGTTCCGGCCCGGTGACATCTAGCTCACGCTGATGTTGTTTCGTTCAAACATTATGGACCATGGCCAGCAGACTTTGGGACAAAAGTAGAACTAAAACGAGGATTAAATATCAGCGTGGCGTTTTCGAGATGCCGAGAGCTAGCGTCCGCGACTAACTTGTACTCGACAGAGACGCCGCTCTTGCATGAGCTTTATTAGACAGGTGAGCAAATGTACATAAAACAAATCAATGTTATATAGCTCAACATGATAAAATTCTAATTGGTATTCTAATGTTGATCTAGCTTACTGCTAGTCTCATACAGCCAAACTAACACACAGAATAACATTATAACTTTAACACACTAAAATGCAGTTTAGTGTGATAGTGTAGACCAAGTGAAACAGCGCTGCGTTACCTCACAAGTTTAATTTGTCTAATAAACTTAACAGTTTGAGTATTAATTAATTCAGCACTTGTGAGTAGTTCGGTAGAAATGTATTCTTTATATCCGCGGGACTCGCGTGTGGCACTGAGATCTGTCTCTCATTAGCAATCACGCCCTACTTCATACCACAGTCATGTGAAAAACATCAATGTATTCACTCATCCATAAACATTATTACATCTATCAACATGACAAGAAGTTCCATAATTCTACTTATGCGTCATCAACCTACGCCTTGTTATTGTAAGAGCTTAGCAGCCCCTAGCAGCGAAAAAAATTACATATTGTAGCTTTAAGGCAATTTCATCATGCAATAGCATAACTTTGAACACCCCCCCCCCTCTCCACCAATCCTTGATTTTTTTTTAAACTCATCTACATGATTCACATGGTTAATGTTAGGCTATTTTTTGTGTTTAATGAACATCACAATTCTCCCACGATTCTGAAAAAAAAAAAAACTAAACACAATAACATGCAAACTGGAGGTTCTGACAAAAAAGTAATTTCTTTAGTCTATTTAAAACATATATTAATTTGAACAAATTATAAAATAACTTGAAAAAGGTCTCATTGTCTCATTTATCAAGAGTTGTTTCATTATAGGATATACACTTGGATAACAATGTTTGTGAATAAATCTTTAAAAATAAATGATTCAATGCCAAACTCTTTTTTTAAACACTTGTCACCACCTCCAGGTGTAACAATAAGAAATACAATACATAGAAGAATCAAAATAGTTTCAAAAGGTGATTTAGCTACTCTTACTTTGACCAATACTGTGTTTATACCCAAACTATAAAGTTTTGTTCCATTACATTTTGTTTATTATTATTTAAATGTTTGTAATACATAAATAACGTCCTGGTTGCATATGCAACCCACCGTTCTCTGAAGGAGGGAACGGAGGACGTAGTCGACGGTCGACTGAATGGGGGATCGCGTCAGAGAGCCTATCCTCTTCGAGTACTATTGAACGAGCCAATGGAATTGGCGTGTGTGATTCGCATCACACACTCCGCCCCCGCGGCGCGGGTATAAATACGGAAGTGGATGCACGCACTAGTTGCTTTATCGCTGAGGAGCCGAGCGTAACCTGGAGTCAGCGGTGGTCCAGCGGTAGTGGCAAGGGGACTACATCCTCCGTTCCCTCCTTCAGGGAACGGTGGGTTGCATACGCAACCAGGACGTTCCCTTTCAGTCGATAACGTCAGACGTAGTCGACGGTCGACTGAATGGGGGAACCCTTGAAAACGCCACTAAAGCTGCCACCTTCCAGTGCCTAGACAAAAGCCTCCTGATGCCCCTGCAATTTTAAGGCGGGGAAGGACAGGGCTTAGGCCAGGGAAGTCACTGCTGTTCCTACAGGACCACTGGGAAAGTGTTCCTGAACATTTGGAAGGAAGGGACGCTGCGGAAGCCACATCCTACCCGGAGGGAGGTAACGTGGAGAATGACATATGCAGTGGCAGTACGACATATGGAATGTCACTGGGGTGGCTCCAGCCTAAGATGGGGGAGACTCACCGGACAGTGACGGCAGAGAGACTCTGCCGAGGGAAGACACGGGCTCGACCGTAGGGAGCCGTATCGTGGAAGAACACACATATGGGGTCGCCGTAGGGACCGCAACATATGGACCCAGCCTAACACAGGTTCCACACTGCTTACGAGTGGTAGGCCTAACACCAGACGTTCACACGTCCGACGTCGGAGGGGTGTGGAGGAACTCAACAGGGTTCAGATGTAAGAGAACTCAACTGGAGTAGAAAGGTGCACGTATCCAGTCCATAGGAGGGGAATGGCGCAGCAAGCCGACACTTGAACCGGGCTCACGGTGAAACTGGCTTCATGAGAAGGGAGCCCACGGGAAGCAGCGGTTCAACTAGGTGTCGTCCAGCCCCCAACTCTAGAATCTGTTTAGCAAAGCATATCGTCAACGCCCAGGCGGAGCACTTTACACTCATCATAGAGGAGCTCAACACCTAAGTGGACATGTTGCATCTCGGAATTTTTACCGAAATGAAAGTAGGCACTAAGTGGCCAACTTTGCTTGGAAACAGCCTTCCCTCTCTGCTGAATTCCTAACAGATAAGAGCTGGTCTGAGGTCTATGGCTTGCGTTCTGTACACGTCTCACCGCTATAAGCGAACGGACAGAGAAAGCCAGGGCTGGATCTGCCTCCTCCAGGGCAGCGCTTGCATGCTCACCACCTGCTCCTATTATGGGAGAGGTAGGAACCTTGGGCACAATCCAAGCCGGTGTCTCAGCTTGTGAGAGTTAGCCGGCCCGAACTCCAGGCACAATACGTTGACCGAAAGCGAGCAAGTCCCTACCCTCTAGTAGAGACCATGCGAGCAGGAGAACTGATATAACAGAATTTTTAACTTACTGCCTGCAGTGGCTCAGGGGCGGTCTCTGCAGTGCAGTTGTACCAGAGATAAGGCCCAAGAGGATAAAGAGGGACGCAAGGATTTACATTAACTTGTTCCTCAGGAACCTGACGATCAGGACGTGCTTCTCCATGCTTTTGCATCACGATTAGCGTCGTTTAACACCGAGACAACATCATTTTGAGGGTGAAGGAAAACAGCCTACTCCAACCAATCTTGCAGGAAAGAGAGCACTGAATGATCGAAAGCTTTCAGGATCTCCTCTGGAGAGAAGACGCACTCAACGACTAGGTTCCACTTCTAAAGGCGTAAGCACGCTACCCATTTCTAGGGGGTGCTCGCAGAAGTGATGGTAACTATCACGTGTCTCTGTGATAGCCACCTGAACCTCCGCGTTCAGACGTAAGACCGCCTGGAATCTCCAGGGGTAGAACGCGGGTGCCATCGTGCCCCGTCCCTGAAAAAGTGTTCAGGGGAAGTCAGGAAGGCTGTCGATGGGAACCAGGTCTGGTTGGGCCAATAAGGGGCAACTATGAAGACCTGCTCCCTCCTGACTTGGCACCGTAGGTGCAAGCGATGGGCGCAAAAAGACAGGAGCACTGCTCAACACAACATGTGAAGATCACTGAGCTTCAGGAGCATTTCTGCTCAACACTTGTGTGTGATAAATTCACTGAGTTACAGGAGCATTTCTGCTCAACACTGAGTGTGAAAGAATTCACTGAGCTTCAGGAGCATTTCTGCTCAGCACTTGAGTGTGATAAGTTCACTGAACTTCAGGAGCATTTCTGCTCAACACTTGCGTGTGATAAATTCACTGAGTTACAGGAGCATTTCTGCTCAACACTTTGAGTGCGAAGAACTTCACTGAGCTACAGGAGCATTTCTGCTCAACACTGAGTGTGAAAGAATTCACTGAGCTTCAGGAGCACTGCTGCTCAACACCTGAGCGTGATGAATTCACTGAGCTACAGGAGCATTGCTGCTCAACACCTGAGTGCGAGGAACTTCACTGATTTTCAGGAGCATTTCTGCTCAACATGAAGTGTGATGAATTCACTGACCTGAGCAGGCGCCAAGCGACCATGAGTCGCAGTCGCTTTTAGGAGGCTCACTGGGGAAACACATTTCTGCGGGCCCCCGGGGCAGCTGAGAGCCATTGTCTGTCCAAGGGTTGTCTGCTCGGGCAGAAATAACTGGCAGGGAGACGAAACCGGAGGGGCAACTGAGCGGCCCCGGAGTGGTCATGACTCAGCTGGACCCCAGGGGATGGAGTCTCCACTCACCCTGGCTCTAACTGTCATGAGGCTCGTTGGCGGCACGATTGAGTAAAGCGGGAAGAGTGGAACAAAGCGTCCTCAGAAGCATCTGACTCCAAGGAGGAGGTGACGGGTGAGTTGTGACATGTAAGGGAAGCTTGCGCAACGGTCGCAATGTCTAACAACTCGAAGCATGAATGCCCGTGTAGTCGAGGGTCGTCCAGGCCCCCGTTAAAACACGCCCTTTATACATGGCCCCTCAGTTGAAGAGGGTTTGGCAGCAGACCGGGATGACTATAGTCACACAGGGTGAGCTGCTCTGCCACGGTCACCTCGGGACTCGATCATGAAGCTAGCTCTGAAGCGGTCATATATGGAGGAAGCCAATGGCTGCATCTACCATATGCCCCAGGAGCCTCTGAAAGTTCTTTCAGTGGGACCCTTTCTCACTTCAGCACCAGCTGAACACACTCTCATTGGAGAGACGTGTTAGACCGAGTCCATCTTCAAAACTGAAAAAGAGATACTCAGCCCGTGGGCGAGATTACTCTCTCCCAGTTGACCTGAAGACCCAACGGGCTCTGGAGCACTCAAAGGGAAGGACTCTGTACTGATACTTCAACCCTCACACGCAACACACAGGATGGCCTGCGGTGCGGAAGGTAGAGATCTGAAGCACATGTCTTTCAGGTCGGAGCTGCAGACCAATCTTGGGCCAGGATGGTCACGACCCACCACCTAGTAGCACGAAGAACGAGTTTACAACTGGCCTTCATACTGGCTGGAGGAGCGGCTATATCAAATCCTTTGCCAGCAGGATAAGATAAGCACACACAAGTCAGGAGCACTGCTCAACACTAGGTGTGATGAATATCACTGGATTTTCAGGAGCACGTCTGCTCAACACCTAATGTGATGATTATCACTGACTTGAGCGGGATAGCCGAGCCTGAGGTGGGGCAGCAAAGTAGAGAGAGTGGTGTTAGTGTGCTGTGCAACACTTACGTGTCTCCACTAGCGGCAGGAGGCACGTGAGAAGGCGGATGACCGGGTCCTCGAACGCACCAAGCTGCCTGCTGGCGACCAAGGGTGTGCTGAGGGGTGTAAGGCTATACAGGGTCACACCCGCCAGACTGGCCGTCTTGGGACCCAGGAACAGATGAAATTGCTCTTCTTTGAAGTGTGGGTACCGCTTGCTCCGTTTTTTTTTTTTTTTTTTTAAAGTAGCCAGCGGCGAAACATACACATACACAAACAAAGACTCCACCCGGCCCTCACCCGGGGGGAGGGAGTGATTGTTTTGCCAACTCCAAGAGTATCTCATCCGCCCCTGGGCGGCCCGCTCCAGAATGCTTTCGCTGGGCTGGGCATCTCTCCTACGACCGGCTCCATGCTGAGGCCTGGGTGGAGGCTGCTGCGGAGGCCCAGCGGGAGCGGCCGCCGAGGAACTGTCACCGGCGGCGGGGTGAAGGCAGCAGCGGGCCGCCGGGGCAGGATGTGCCGGATTACCTCCGTCTGCGCTTGGGCGGCAGAGAACTGTTAGAAGCAGTTCTCTGCCGCGTCGCCGACCAGCCCAACCTGGGAAATTGGGGAGACCAGGAGCCGAACCTTGTCCGCAACCGCCATATCAACCAAGCTGAGCCAACAATGGCGTTCCTGGACCACTAAGGTGGACATCGCCAGACCGATCGCACACGCCACGACACTCATGCCCCGGAGGGCGAAGTCAGATGCGGTGCGGTGCTCACCTATGAGCGCACGGTCTGGGCTACCCTCGTGCATGCCATGGGTATCTTTTTTTTATTTTTTATGGGACGCAAAAAGGAAGCGGCTTGCCCAGAGGCTTTGTAAAGTCTGCCCGTCGGAACGGACGAGAATTCACAGGCCTTAGGGGGGAACGAGGATCCCCCCAAAAGGCAGCGGCCGCCAGACCCATGTCATGACAGACCGCTCCAATGGAGGGACACCTCGTAACCCTTCACCGTTCCTCCATCAAGGGTAGTGAGGGGGAAAAGCTATTCAGGCAGTTTCTGGCAGAGAAAGGTGCCGTTCACCACCTGATAAGCTCTCCATGCATTTCGGAAAAGAAAAGCACTGGGGCGGCGAGCTGAGAACCAGCGCGGCCCGCCCCGAGATACTAATCCTCCAACCGAGACTGAACAGGAGGCTAACTCGAGCCCGGCAGCCTCGGCGGCCCGTTTCAGCATAGCTGACATTTCTGGATCTGGCTTGGGCAATGTTACACTTCCAGAGGGAGATAACACAGCCAAGTCGTCATTTCCAGAGGCCAGCTCACCCTCCGATGCTGCTATCGACATCTTATCCTCAGGGGGAACCCCCATTGAAACAGCTGATCGGTCCATTACAGAGGGACCAGCATGCTCAACAGGAATTCCATCGGCTGCGGTGTGATGGAGGAGTGAGGAGCCCACAGGGAATGGTTACCGGGCGAGACATCCATCACTATCCTCCGATCACCCATCCCCACACGGCACCCGGGGGTGGGGCATGGTAATGGGGACTCGCGCTTCGCGGACGAAGGCAAGTCTCGATCTCAACACCGCAACAGTCATATTCCCGCAATGAGAACATGAGCTGTCCACAAAAGCTGCCTCAGCATGCCGAACATATAAATATATATATATACATATTTATATACATATAAATACATAGCTCAAACACGTGGTGCAACAATTGTGACCGTCAGAGAGAAAAAGGGAACGACCGCATCCAGAAACGCACAGGTGGAATGACATCTTGAAAAAGACGCAAACGCACCCGTGTTGCTCTTTCAGAAAATAGGACCGTCACCAGTGCCGGAGCACACAGGGGAATGACCGCGGCAACACTGAACAGAGAACTGAAACAGTGAAGCACTCACTTTTCCGCCCTCTAACCAGCCGTCAACACACACAAACATTTAGAATTTGTTGCTGTTAAAACAGCAGTTAAGAGCTCAAAGCTCGCGATCACCGCTGCACTCGCGCTGTAGAACACCAGTACTGGGAGAGTCTTCCTGAAGAACACCGACACACTCGCTCGTTGTAAACAACAGCACTCTCAGAGACATCAAGCGATCGGCTCCGAAGCGAAAAGGCAACTAGTGCGTGCATCCACTTCCGTATTTATACCCGCACCGCGGGGGCGGAGTGTGTGATGCGAATCACGCACGCCAATTCCATTGGCTCGCTCAATAGTACTCGAAGAGGATGGGCTCTCTGACGCGATCCCCCATTCAGTCGACCGCCGACTACGTCTGACATTATCGACTGAAAGGGAACAATAATGTGTCACTGAAAAGAGTGTTTATAAAGCTGCCTTATACTATACATGTACATGAAAGCTGCTCTCGCCAGATCAGCGGCAGCACAAATGCAGATTACAATGTTAGAGTATGATGATCGTATTTGAAAGCTTAATGAAAGTCTTTATTTGAAACAGTTTCACATCTGAGAACGTGACAACGTTTACAACAGACACATGACGTCCGTCTGTGTCATACATGTCCACTGGCATAAAGTAGAGCAACCATTTTCAATTCATTCATATGAAAGACAAGCTTTACGCTCACACACAAACATGTTCAAGCTCAACCTCCATAGTAATAAACTGAAAACACTCGCTCTACCCTACTTGGTTCACACACTTCAATAATTGAAATTAGAAGTAATAAAATATGCGCTGTTCACTCTTCGCTGACTTTTAGTATGTAAAACAAGCATAAACACATTGCATAATCCTGGTGATTTAGAAATAAGATTACATGGGTGTTTGAATCAAGATCATAATCTTTTAACAAGTAATAGCGCATCTCGATTACAATTTAAAAAAAAATAAAAGATAACATCTTACCTCAAACGAAGTATCACAGTTTTCTGCAACATAAGTGAAAAAAACAGTTTATAAAACAAAATATCATAAATATAATTTAATATCATAAACATCATAAACTAATATCATAAACTAACTAAATTAATACATGTGATAACATACACATAAATTAAATTTAAAATATATAGAAAACTTAAAATAAATTTGCATTAGTGTTCTGAATAAAACTGACCAATATGACTAAAATAAATCTTATTTCACAATAACAGCGATTTTATTTCCCAGTAATAATAAATCAGTGTATATAGTATATATATATATATATATATATATATATATATATATATATATATATATATATATATATATATATATAATTTATATATATATATATATATAATTTATATATATATATATATATATATATATATATATATAATTTATATATATATAACACGAAATTACAAACAGTAAAAGTCAATAAAAAAAAAATATAACAAAATATGAAGTTACTTTGTGACTATAGCGGCCCAAAAATATATTTAAAATTCTCATAATAACATAAAAAGTTGTCAATGTCGTGTTTTGTGCCATTGCTGTCAAACAAACTAAAATCGAAAGCGTGATCATGTTTTCTGTCCTTTTCAAATGACTGTCTGTTAGCGCTGCGCAACGACAAGTGCGTACTTCACTCACGCCTCGGCCAGCTCAGGTCAGAACATAGCAGTAACGTGCGGTGAAATCTTGTTATGGGTAGGCTGTGACCTATCAATGTGGCATATATGTTCATATATTCATTCAGTTAATGTAGCAACCCAAGTTCATATCAGGCATCATCACATCGCTGCCTGTATACAGCGAAGTCAGTCATATGTGAGGCTAATGCACAATCAAATCTAATAATCAAATTAATGGACACATCTATCTTATGACTTATACAACAAACAAATGTTTTGTGCAGGACACAGTAAGAGAGGGAGGCGGCGCGTTGTCAGCGAACCGACAAGCAGCCTAGTCACTCCTTCAAAATGCGCAAACGCGCACAGACAGCCACACACACACACTATTGGTCAGGTCACTCTGGTTACGGCGCACCAGGATTTGAATAGGCTACAGTCAGAAAACATTGTGTCAACAGTACAGCTTTAAAGTACAAAAACAGCGTATTCGCTCCTACAAACTGCGCTAGGCGCACACACCGACACGCAATGAGCATCTGGCGACGGCGCACCAGGATTAAAAAAAGAGAACTACAAAACAGCATTTTAACCCTTACGAAATGCACCATAATCGCACAGACAGACCTATGAGCCCCTTTCACACAGAGATTCCGGAAAATACACGGATAAAGTGACCCGGGATTTGACCCGGGTTCGTTTGATTTTGCTTCATTCACACTGCCAGTGATTTGCCGGAATCAGAGAGCGCGTTCACACACAACCCGTGTATGTTCCGGAAAGACGCGTGACGTTGGATGTGACGTGTAAGGTACGCGTCGAAAAGCGGAAGTGTTTGCATTGCTTTGAATAACATGGCAGCTGATCAGGCATTAGATGTTGCTGTTCAAACTTTGTTGTTTATGTACAAAATGTTTCGCCTTAAGTTTACTTATGATCTGCGCTTTCGATCTCGAGAAACCACGCTCGATCATTTTTTTTTTCGGATTCGATCGTACACTAACGCATCACGTACCGTTCCACAAAGCTGGCGAACGATCTCAGCTTCGGCGCGGATTGCAAGGAGCTCTCGGGTCTCTACTTCAGTCCAGTTTGCAGACATTTTTTCGTTCTTTCTTGTATCGATGACGAACACAAACTTTCTTCTAGAGTAACTGAGTCGCACGATAACTACTTCATTGCAAAGGCTCGTGCATCATCACTACGACACACCCCTTATACGGCATTGGTTCTGGCTTTTGTTCACACAGCGCGCGTTCCGGGTCTGAACACGGCAATGTTACTAGGTCCCCAACCCGGCATCGATCCCGGCATCAATCCCGGGTCGTGTTTGCGTTCACACAGAAGGCCCTCTGGCAATTTGCCGGCAATTTGCCGGGTTCAAAGCGCTGTGTGAAAGGGGCTCTACTGTATAAATGTGGCGAGGTGACGGCGCACCAGGGTATGGAAGAGAGAACATTTTGGTGTCAGCGCACAGCAGGCCTATAACTGTTAGCCCACCATCAGACAACACACACAAGCCAATATAAGGGTTTTAAAAAATAATAAATAAATGAATAATTTACGTTTTAAAGGGGGTGCTTACTTTTATTTGTAGACGAAACTCCTTTTCCTCGATTTACTGAAGCCTATAAACGCATTTGCAGCTGCACAGCTAACGTTAGCACAGTGAGCGTATGGCTCGTTCATAGGCTGTGCTGCGGCAACTGCACATCCAATGGCGCGGGCGCCTCTGACGTGAATGGAGCAGAACAGACTTCTTGGCTCTTATTTCCATTGAAAAGGAGAGACTCATGAAATTGAGAAATACACCCAACAAAGAGGACTTTTACAACAAAGTAATTGACATCTTTGTCCAGAGGGATAGACGCATGGACTTTCCCGTTAGCGACCACAGCTCTTTTTTCTTCATAGGACGCTTCCAACGCTAGGCGCCGCTAGATGCTAAAGTAGCTTGAGCGAGTGGATCACGTGACATGAAGCAAGCTCGGTCTCTGCCTCAATGTTGATAATTCAAGACAGCACGAGAACTGACTGCGCATGCGCAAATCTACGTAAACTACGTTCTATGGACCAAAGAGGCACAGCTAACCTCTGCCTCAATGGCCATGGCCTTGAATTTTCTGCATGAAACAATGATTTTTAGGAGCAAACAATGGCAAAAGGAGTATATTATATGTGTATTCCTGAAATTTTTTGTTACAAAAATTTATATTTGGAATAAAATAAATGCAATTAATAATGTGGTGAATTAATAAAGCTCTTGGAATTAATAAATGTAATGTCAACATTTACTTTGGTGAGGCACTGCCTACCCTGCTTACCCTGACCGCACGTCCCTGGAACATACGATGAACTTCATCTGTGCATGTGCGCAATTTAGCGTGCATTCTGGAACGTGTACAGAGTTAAAAATGTACTTTATTAATTCAAATATCCAATTTATGTTTAATTTAGTTTTAACCATTATTTAATTATCATTTAATGATTTGTTGGGTATTTGTGAATTTTATCTTAATGAGTTTAATTTATTTATCATATTGCTATTGTTTCCTGCGGAGATGTCGTTGCTGCACTGCGCCTCTATTGTACCTCCTAAGTTGCCGTAGTTTCCGTCTACTACTCACAACAGTGTTTTGTGTTGCTGAGGTAGGTTGTGTGTGAAATGCTGCTGCGCTATTTTATTGTTTTCTTTTGAAATTGAGCCAATACATATTGAAGGGTCACAACACAAAGTTAATATGATATTAACTAGCTGTTTTGTGCCGTTTTTACGGTTAAATATAAGTTTTAACGATGCTTTGTTTAACTCTTTTTCTTTTCGCGCCATTTTCGCGCTGTTTCTGTGCAATGTAAATAACGGAGGCTCTGCAGTCCATGTTAAGTGTGTAAATTCTGTTATTCAATGAATAGGAGCAGAGCAGGGGCGGAGCGGGGGGGGGGGTGACTAATTGCGTGGATGCGGACGGTAATGCATCGCGCATCACTCAGCTTGTTTGCCAACTGCCAATAAAAACTAACGAAGAAGAAATTCGTCGTTGTTGTCATCAGGGGCTGGCTGCTGGCGGGCTTTTTGTATGTTTCACTGGCGTCGTAGCGAGCTTACATAAATTATTATGGACATAACAAAGTTTTTTATACAGAAAACTAAACCTCACCGGCCGGAGAGAGATTCAGAAGCAGCGTCAGACGAACCGCGGACAAGTGTTACAGGTTTGTGAATCCGCTGTTGTAACTTAACGTAACACTTGAGTTAACGTAAGTTATTGTATTGCTGCTGGCTAGCTAGCGAGTTATCGTTAGGTGTTAAGAGAAATTAGTTGCTAATAGAGACCCAGCAAACATGCCAGTGTGGGCCCACTGTGGGTAAGTGTGGGTTTTCTGTGGGACAGTGTGGGCAAGGGCAAACCCTTTGGGGCCCCATGTGGGCTTTCTGTGGGCAAGCCCACAGTGGGCTTTCCCACAGAAAACCCACACGGGCCCCTAGTGGGTTAGCCCATGCGGGGCCCATATCAGTTTTGCCCATTTGGGCCCCATCAGGATTTATTGTGGGCAACCCACTGTGGGCTTCCCCACAGAAAACCCACACGGGCCCCTAGTGGGTTAGCCCATGCGGGGCCCATATCAGTTTTGCCCATTTGGGCCCCCATCAGGATTTACTATGGGCAACCCACTGTGGGCTTCCCCACAGAAAACCCACACGTGCCCTGAAAACACACATACTCACACACAGTCATTGCTAACGCTGTCATTCTGGATTCGACTGGTACAACACATTTTTAGTTTTTAGTGCAGTTTTATGCATTAAAAAAATATAAAGTAAAAGTATCTCCATTCATTCAATCTATTAAGGAGACAGAGTTGTAACTTCGGTTTTCCTTTGGCTCTGGCATCAGCCCCCACCATGAAATAACTAAAATTGCCTCTTCTGATGCAAACACTGCCCCTGACTTTATTGATACTGTGAGTTATTTTTTACAACATAGGCTATACTTTGTATACATTGTTGTTATTGTCAAAGTAGATATTTTTGCAGATTACATTTTTCTAAGACAAGCTGCTAGTGCAAGTGTAAGAAATAATAATGATAATAATTACTAGTATGTATTAATATTAAATATAATGTAAACATGTTAAAATAAACGTTATTCTGTTGTTATTAAAATCCGGGCTCCAGACTAACAATAAAATGCGCCGTTATAGCCTAATTGAGCTCACTGAAGCGGTTTTCATCCGATTAGGCTCTCTCTCCGCCTCTCTCGGCTCTCTTTCTCTGGTGTGTGTGTGTGTGTGTGTTTATGAGGCTCTGGTGTGTGTGTGTGTGTGTGTTCATGAGGCGCCGGACTGGACAAAAGGGAGATGGTCCTCACTGCAGAACACGAAATCCTAAACCTATACATATACCTAAACCTACCCATCTCCACCCCCTGATCCCTAAACCCACCCCTTAACCTACCAATCTCTACCCCTTAAATCTGGATCCAACTCCGCCCCCTGGATCTCGTGTCTGCAGTGAGGTGCTACTGGACAAAAGCGAAGCGAAGCGAGAGACAATGCGCGCGAGAGGCCGAGTGTGTCCGAGCATTATATAATTTGTTTATAAATAAATTACAAATTTCAGCATATAATAATCTCTGATTATAAACATTAATCAGATATAGGTCACAATTGAAAGAACGTGTACGGTAAAAAAAAATCGGATATAGGCAACAAATCAGAATTGGTCGTCTGTTTTCCTGTGTTTATTTTGCTGATGCTGATTGCCGTGGCCTCGTTTACACTGGAGGTCTTGATGCCCAATTCTGATTTTTATTTAATCAAAATAATAATAAAAAACAGTAATATTGAAAAATTTAACAAATTAATATAAATGTTCTATTTTATTATAATTATTTTTTTTAAATAACTTTTATATTCAGCATCTGCATCATTACTGCAGTCTTCAGGCACATGATCCTTCAGAAATCATTTTAATATGATGATTTGCTGCTCAAGAAATATTTCACTTGTGCTGCTTAACATTTTTTGTGGTAAGATTAAAAAAGACAGATATTGATATTTTTATTCATCAAGGAAGCATTAAATTGATCAAATATGAAAGAGAAGACATTTATAAAGTTACAAAAGATTTCTATTCAATAAATGCTTTAATACATTTAATAAATGCTGTTTGGTGCGACACCACCACCACCACCACGAGTTTACCATTTAAATAATTTTAAGAATTAACATGGATTATGGCAGTAAAAAAAAAACACTTGCAGGCTGTATAATTTCAATTTATTAAGTGGCTACTCTTTTTTTTATTTCACCTTGTGCCAGGTATACATAAAAGATAGGCTCTATTATATATAGGCAATTTATATATAAATTGCCTATCTTATAGCCTATGTATAATAATAATAGTAATTAAATTAATTTATTATATTATAATGTGAATATATATATGTTACGCTGTAGGCAGGAATGAAGCAGAGAGAGAATCCAAATGCAAGCACATTTAATGAAACAAAACCAAACAGGTAATCCAAGGAATTCAGAACAGGCCACACGTAACATTAAACAACAACCGACAGCCAACAACTGAAACACAGGGGTTTAAATACACAGACAAACAAGCTAAACAAGATAACAAGGGGGTGTGGTAAATGAGAAACACCTGGGGAGACTAATATACATGGACGAGGAACACCTGTGGACACTGAGCAACAACAAACAAAAGACAAGACACATGGCAGGATCACATGACAAACAAGGGATCACGTGATATACAAGACACAACAAAAACCCACACGTAACATAGCCCCCCCCCCCCTATGGGCGGCTCCCGACGCCCATAGAAACAAAAACACTAAAGTTTAGGAGGGTGGTGAAGTGGAGGCGGTCTTGGGGGAGGGACGGAGGGCCAGGTTCGTGCAGGGGACCAGGGCAGAGGCGACCCCTCGGGCGGCCACGGCGGAGAAGACAGTCCATCGGGCGACCAGGGCGGAGACGACCCCTCGGGCGGCCAGGGCGGAGACGACCCCTCGGGCGGCCAGGGCGGAGACGACCCCTCGGGCGGCCAGGGCGGAGACGACCCCTCGGGCGGCCAGGGCGGAGACGACCCCTCGGGCGGCCAGGGCGGAGACGACCCCTCGGGCGGCCAGGGCGGTGCAGACGCCGGCTCGGGAAGAGACAACACACTCACAGGCTCGGGAACAGGAACAGACTCTGGCTGGGGAACAGGAACAGACTCTGGCTGGGGAACAGGAACAGACTCTGGCTGGGGAACAGGAACAGACTCTGGCTGGGGAACAGGAACAGACTCTGGCTGGGGAACAGGAACAGACTCTGGCTGGGGAACAGGAACAGACTCTGGCTGGGGAACAGGAACAGACTCTGGCTGGGGAACAGGAACAGACTCTGGCTGGGGAACAGGAACAGACTCTGGCTGGGGAACAGGAACAGACTCTGGCTGGGGAACAGGAACAGACTCTGGCTCGGGAACAGGAACAGACTCTGGCTCGGGAACAGGAACAGACTCTGGCTCGGGAACAGGAACAGACTCTGGCTCGGGAACAGGAACAGACTCTGGCTCGGGAACAGGAACAGACTCTGGCTCGGGAACAGGAACAGACTCTGGCTCGGGAACAGGAACAGACTCTGGCTCGGGAACAGGAACAGACTCTGGCTCGGGAACAGGAACAGACTCTGGCTCGGGAACAGGAACAGACTCTGGCTCGGGAACAGGAACAGACTCTGGCTCGGGAACAGGAACAGACTCTGGCTCGGGAACAGGAACAGACTCTGGCTCGGGAACAGGAACAGACTCTGGCTCGGGAACAGGAACAGACTCTGGCTCGGGAACAGGAACAGACTCTGGCTCGGGAACAGGAACAGACTCTGGCTCGGCCATCTTGTCCGTAGGCACTGGCTCGGAGGCGGCCATCTTGTCCGTAGACACTGGCTCGGAGGCGGCCATCTTGTCCGTAGACACTGGCTCGGAGGCGGCCATCTTGTCCGTAGACACTGGCTCGGAGGAAGTGACGTGAACAGTCTCTGGATCAGCAGAAGTGACGTGAACAGTCTCTGGTTCGGCCATCTTGTCCGTAGACACTGGCTCGGAGGAAGTGACGTGAACAGTCTCTGGATCGGCAGAAGTGACGTGAACAGTCTCTGGATCGGCAGAAGTGACGTGAACAGTCTCTGGATCGGCAGAAGTGACGTGAACAGTCTCTGGATCGGCAGAAGTGACGTGAACAGTCTCTGGATCGGCAGAAGTGACGTGAACAGTCTCTGGATCGGCAGAAGTGACGTGAACAGTCTCTGGATCGGCAGACGTGACGTGAACAGTCTCTGGATCGGCAGACGTGACGTGAACAGTCTCTGGATCGGCAGACGTGACGTGAACAGTCTCTGGATCGGCAGACGTGACGTGAACAGTCTCTGGATCGGCAGACGTGACGTGAACCGTCTCTGGATCGGCAGACGTGACTTGAACAGTCTCTGGATCGGCAGACGTGACTTGAACAGTCTCTGGATCGGCAGACGTGACTTGAACAGTCTCTGGATCGGCCGGGACCAGCGGCGAGGACTCTGGGCTGACAGGAAGTACAGGGAGGACTTCCAGGTATTGCGGGACGCGGGAAGTCCTCTTCCTCCTCCGTCTCCGAGAGCGAGAGGGCGCTGGGCTGGACGGGACCAGCGGTGAGGGCGCTGGGCTGGACGGGACCAGCGGTGAGGGCGCTGGGCTGGACGGGACCAGCGGTGAGGGCGCTGGGCTGGACGGGACCAGCGGCGAGGGCTCTGTGCTGGACGGCGTCAGCGGCGAGGGCTCTGGGCAGGACGGCGTCAGCGGCGAGGGCTCTGGGCAGGACAGCGTCAGCGGCGAAGGAAGCTCTGGCTTTTGCTCGAAGACTGGCTCTGGCTCTTGCTCGAGGACTGGCTCTGGCTCTTGCTCGAGGACTGGCTCTGGCTCTTGCTCGAGGACTGGCTCTGGCTCTTGCTCGAGGACTGGCTCTGGCTCTTGCTCGAGGACTGGCTCTGGCTGGACGTGGCTGACGTGAAGCTCTGGCTGGACGTGGCTGACGTGAAGCTCTGGCTGGACGTGGCTGACGTGAAGCTCTGGCTGGATGTGGCTGACGTGAAGCTCTGGCTGGACGTGGCTGACGTGAAGCTCTGGCTGGACGTGGCTGACGTGAAGCTCTGGCTGGACGTGGCTGACGTGAAGCTCTGGCTGGACGTGGCTGACGTGAAGCTCTGGCTGGACGTGGCTGACGTGAAGCTCTGGCTGGACGTGGCTGACGTGAAGCTCTGGCTGGACGGTCTCTGGCTGGACGGTCTCTGGCTGGGGTACTGTGGGGTTGCGGAGCTCCTCCTCCACCAAACCCACAGTAAAAGTTGAGCCGCTCAACAAAAGGGCCAGTTCGATATACTGCTCAAGGGTCCCGTTAAAGTCATGCAGGGGCATGAATGAACCGAGCGGTTCAGATAGGCCTCCCCGAAAAAATATCATTAGACATAAATCGTCCATACAAGACAGATGAGCCAGCTCCAAAAAGTCCCTCACGTAGTCCTCAATTGGTCCCCTTGACGGAGACATACAAGTTGTGCTGCTGGATTCATGTTGGTCGGTTGTTCTGTTACGCTGTAGGCAGGAATGAAGCAGAGAGAGAATCCAAATGCAAGCACATTTAATGAAACAAAACCAAACAGGTAATCCAAGGAATTCAGAACAGGACACACGTAACATTAAACAACAACCGACAGCCAACAACTGAAACACAGGGGTTTAAATACACAGACAAACAAGCTAAACAAGATAACAAGGGGGCGTGGTAAATGAGAAACACCTGGGGAGACTAATAAACATGGACGAGGAACACCTGTGGACACTGAGCAACAACAAACAAAAGACAAGACACATGGCAGGATCACATGACAAACAAGGGATCACGTGATATACAAGACACAACAAAAACCCACACGTAACAATATATATATATATATATATATATATATATATATATATATATATATATATATACATACATATAATTCATATTTTAATATTATAATAAATTAATTTTAAAAATTAACTTTACACCTCGCGTGCAAGGCCCGCGAAAGAACCTGGAAGCCGGTATAAAAGCTCTGATCAACGGCAATCACGTGCACAGCACGACGACTCCATCTATGGCAACCCAGTCTCACGGCAGTTCGTGACATAGTCACGAAATTTAATCTATTGATTCGTGTTCATGGACACGAGTTTCCCCATTTTTTCGTGTCACTCAGCACGACTTTCAATCTAATGTATTTCAATGGGACGTATTTTTCGTGCCTGCACCACGTTTTTCTTTCGAGAGCACAGTATTGTTTTTTTCTCAATTGTTATTCATTTTGCAAACTTAAGAGCTACATTACTCAACATTTAATCAATAGATTTTAATCCTCGTTTTTATTGCTTTATATTCGGTAGGCTACTCAACATTAATCTATTTATTCGTGTCCAAAGGGCACAAATATCCTTCTTTTTTTCGTGCCACTCAGCACGACTTTCAATGTATTTCAATGGGACGTATTTTTCGTGCCTTCACCATGTCTTTCTTCCGAGAGCACACTATTGTTTTTTCACAATTGTTATTCATTTTGTAAACTTTAAGGGCTACATTACTCAACATTTAATCAGGTGATTTTAATCCTCGTTTTTATTGCTTTATATTCGGTAGGTTACTCAACATGAATCTATTGATTCGTGTCTATGGGCACGAATTTTCTTCTTCTTTTTTCGTGTCACTCAGCACGACTTTCAATCTAATGTATTTCAATAGGGCGTATGCACCACGTCTTTCTTTCGAGAGCACACTATTGTTTTATCCTCAAATGTTAGGCTATTCCTTTTGCAAACTTTACATTACTCAACATTTAATCAGGAGATTGTAATCCTTGTTGTATTGCTTTATATTCGGTTGGCTACTCAACACGAATTGATTCGTGTCCTTCAGCACGAATTTCCTTCTTTTTTTCGTGCCACACAACACGAATTTCAATCTAATGTATTTCAATGGGGCGAATGCACCACGTCTTTCTTTCGAGAGCACTATAGTTTTTTCCTCAAATGTTAGGCTATTCCTTTTGCAAACTTTAAGGGCTACATTAGCTACTCAACATTTAATCAGGTGATTTTAATCCTCGTTTGTATTGCTTTATATTCGGTAGGTTACTCAACATGAATCTATTGATTCGTGTCTATGGGCACGAATTTTCTTCTTTTTTCGTGTCACTCAGCACGACTTTCAATCTAATGTATTTCAATGGGGCGTATGCACCACGTCTTTCTTTCGAGAGCACACTATTGTTTTTTCCTCAAATGTTAGGCTATTCCTTTTGCAAACTTCAAGGGGTACATTATTCAACATTTAATCAGGAGATTTTAATCCTCGTTTTTATTGCTTTATATTCGGTAGGTTACTCAACATGAATCTATTGATTCGTGTCTATGGGCACGAATTTTCTTCTTTTTTCGTGTCACTCAGCACGACTTTCAATCTAATGTATTTCAATGGGGCGTATGCACCACGTCTTTCTTTCGAGAGCACACTATTGTTTTATCCTCAAATGTTAGGCTATTCCTTTTGCAAACTTTAAGGGCTACATTACTCAACATTTAATCAGGAGATTTTAATCCTTGTTGTATTGCTTTATATTCGGTTGGCTACTCAACACGAATTGATTCGTGTCCTTCAGCACGAATTTCCTTCTTTTTTTCGTGCCACACAACACGAATTTCAATCTAATGTATTTCAATGGGGCGAATGCACCACGTCTTTCTTTCGAGAGCACTATTGTTTTTTCCTCAAATGTTAGGCTATTCCTTTTGCAAACTTCAAGGGGTACATTATTCAACATTTAATCAGGAGATTTTAATCCTCGTTTGTATTGCTTTATATTCGGTAGGTTACTCAACATGAATCTATTGATTCGTGTCTATGGGCACGAATTTTCTTCTTTTTTCGTGTCACTCAGCACGAATTTCAATCTAATGTATTTCAATGGGGCGAATGCACCACGTCTTTCTTTCGAGAGCACACTATTGTTTTTTCCTCAAATGTTAGGCTATTCCTTTTGCAAACTTCAAGGGGTACATTATTCAACATTTAATCAGGAGATTTTAATCCTCGTTTTTATTGCTTTATATTCGGTAGGTTACTCAACATGAATCTATTGATTCGTGTCTATGGGCACGAATTTTCTTCTTTTTTCGTGTCACTCAGCACGACTTTCAATCTAATGTATTTCAATAGGGCGTATGCACCACGTCTTTCTTTCGAGAGCACACTATTGTTTTATCCTCAAATGTTAGGCTATTCCTTTTGCAAACTTTACATTACTCAACATTTAATCAGGAGATTGTAATCCTTGTTGTATTGCTTTATATTCGGTTGGCTACTCAACACGAATTGATTCGTGTCCTTCAGCACGAATTTCCTTCTTTTTTTCGTGCCACACAACACGAATTTCAATCTAATGTATTTCAATGGGGCGAATGCACCACGTCTTTCTTTCGAGAGCACTATTGTTTTTTCCTCAAATGTTAGGCTATTCCTTTTGCAAACTTCAAGGGGTACATTATTCAACATTTAATCAGGAGATTTTAATCCTCGTTTTTATTGCTTTATATTCGGTAGGTTACTCAACATGAATCTATTGATTCGTGTCTATGGGCACGAATTTTCTTCTTTTTTCGTGTCACTCAGCACGACTTTCAATCTAATGTATTTCAATGGGGCGTATGCACCACGTCTTTCTTTCGAGAGCACACTATTGTTTTATCCTCAAATGTTAGGCTATTCCTTTTGCAAACTTTAAGGGCTACATTACTCAACATTTAATCAGGAGATTTTAATCCTTGTTGTATTGCTTTATATTCGGTTGGCTACTCAACACGAATTGATTCGTGTCCTTCAGCACGAATTTCCTTCTTTTTTTCGTGCCACACAACACGAATTTCAATCTAATGTATTTCAAAGCCGTCTTTAATTTTGGGCTACATTACAATTACATAATTACAGTACTGCATATTCTATATGCTTAAAACATGCCTTATTTTATTGTGGGATATTTTATAATTGTCGATGGTATTTCAATTTGCAATGGCTTATAGTGAGCCTACTTTGCTTTTTTTTTTTTGCGCCAAAAAAATTAAAAAACAGAATAGCCTACTTTTATAGAACTTTCATCTCAATACTGATTATGAAGTTGTAATAAATTAATTATATAGCCTACTGCAGAAATGTTTATTGCTTTATATGGACATATCCTTTGGCAAAGAGTTGGATGCATTCTGGGAAGTGATATGTGTTTAAATGTAATGGCTACATACTCGTGTTCCTTCACTTGGACATTTACGCTGACCCCTTTAAAATTTTGAGCACGGATATAAAATATTAAGACTGTACTTTTTAATTATTTCGACATTTTGGCGCAATTTTGTGCAATACGTCACTGTGTGCGACCATCGCAGAAACCATTGCCCAGCGCGATTCCACCACGGTAAGTCGCTTACAATAGTCTAATAAGCAAAATGAATTCATGAGCATTTACACGTCCAAAATTAATAAAATTACGTGTTTATAAAAAAACATTTTCTAGGCCTAGATATAGGTTCTAGATGTGTGTATATATATATATATATATATATATATATATATATATATATATATATATATATATAATGAGTATTTACATAAAAAAAACATGTGATATATATAAGTATATATATATATGCATATACACACACACACATATATATATATACATCACATGCTTTTTTTCACTGTAATGTGTCAGTAATAACAATATTATCACTTGGTCTAACGTTATACTGCACATATGAACACACACTGAACCCTAGACACATGTTATGCGCCATTAAAAAAGTAGCACAGGAAATAGGAACAACGTGAATCTGTATTTATTTATCCTAAGCATTTATTAGAAAATGGGAATCACTCACTATATTAGGGTACACTTTTTAAATCTTATATCAACATAACACTACACAATTAACATTTTCTGTTGTTCTCCCTGCAGATCCTGTCAAACATATCACCTGTCGAACCTATCCGAACCTGATTTTCAAAACCCAAAGGCACTTTTAAGAGCCAACCTCTATCTCTTCATTATTTTCTATATCTTACATCCTCTCTGTTCTCTCACTATCTATATTTCTGTCCATCTCTTCAATCTTTATCTATCTCACAGTCTTTATCTATTGCTCTTTCTTTCCTCCCTGTCTGTCTTTGTCTACTTGTCTGTCTCACCCATCTTTGTCAGTCTGTTTGTCTGTATCTGACTGTCTGTCTGTCTGTATCTGACTGTGTGTTATAATGCCAGGGGGGTCTACAAAAAAGATCTGCCCCTTTTGTCAGGGGATTTTATTTTGCGCTCAAAAGATCTGCTCACATTGTAAACAGGAGCAGCCTCTGAAGCAGCGCCTCAAGAAGAAGCTTCAGAGGTTTGATGAGAAGCGAGAGCAATGGGTGGTTGGTCGTAAGAAAAACCACAACACTGCATCCATCAAGGATGAAGCCAATATCATGGTACGTACAATTTCATACATGACAGTAAACTGTCCAGATCATCTGTAAGTACATTCAGTGGTACCATTTGTTATTAAGTGAGCATTGCCAGCGCAAGGTCAGAAAGGCGTTTTTTTTTTGCCAATATAGATAAATTTGAATCTTTTTTTTTCCAATGATACTTTGTCCTCCCTGTGTCATCAGAATAAATTTAAAAGTATAATTTAACTATCAACTTTGAAGGCACACGTAATTGTGATTTGTATTTTTTATTTTAGTGGTGGTAATACAACCATAAAGTTATCACATCTTCACCGTAATACATCACATACCTAAATGATCTACCAGAGCAAAATTTGAACAAACAGCAAATATAATTGAAACTCAGGAATTCTTGAGTTCCTAATATATACAGGCAAGCATTATGACAGAATTACAGGTGCAATTTAATAATCAAACTTTATTTTCGAGTGGATGAGAAATAACACATGAACGAGTTACTAATGTTACAAAAATAAATATTTATAACGTTATAAAAAGGGTACCCTCATGGTGTCAGATTCATCTTTTTACTGTTTTTCTATATAGAGTTGTTTTTTGCTTCTAATGTATGAGCCTTTCCTGTTTGCACATAAAGCTAAACTCACCATTAGGTTAAAAATCCTGAATGGCAGTAACCTGGTTGCTGTCATTAATAATGTTATATATTTTTAAATTAATATTCTTAATTATTTTTTATGTTGTTTTTCTATTACTTTAAACAGCAAACACACAATTTTGTCATTGCAGCTTGAGAAACTCCATGCCATTGGCTACAAACCAGTTCTGCTACTAGGAAAGGAGAACAAAAAAAAAGAAATTAAGTGCGAAATATTAATGCCTCGCTGCACACTCTCCATCTTTGCCCAGGACTACCTACAGAAGATAGGTTCATTTTATGAATACCTTTGTGAAGGTGAGATGCATGCACTGTATCTTAAAGTCACAGTTCACAACTTGTGTTGAGTACGCAAAATATTTTATTAATGTTTAAATCTTAAAGGAATGGCTCACCCCTTAAACTTAAATTCAGTCATTCTTTTTTTCTGCTGCTGAATGCTTGTATGATCATAGTCTACTCTATGTGACGTCTCTACCAACACATTTAATGTAGCAATGGGTAGAAAAACATAAAAATTCACACCTGGCAATTGATTATGGGAATTGAAGTAAACTGTTTCAAAACAGTAGTTTCCTGCAAGTGCAGATGTAGACATGTAGATTATTAGTGTATTGAGCCCTGTTTGTATTAATAGCATGCAGCACACTGGTCTACAATGGGATTTGGCACCCAGAGTTAAGTGCATTCAAGCATATACTGTCAACTTTTATTTAACTTTTAACAATTATGTTTGGTATTATTTTGTAGGAGCCATATTTCATTTCTGTTTTCAGCCCACATACAACCATATTTTTAATGTTTAAAGCACACTGACCACAGCAATTTTTGTAGTGACATACTAATTGAACACGTTACATTTGCAAAGACCCATTTTGGTCACTGGGTCGATGAATCAAATGATAATGAATCTATATATACTCATTAAAACAATATCGAGGACAGTGCTAAAATGTAGATCATTAACAGAAATAACACAAAGAAAAAGAAAACCATCAAATTTTTGCTGGATACACCACAAACTTACACTGCTAACTTTGAGGTATAAAGCACACACAGTCTAGTCTTAACTGAATAGTTTGACCCAGACTGTAAACAAACATTAAACTTCTCATTTTTTCAATAGATATTATGAGCACTCTGGGTTTAAAGATATATTGTATTGGTTATCGTCATAGAAAATCAATCAAATATATTACAGATATCTAATACATCTAGTGGACTCTCAATAGTTCTCCTGCAATCAAAAGTGCCTTCAAATCTGGTTGGGGAAAATTTGGTATATATTATTCAAAAACATTTTCCTAACAGTTAAAACAGGTACAGATAATTTATGGTTAACCTCTATGTTTTAAATAAGCAAAACACAACACTTGTTTAACTTGCACAGGATGGACCCAGGATTCCAGTGGCAATGAGGATCAGCTGATTACACTGCAGCTCACACCCTGCGAGGCGAGATCCACGGAGGAGCAAGTGGAGCAGCCGGAATCCACAGAGGGGCAAGTGGAGCAGCCGGAATCCACAGAGGGGCAAGTGGAGCAGCCGGAATCCACAGAGGGGCAAGTGGAGCAGCCGGAATCCACAGAGGGGCAAGTGGAGCAGCCGGAATCCACAGAGGGGCAAGTGGAGCAGCCGGAATCCACAGAGGGGCAAGTGGAGCAGCCGGAATCCACAGAGGGGCAAGTGGAGCAGCCGGAATCCACAGAGGGGCAAGTGGAGCAGCCGGAATCCACAGAGGGGCAAGTGGAGCAGCCGGAATCCACAGAGGGGCAAGTGGAGCAGCCGGAATCCACAGAGGGGCAAGTGGAGCAGCCAGAATCCACAGAGGGGCAAGTGGAGCAGCCGGAATCCACAGAGGGGCAAGGTAATTAGAACAAATTTAAAGAGTTACAGTTTATATTTGTAAAGGCCAAAAGTGAAACTTTTGACTTGACTTCCAGTGTTTTTCCCCCATAGAGCTTGATGCAGGTTAGGGCTCTTTTCAACGAAATGAACTCAAACACACCATGCTATAACTTTTTTGCTGCTTGATAAAGTAAAACTCACTAGGTGATGATACACAGGGCAACTTTTTGAGCAATGTTGCTGGGCAATCTTGCCGAGGGATTATTCCTTGGGCACTTTCACATTGAAAATGGGCAACACATTTCTATCTGGATAATTTAGATGGGTTGTGGGCCCTGTGTCTCATCTGGTTGCCCGTTGACGGCAACATTGCTCAAAAAGTTGCCCTGTGTATCATCACCTACAGGGTTCTCATTTTCAATGGATAATCTGCTAGAAAAGTTGATCTGATATTACATAATTAGATAGATGATAGGTCTATCTGATTCTGTACTAGGGCTGTTGGAAGGAATTTTGTGAGTCTATTATAAATCTAAAAGTAAAATAAGTACTACTAATCAAATGCTGAAATTACTAGGCTAAATTTTATTATTAAAGATATTAGGATAAATTGAATATTCAAAATAATTGGGAATGTCAGTGTCCCATGAACACTGAACTTAACCATTCTCCCACCCCTTGCGTTCCCTGAACAACTCAGCGCAGGATCAGTGCTTGTTGAAACAAATTAGGATTATCACAAACAGGATGGACATAAACGAGAAAATGAAACACGTGGAGTTAATGGAGCAACCTTAATTCAATCGCAATAAGAATGCATATACTTTACACCTATTAATACATGTACTGCCACACTTGTGCGATGTTGTGATCTTCCAGTATTTTAAATAATAAGTTAAAGATTTATTTGGTATATGAGTTATTTTCTTTCTCCAAACCCACAGCTGTCTTCACAGGGTCAGCCAGGGGCACAGTCGCAAATCGGAAAAAAAAAAAGTCAGGTATGTAAATGTTTGTCCGTCCTTCGGATGAGACCTTAAACTGAGGTCCTGACTCTCTGTGGTTATTAAAAATCCCAGGGTGTCCTTCGAAAAAGTAGGGTGCGGTGGGGTGTAGGGGTGTAACCCCGGCATCCTGGCCAAATTTGCCCCTTGGCCTCTGTCCATCATGGCCTCCTAATCATTCCCATATATATATATATATACACACTGATTGGCTTCATCACTGTCTCCTCTCCACCAGTAAGCTGGTGTGTGGTGGTCGTTCTGGCGCAATAGAGTGCCGAAGTTATGACGTCACTTTATAGGCCAAAACGCGGAAGTGAGTTAGCATTTTAGCACCTCCGGTTCCCTCGCCCTAAAGTCTATGGGTTTTTTTAATGGGTTTTTGCTAAATCGCCTGAAATAAGGTCTGTGTTTAACAAAGCCTCTAAATATTTTCACGTTTTGATCTATGACATAAAACACACCAGTTATAACCTGCTTGTGTTTTTTTAAACTTTATTGTGTCTTTAAAATATCTGACGGCTTTATTTAGGCTTCAAAATGTATACATTTTGGATGAACTTGTAAAGATTATCTTGATAGGCAAAATGTGTAAGGGTCACAACTCTTTGTTGAACACAGATCTTATTTTTGGGGATTTTCCAAAAGTCTATGGGGAAAATGCATAGCTTTTCGATCGAGGGAACCCATGCGCCGCTAGCTTCCGAGTTGTCCTACAAAATGACGTCATAACTTCGGCACTCTATATAGCTCCCGTCGCATCATCCAAGTGGATGCTGCACATTGTTGGTGGTTGAGGAGATCCCCCCTTCAATGTAAAGCGCTTTGAGTACCCAGAAAAGTGCTATATAAATGTAATGAATTATTATTATTATTATTAGGGTAATTATTGGTGGTTCTGATAACTGTTACCATAGCTTGGTAACTATGAAACTCATTAGTCAAGCAGATTCTCTAATAAGTAAATTAATTACTTAGGCCTAAATAGAATTTAAAGGGGACCTATTATGCTAATTTCCAGTTCTATATTTTTATTCTGATACTCCACTAGTGTAGCTTTGCATGATCCTAAAAAAGTCCTTATTTATCTTAAACTGGTCCTTTATGCAGACCCTGTCTGAAACAGGTCATTTTAGATGGAGTATTCTATAAGCCTACTATGATTACTATTTTCCAATGAGCCTGCATGTGATGTAAAATCTGGAGCTAAATTAAACAGTGAGTGGATATATGACTGGACTGTAATCTTATATCCCACAGGGGGACCAAGGCAAATGCCTGAAAGGAAAAGGCCACAAAAGAGTAAGTGCATGTAAATGCAATGATTCATACTTTGCTAAACATTGCAACTTAACCCCTGTTAATTCGCTTCAGTTCAATTGCTTATTTTTTTAACTACTACAACAGACAATTTCCGGTAGTCACAATTTTATTTATTTAATGAATTATTTAGAAAACGCTTTTATCCAAAGTGACTTACAAATAAATACAATATTTACAGTACAAGCAGTCAAATCAACAACAGGGCAACAATAATGTATGTTGTGACCTAAATGTTGTGACCAGTCCAGCTAGTCCAGCATAGCACATGTAACCATGATTATTCATAAAAGATATAGAATGATTAGTATTATTGAGATTATTACAATTGACAAGCTATAAAATCCAACAGGCTTAATTAGTCAAATTTGACCAAAATGCATTGCCAAGTAGTAGAAGAAGCAGCAGTGGAGTATTCTTAGTTGCGAGCTGTGGCTTAGCAGTAGTATGGTTATTCAAGCAAGCATACCACATTGGAACCGAGAGTAATTTGGTTCCATGGTACATGTTTTGATTAGTGATAAACATCACTTGTCTTCCTTGCAAGTCTGGTCACTACTTAAGTCTTCATAGTTGTGTTTATTTTGTTCCTAATCTAACTATCTAAGAAATATTTGAAATGTGTTTTTGATGTTCACAGATTGCTCCTACCACACTCGCCTAGAGGCTTTCCCCATCAGGAGTGTAGTAAGAGAAAGAGTGAGAAAGGTTAGACAGTCATAAAGGAACTGCAGAGTGTAGGCAGTATGCAGAGTGTAATATAGGATTTAGAAACTTCTGTGTGTTTTGGCAAATACATATTATACATACCATAATTGTTAGGTAGATACTTTTTATGTGTTCAGTCTTTTTGAATTACAGTTTATGAAGGAGTGTCTTCTGAAAATCAATGAAACTCAATGCCTATAATCGGACATAATAGCCTTATGCTAAGAATGGAGTTTATTTTTTGTCTTTTCTTACATTAGGGCAAAGCAGAAATGCTGGTTGACTGGGAGCCCTGTCCAGTATGGTATGTATTATTCTGTTCTTCTGCTTTATGAATTAATGCATACATTATTTATTTACTTAAACTTTTTTTTTTTTTTTTTTGCTACAATTAGTATAACAGTTTCATTTTCCATCTATGAAGGACCACCACCATTAATGCATGCATGAAGGAGGTGGTCCTTCATAGACGGAAAATGAAACTTATACTTATAAAAGACATGTTCGGTAATGTTTTAAGTTTATTGGAAACCCCAACCAGTAACAGAAAAAAAATCCCTTCTGTTTTTAGTGGTGAGCAGTGGGCCCAGTCCTGGCAGCCAAAGGATTCACTCCAAAATAATGAAAATAAATAAAGTGTATATTTAGAACTCCATTTTGGTTTCAGGCTATTTATTAAATTGTTTCTGTGCTGCATTTGAAGTCATATCTCATCTTTCTGTAGTAGTGAAAGGGGAACATCTCCAAGAATATGACCTGGAGTTTAATCTCAAAAGGGAATGTACTAGAAATGTACTTAATCCAACTGAATTTTCTTTTTCAGATGTTATTCAAAAGCATGTTTCATATTTCATGAATGATTATAAATTGCACTGTTATTTTATTACAGTTGACGTGTAATTTGATTTCAGCCTTATGGCTTGTTTGACATGAAGCTAAAATATGAAGTTCAACAAATAAGACTGTCCTTCTTTATACTCGCACATTATATCATATATTTTACATTGTCTCTCTCACTCTCTTCTACTCCAAACTCATCAGCTGACTGGGTGTTTTATGTCTTAAACCAAATGTATTTTCATCTCAACCCTCTTGAGCCAATCGTGTCATACAGTAGGTCCCTCCACTGTGTTCATCAGGAGCAGAGCTCCACATTCATCCAGATCTCAGCATTGCTACTCACCCCTTCACCACCACCAGTGTCGGCTCCTTTCATATCATGCATTTCTCTTAAAAGAATGATGTCTTGATGTGGTCCAATTGCCAAAGACTATATAGTTTTAATTTGTTATGCACCTTGTCAATAAATTTATTTGATCATTCTTTAAGCCTCTAGTGAGTAATTAAGCAATAAATAAGCATTTGGCATATTTCCACTTATATTTTTGTGAAAGAACACAAATACACTACAATAACACTTGCAAAAGATGATCATTTTTGTTTTACTTTTCCATACATACATTTAATTCAAAACAATATGAGGATGAAGTGGTTGAGACAAAATAAACAGACTACATTGAGCATATTTATATGTGAAATTTGTTTAACTTTACAAGTGGATTCTTTTTTAATTAAAATTTAGGTTAGCATATATAATTTAATCAGGGCTCTCAAGTTTTATAAAAAAATTGGAGTGAGGTTACATTTGTTAGGGGAGGAGCCACTCACATATTTGAAACAGTGGCCCCAAGTTTTTACTTGCAATTCAATTTTATCTATTGTTCTTGACAAACAAATTATAGCAATTGGTAAATCTGATAAACAGACCAATTCATCCAAATAAAATAAATGATTTTATCTTCTAAACAGTTTTTGTCACTAGTTAAAAAGCCAAATATTGATTTATTGAGAAGGTCTTGATCTGGAGAGTAGCATTTCACACATTTTGGAATTCTTTAATATTATATTGTTTGTATACTTATTGCATCTAATGCTGACACATTTATAAGTGGCAGTTTATTACATTCATCAGTTGGTAAAACAAACATTTGCAGGCCATAATTAAATAAATAAACATAATAAGTCGCTCTTTGGGGTAGCATAACTCCCGTCGACAATCTTGAATTCATGTCTACTGTACCAGCTAAAACCACAGATTTGAAGTCTTGGCGATTTTTTTTTTCATCCTAATCATATATAAATATAGCATAATGTATGTTTCGGCTGTATAATGTATGCTTCATAATATAGAATAGTAAAGACACATTTTTATAACATTATTCCTGGTCGGGAAACCAGAAGAACTACAAGTATGGTGACTGATTTGTACATTTTGTAAGTTCAATGGCGCGTCTCTCGTGGGAATTGTAGTTTATACAGTTTTTTTCCCAACTGCTTACACACAAAATCTTTTTTGTCACACGATTTTTTGAAACCTTTCACTCAAAGTGCAAAACTGCACACCACATCTCCAAAAACAATAAACTATTTCTCAGCCTTTGACTCAGTTTTCAATTGCATAAAACACTTTTTTCAAAACACTAGGCTACACAATTTTGTGTGTGCAGTTTTGGGAAAGTTTTGAAAAAAGGTGACATAGTTTTGAAAATGTGTGCAAGCAGTTGGAAAAAAACTGTAAATAGTGTACATTGAAGACGGCCCTGATTGTTCTACAACTACAATAACAGTCGAATATACTCAATGACCTGATAGCGATTTTTTTTTCATCTTGATCATTTAAATATAGTATAATGTATATTTTAACTGTAGGTGATTGTTGATATATATAGTAAAGCTACAATTTTATAACCCTAAAACTAACCCTACTCTGGAAACTGGAAGAACTTCAAGTATGGACGCTGATTTGTACGCTTAGTAACAAGTTCAATGGCACGTCTCTACAGGGGGGAGCGTGCCTATGTTCCCACAGCCCTATGTTCCCAGAGCCCTAAGTTCCCACAGCTCTTTGTTCCTACAGAGGGTTAGGGTAACCCTAAACCTAACCCTAACTAGCTGTAGCAGTGTAGAATAGCTGTAGTGTAGACTAGCTGTAGTAGTATAGACTAGCTGTTGAAATTATAGGGAAATTTATGAACACAATACTCAATTTTGAAAATGTTCTAGAAATGTGGGATCACAGAGTTCCTGACAGATTTCTCCCGACCTTTTGGTGACTTGGCGCTTCTTGCTTACAGTAACTGCTTGGGGGACAGGGGATGGTTAAATGTGGTAAGAAAATGACTTGACTTAGAGTTTCATTTTTAGAAAAATCTTTGAAATTAGACAAATATAGAGAGAACATAGGGCTGTGGGAACATAGAACCTAATTTTCAAAATTTTCAGTAAAAGAAAATTCTCAGAAATGTGGGAACATAGGGCAGAGGGAACATAGGGCCATGGTAACTTAGAGCTGTGGGAACAGAGGGATGACCCCAACTAGGGAGCTGGCACAAATCTCATCTGAGACTGCTGTCTCTTTGCCCTCCCCCTCTCATCTTGTCAGTTTCATCGATCTGTTGAAGGTTCTGATTGCTGTGTGATCAGTTTTGACTCTTTGTGTAGTGCTTTCTAAATTACAACATTGTGTAGGCAATGATAAATGGATATGTGTGTAAAGTTTTGCAGTGAAAGTTTAACAAATCTGACTCATGTGTCAAAACTGGGGAGTAGTGTTTATAGTTTGAGGAAAAGGGTATGCTTTTTGATAAACGGTGTTGCGTTTTTGAAATTTGAGTTCAAATCCATAGTTATAGTGTTTCAGCATTAGAGAAAAACTGTAACAGATACACATTACTTATTATGATAGATCTTGTTTAATTACAAACAAGGTTGATTGTTTGAAAATAAGTAAAAAGACATGCATTAAAGTAATTAATGAATAATGCAGTTTGATGTTAAACAGAGTTTAAACTGTTAAACAGTTTATCTGTAAACAAGATTCCACAGTGTGATGTTTTTTTTATCAACTATAAAAATATAAAATATTGTTTTTCAATAAAGTATGAAAAATTAAAAACAAAATATTAATCTTTGGAAATACTTTATTTCTCGTCTTTCTCAACAATACCAGTGAAAATACACCAAATGCATATTTGTCAAAGCCATAAGGCTGCATTTAAAAACATTGGACTGAGGTTAAATTCACTTGCAAAAACCTCCAGCAGAACAAAGAATTAAGTCATCTGTAATAATATACAATATAAAGTATAATCATAAAATAAAAAACGGTGTATTTTTCTGTTACATACTATAATGCATCTTTGCAGTAACAAAGTTACACAACAGGTATATACACTCAATCAAGTAGTGATCCATAGGCAGCCTCCTCTGGGGAAAAACAAAATGACATAGACTGACACAGACACTGCTGCTGCACCGCAGAATAAGTGAATATTGAGAAATGCAATCAAGAATGAGTTTTCACATTAAGGCCTAAATGTGATGATAGAGGAATTGTCATGAGGTCATCATGTGCTTACAAGATTTCATGGCAATCTGCCCAATTAGACTATTCAGTTTTACATTCTGGTCTAATGATTTTGCTACAGGGAATGTCATAAGGTCAACATAACATGATTCATTGCTCAGCAAATTACAGAAATCGGTTCATAACATTTGTTGTATGCAAGTCAAAAGTTTGGCCTAACCTTGGTGCAAAAGGAAAGGTTACAGGGTCACCACAATTAAGGGGAGTCTCTCTAAAAAGAGTATACACTACCCTAATATCATATGAGCCCAGTAATTACATTTGGTAATATCATACATGCAAAGTTAACATTTAACAAGATTAGTGCACCTATACTGAGAGGTTTGTGCATTTTCAACGAACTGTGCAATGTGCTTACTAAATTGCTTGGAAAATCTAAAAGACACAGTTTGAATTTCCAAAAAGATTTTGATGTGGTTAATCAATCAGCATAATAATAATACACGGATATAGGGCAAGTCCATTTCCTTCAACATAGTCCTTCGTGCAGCTTCCATCTGGGGAAACACAGAAAAACAAAAAAGCAAGAATTAGGATAAGAGCAGGGATGGGAATTGATAAGAATTTAACGATTCCGATTCCATTATCGATATTGCTTATCGATTCGATTCCTTATCGATTCTCATTGGGTGAGGGAATAAGTACAAATTGTTTGTTTGTATTAACTCGCTTTAATATCTGATCAGAAGACAAAGCACAGAGTATTAGGGTGTGAACCTACACTGGTCTCACGGTTCGGTTCATTACGATTATCATGTCATCGATTCAGTTCAATTCGATATCTCGATGCATTACGATGCACTGCATCATCAATTTTCAATTTTACTTCAAAAGTGATGTGTGCGTGCGCGTGTTCGCCTGTTCGTGAAGTCGCAGTGACAGAAACAGAGACATTCCAGTTTAAGTTTCATGGGACTAAAGTCTGTTTATGCCATTAAGAAAATGAAATTCTGCCAATTTTTGTTTAAAAAAAGTGTTAAATGCAAAAAAGTGCATTTAAAAGCAGCGCTCATTCATCATCAGTGTATGTTACACTGTTGCTGTGTGGCCAAATGTTTCTGCATAGCCTATTGGATGTAGTTCCCCCTTTTGACGAAATGGAAATTTTACACGTGTTGCAAGTGACCGTATTGTTATGAGGCGCCGTCATCCTTTCATGTGCGCGAGTTTGTGTGTGCTCGCGTCTCATATGAGTATGTGCGTGGAGAGTTTGTGTGTGCGCGCGCCTCATATGAGTATGTGCGTGGAGAGTTTGTGTGTGTGCTCGCGTCTCATACGAGTATGTGCGTGGAGAGTTTGTGTGCGCGCGCGCGTCTCATATGAGTATGTGCGTGGAGAGTTTGTGTGTGCGCGCGCGCCTCATATGAGTATGTGCGTGGAGAGTTTGTGTGTGTGCTCGCGTCTCATACGAGTATGTGCGTGGAGAGTTTGTGTGCGCGCGCGCGTCTCATACGAGTATGTGCGTGGAGAGTGTGTGTGTGCGCGTCTCATACGAGTATGTGCCTGGAGTTCCGCGCATCTCGTGTGTGTAGAGTTTGCTTGTACAGTATGTGCGTGTGCGACTTTAGGTGTGTCGTTGTGCATTTCATATGTATTTGTTTGCGCATTCAGCAGTGTATGTTTGACTACGTAGTGTATGCAAGTGTTTCATAAATGTGTGCGTGAATGAAGTTTGATTTAAGCCCTAGACGGCGCCATATTGTCGTCTTTTCGCATGAAATATAACCAAACTTTAGAGCGCTTCTGCCTCGATGCCATGTTTTCTGCGTTCTGAACCAAAACAACGCAGCGCGTGTGTGACGTCATGACACATTTGCAACGAGAGGAACCGATAAGCGGAATCGTTAAGCAGGCATGCTAACGGTTCCAAGGAATCGATTCACTAGGCACCGGTTCTGAAGAACCGGTTCTCGATTCCCATCCCTAGATAAGAGGGTGAATTTCAGCTGTTTTAGAATAAGTAAGGTGTGTAAAGCATTAATAAAATACACAAATAAATTAAGAATAACAGTAACAGGGGGTTATTCCAAAAAACAAACAAACATAATAAATAACCTAAATTGTGTTTTCCTCTTCATCCTCACTGGTGTCTGGACTACTGAGGCCACTTTGATCTTCCTCTTCAACATGTAGAAGGACAGAGGCCTCAGGACCTAAGGCAGTCTTGTACTGTTGGAGGACGACTTGGAACCTTTCTGACACCTCTGACAGTCTTCTTCTTAAGAGACAGCAAAGTCCCTCATTTCCCTGGTCTACGTCTCAAAATACAAACGAGATTACATTAAAGACAAACTATATTAAAAGGTTGTATCAGCGATTTCAGGCCCAAACATAAATTATCACATTCATCGAATCTTTCCTAACAATCCGCTAGCTGCCCGCCCCATAAGCAAGCCGTAAAAAAAAAACGTGTCTCTGTAGGCAGCCTAGGCTCTGAGATCTGCACACAAACACCACCACTCAAAACCAAAATAAATGGTGTTCCAACCAATCACCAACAGGGGCGGGTGTGGTGAGGTTTTGTGTGCAGCCGTCATAGGCAGCCGTGCACGAGCGCAAAACCTCACAACACCCGCCGTGATTGGTTGGAACACTATTTACTTTGGTTTTGAGTGGTGGTAAGCGCAATCGTTTTTGTGTGCAGATCTCAGAGCCTAGGCTGCCTACAGAGACGCGTTTTTTTTTTGACGGCTTGCTTATGGGGCGGGCAGCTAGCGGATCGTTAGGAAAGATTAGATGAATGTGATCATTTATGTTTGGGCCTGAAATCACTGATACAACCTTTAAGATGGTTTCATAAGGCCAAATAACTTAAATGGAGTAAAAAGATGTACCAATTCAAATCTACATAGCAGAATGATTGGCATTTTTATGTGTATCGCTGACATGGGACCAGGCTAGCTTCTGTATAAAACAACTTAAGGCAACATGACGGCTCACTGAGGTGACTTTATGGAGGGAGGCCCAAAGTAGCATACAGTACTTGTCTGATAGCTGTTTTAAGTTAACAGTTTTCTTCACTACAGTTGTGCTGAAGTAACACATTGTGTTACTTGCTGACCAGCAAGGTTTTCTATGTTGACTGGAGGAGATAATAAGATTAATCTTGATGTTATGCTAACCCCATGTAACACATCAGGACACAAATTCCAATGTTCAAATTCTTTTGTTCATTTCCGCTTTCCAGTAACAGACATAGTACAACAAATCTGCACATCTTTCAAGCAAATGTGAATCTTTATAGCCTTACTGACTTGTTACCATAGCTACAGTAACAACTTTAATCCCCATTTTATGTATATCCCAAAGGACCACGGCAAAGAGAGCCATAACCGTTCTACTCCATCCAAGTTCTGTGACTGATGTGTTTTTTTGTGTTTTTTTTAAACACATTAGATGGACAGGGTTTTAATTAAACTTACCCTCCTCAGCCAACTTGTTCTTGAGAACCATTGCCAGGCTCTGCAACCATGTGCAGTGTTGTGCCATCTCCAACACCAAAACTCTTGTTTCCTCATGCAGTCGCCTTGTTAACATCACTTGGTCGTGCACTCGTTTCTTGATTGAAATGTTTGCTAAGAATCAATAACAGTTATATGTATACATGAGACAATCTTGCATAATCACTACAAACATTGACTTTATCAAATTGATACATAAGAAAACTGAAAATACACCATTAAACTAAATTAATATTACAACACTCAATATGTAACATGCATGCCTTAGTTCAGTATACTCTATAAAGCAGAACTGTAAATAAATTCCTGTGAAGCATCTAAAAACAAACATACCACTGCCATGAACCTCCCACGGCCATATTTGAGACGCAGTACTCTCTCCAGTTAGGGAATGCTCCACCACAGCTACGTCAATGGTTGTTGCCGATTCTAGTACAAGATCATTGTATTTCTGTATCTCCTGAAGAAGGAGTTTTTTGTCTTCTGCCAGCTTCCTTCGAAGGCGATGGCGAAACTTGCTGCTGTCTAGAAAGACAAGTACAGGGGCAGAGGTTTTTGACAGAACTCTTCAACAAGAAAAAAATGATAGCACCAAAAAATTGAAAAGCAAAGCTCCAGTTATTGAAGTATGTGAAAATTATAATGTAGACTGACATGGGAAACAAATTGTTCAGCGTCTAACATTTTGGGGGGAATCTATTTGCAGGAGTAACTAACACACTTTTCATGATTGCCTGAAAATAATAGTGCATTAATTAATTTAGAATGGGCAGTTTTGTATCTAAATACGTTCCCCTTCCACAGAGGCCGCTATGTTGCACCTCCACGTTCCTACAGTAGCCCACAACGGACAAACAAACACTGGGTTTAGATAGTACCGCACATTTTCTCGTCGGCTACCGTAGCTTGGAAAGAGTGAGGGGAGGTGGATGCAATCGTCAAACCTCACCGATAGATACCACTAAATCCTACAGACTGGTCATTTAAAGAACAGAATTCAATGATTGAGCTGAACTGTGCTACTACATTATTTGCTAATTCCATGTTGGTGGAGTAGGATGCATACAGTAGCCTGAATTTATCAACCTATTATATTATATAGTTATACCATTCTGACGGTAGAGGGTTCGCTTCCGGTGCCTCACACTAAGGTAGAGCCCCTCAATTGATTGCTGCATTCCTCTGAGTGTTGTGCATTGACTGGCACGAGATGTATCAGGTGTCTCTGTAGAAGAAATAGTGAAAGCAAATTTACTGTTAAAACACAGAACCGTTTCTCTGTTTGAATTTTATGTAAAACCTTTTAATCCAACTTATTTAAACTTTGTATGTGCACTTCCTGCAGGGAACTGGAATATAGTAATAAACCTGACATAAATGTGGCATCACATTAGATGATCCACCTACTATTTTTTGCTGCTCTTTAATATCAAACTTTAGACTGTAGAAAGGGATGGTTGTTTCTTTTATCTGGTCATGCTTACCACCAGTTGCCCATTCCTTTACATCAGATAGCCACTGTGACACCACTTCATCTGTGCAATCTAGCTCCGTTTTTAGGTCAGCTAGCCTTGCAGTCTCATCCTGGAGTCTCTGACAAGTCTGATGAACAGTGTTACACAATAATCAGGATTAAAACTTTGTATGATTAACAACAGGCCAAGTAAACACAAAAGGACACACAACAATTAATATGAGACTTACCTTCACATATCTTGTGGAAAGTGCCTGATGTAAAGAGAGATTTTTTTTCTCGTTCCACCCCATTGCATGCAATGTAAGCATGTCCACCCGTGCTGTTGAAAGCAAATAATGAGGTTATGATGATCAATCTAAAAAAAAAGTATACATGAATATTGCAAACTCCGATCACCTGCTTTGGACATGTATTTGGTTGTCAGGGCACAACGTGAGAGGTAGCTGTTCACTTGCTCCACCTCCTCACCAGCGGTTGTCCCTGCACCTTCCTGGTTCCTGCCACTCCAATTAATCTTTTAGTAAAGGGTGGAAGACATTCAATTTAATTTTATTTATATAGCCCAATATCACAAACCACAATTTGCATTAAAGGGCATTACATTCCATGCAAGAAATGGTTATGCAAAAAGACAAGATAATATAGTGTAGCTTAACTTATTTCATATTATTAATGTGCTTGTAAATATTACAAATGTACATATGATGCCAAAATATTATACACACCTCACACTTAGTAGCATGGGCTCGAGCATGCATTACACTGAGAAAGGGTTTCATAGTGGTCAGTTCCTGAAGAGCAGGAAGGACACTAGCAACTTTCTCCAGGTATGGCCAGTATTTGCATGCCACGTCCATTGCGAAGAATTGTGCCTTGGCTGGCATGAGCTCCTTCTGAAGGTACAGAGGGTAGGCAAATATCTCCCCCCTGTACATATTAAGGGCTTTCAGAAGGAACCCATGGCGGCACACAGCAACCTCCATCCCCTCTTCATCCAATTTTGAAGCCCTCCTTGAAGTCTCCCTCGCTGCTGTCCACTGGGAGTCCCCACATGTGCCTCTTCCCTGTGTCTATGACACACAAAACAAACATGACAAATCAAATAAAAGCAATATTGTCAATCAATATATGGCATTTATTTTCTTAATTTGATTTTGTAATTGGTAGGCAGGAGTAATTGAAGTGGGGGTTACGTTTATTATTGTAACAACTATTTTGTCAACTTGCATTTTTCACTGCTTTCTGTATGGTGTCGACAAAACTAGACACCGTACTGTCTTCAGCCACAAAGAGCCCCTCAAAAAAGCCAGGATCATCAGAGCTGAGGAAGAAAGAAAAATAGAAAATCCATTCATGAAATATATGAAGTAAGAAAATAAATCAATAAAAAGACTGGAATAAAGATCACCTTCCGTTTCGGCAAAAGCGATATAGCTTTCTATTTCCATCTGCTGAAACAGCCAACATTTCCGGCGTGCAGGCTGGGCAGGTGAAAGGAGCACTACAGCAGAGCTGGTCTTCCTCATATGATGCATATGAAAGCTCTAAGAAGCTGCGCTGCAGTGCATCGCCGTTGATAGGTCCAGACTGGAAAATATATAGAATGAAATAGTATTTTGATATTGTCTGCTTATTAATTTTTTTTTATAAAATGGTAATTACATTTACACTTACTCTTCCTCCACACTTAGTGCGATGTTCCAGCAGCTTTGCAAAGGCTTGTCTGGAGAATCCCGGAGATATGATCTTGAGTTCCTGAAGGGAGCTCAGGAGGTCCAGTGTATAAAGTGTGGAATTGGTGACGGAGGCTGGCCAATATCCACTTCTTAGGAGGTCTTTAAAGTCAGGGGTCCACTGCTGCTGGCATGTTTGACATTCATACAGTGGCTGATGCAAGTCAAAACGCCCTTGGAACAAAAAAACAAATTAATATAAATATATATAAAATACACACTTACCACATACTTAACTTTACAACACTTAGTTCATTATGCACATTGTGAATGGTTGAGAGACTGTCACGTTACGTTAAATAGAACCCAAGCGCAGACAGTAACTTTATAAAACACGGTTTATTTACAACCAGAAAACAAAAGCCCACGATGGGGCAAACAAACAGTAACTGAAACAATAACTAGACTTGACAATAAAACAGACCTGGAACCTTCACAAACAGATCACAATACTCACAGGATCGAATATTAACAAGACAAAACAGCACTGAGGAACAAAAATCGGGAGCTTACATAGAACACATAATCACAAAGACACAGGTGACACAGATGAACATCAATACTAATGAGGGAACAAGGGGCGTGGTAAGGACACATGATCACAATCACAGGTGACACTGATACAACATTAACTAAGGAAACGAGGTAAAACACAAGACAATGCAAACACATAGCCCAAAACAACTGGCCATGTGTTTGCACACAAAACACGAGACAAATACATGACAGAGACATTGCACAAGTTCCTATAATCCCACATTTATATTTTCTAATTCACTAAATTCCACACTGCTGTGTTGATTGGACATCATGCTGGAAAGATGCTAATAATTTTTTTTTATTTGTGGAGGACAAAAACAAAACAAAAAAACATCTGTCTTTGTTTCAGTTAATAACAATACCATGTGCTATTCCATATGTTCTGACACTTCTGCAATTGTAAGCACAATGCCACAGCACACTAGTGTGAAAAGCATCAAATTATATATATATATATTTTTTATACCATTGATGGTAATTAAAATCACTGGTTTGCCTGGTAACACAGTGAAATTTGTGCCTCCACAGGAGCAGTCTGGCACCTTCACAGTTGGCAAAATGCAAGCTGGCAAAAATAAGGAAAACAAATAATTTAGATGATCTGTAACTGTCTGCAGACATACATTGAACAGCAAAATTAAAGCTTTCTTGAGAACGTACCTTGCTCATGGGTGCAATATCCATCTTCCCCTTTAATGATGCATGTGGTTGGAGGAATGGCTTCAAAAAAACCACGAATCACGCATTCCCTGTTGTGGAGTGGCTGTTTTTTGTGATGCAATACATCACAGTCCCCACAGAACCACTCCTCAGGAAGACACTCTCTGCACCTAGGGAGAAAAGAAAACAATATTATAATATAATACATTATTTCAGGTGAATAACTCATATAAAGTACTGTATACTCTATTTAAGCTATTCCACTTTTATGAGGTTTGATTTAATTGTAAAGGATTGCATAGTGGCTCAGTGTTTAGCACTGTCACCTCACAGCAAGAAGGTCCTAGATTTACTTTTCTCATTAATGTGTTTTTCATCTGGGTATCTAAGTCTTCTCCCATCCCAAAAGACATGTATCTTAGCCTATAAAGCAGGGCACTCAGCAAACCTACCCTGGGTAATTTAAGTTTGGTATTAATGAAAACCAACCTAATAACAGCAGGCTCGTTGCAAAGGCAACACAGGGGATGACCAACAGCCTCTTTTGAAATAAGGCATTTTAGGTGGTATGGCCTTGCTTCTTTCCAGCGCTCTGAGGCTTTCTGCTGCCGAAAAGACCATGATGATGCAGAGCTACTTTGAGGCTGAGCAGCAGAAGGACATGACGCCAAAATATCAGAGAGCCTCTCCATATTTTTTTCTGTAAAGAAAATCCAAAAATAAAGCTGTAAGGGATCATTCACTATAGATAAGGAACAATTAAAAGTCAACTGATCAGTATCAGAATGAACACTTTTTTTATACTGTACATTCATAAATTCATCACTGTGAATTACCAAATTCCTCTTGAGGATGTAGTCTTGTTGAGGTTGCAGTAAGTGGAACCTCCACACTGGATGACAGGGAGCACTCAACCGTGGGGTATGTGGCTGTAAAACAAAACATAGAAGAATAAGAACAAGTTAGGCTATCACACTCTATTCTTGTTCTTCTTTTCAAACTATATACTAAACAATTTATGAAATCAGACATATTTTTGTTAAGTACTTGGTAGTGTCTTCTACAATAGTGTCACTGAAAGGTTTATCTACTTTTTAATGTCTTTTTAGATATTTGAATATTTTAAACTCTCAATAAACAATTACATTGTTCTATTTTGAGTTGGTCCAACATTGTCATAGTAAATTCCTACAAATGTCAAATAATTCAGATATAACCTGTAGCGGAGGCTTGGCGTCGCCCTCCTCGCCTCCCCCTCGGCTTACCACGTCCTACAGAGTCCCTTTTAGAGGTGTGTGGAGGGTCTCGTACACGTTTCCTCTCATCAGCTGCTCTCTGTGTATTGGAGTTAATATTTCTTGTAAGACTGATGTTGATAAAAGTACGGTAACCAAAAGGCAGGTAACTTGTGAAAGGAAAACACAACATAGGGTGTTAGTAAGGTGTTGAACAGCTTAAATGAGCCTTGGAATAGATTCTCAAGTCTCTGTAACTCAGAGGGATGGAACTGCATATACTATTATTATTAGTATTATTATATTCCCTTATTAACACATGTCACAGAGCATGGCAGGATGCATCATGCAATATACCTGTATTAAATCTTCTGCACTCATCATTCTTACATATTCCTCATCACGTTTTACTTTAATTTGTTATGTTTGTTATAAAATGATTGAGGTGTACAAAAACTCTAACCTTGGCTTCAGCTAGAATGTGTTCATGTTTCAGCTCCAGAGCCATGCGTCTCCCCTCTTGGTAGTGTGGATCCTTTGAATCAAGTTTATGCTTGGTGGCCATTGCAATGCAGTCAGATACAGACAGACAGTCAGATACAGACAGACAGACAGTCAGATACAGACAGACAGACAGTCAGATACAGACAGACAGACTGACAAAGATGGGTGAGACAGACAAGTAGACAAAGACAGACAGGGAGGAAAGAAAGAGCAATAGATAAAGACTGTGAGATAGATAAAGATTGAAGAGATGGACAGAAATATAGATAGTGAGAGAACAGAGAGGATGTAAGATATAGAAAATAATGAAGAGATAGAGGTTGGCTCTTAAAAGTGCCTTTGGGTTTTGAAAATCAGGTTCGGATAGGTTCGACAGGTGATATGTTTGACAGGATCTGCAGGGAGAACAACAGAAAATGTTAATTGTGTAGTGTTATGTTGATATAAGATTTAAAAAGTGTACCCTAATATAGTGAGTGATTCCCATTTTCTAATAAATGCTTAGGATAAATAAATACAGATTCACGTTGTTCCTATTTCTTGTGCTACTTTTTTAATGGCGCATAACATGTGTCTAGGGTTCAGTGTGTGTTCATATGTGCAGTATAACGTTAGACCAAGTGATAATATTGTTATTACTGACACATTACAGTGAAAAAAAGCATGTGATGTATATATATATATGTGTGTGTGTGTATATGCATATATATATATACTTATATATATCACATGTTTTTTTTATGTAAATACTCATTATATATATATATATATATATATATATATATATATATATATATATATATACACACACATCTAGAACCTATATCTAGGCCTAGAAAATGTTTTTTTATAAACACGTAATTTTATTAATTTTGGACGTGTAAATGCTCATGAATTCATTTTGCTTATTAGACTATTGTAAGCGACTTACCGTGGTGGAATCGCGCTGGGCAATGGTTTCTGCGATGGTCGCACACAGTGACGTATTGCACAAAATTGCGCCAAAATGTCGAAATAATTAAAAAGTACAGTCTTAATATTTTATATCCGTGCTCAAAATTTTAAAGGGGTCAGCGTAAATGTCCAAGTGAAGGAACACGAGTATGTAGCCATTACATTTAAACACATATCACTTCCCAGAATGCATCCATCTCTTTGCCAAAGGATATGTCCATATAAAGCAATAAACATTTCTGCAGTAGGCTATATAATTAATTTATTACAACTTCATAATCAGTATTGAGATGAAAGTTCTATAAAAGTAGGCTATTCTGTTTTTTAATTTTTTTGGCGCAAAAAAAAAGCAAAGTAGGCTCACTATAAGCCATTGCAAATTGAAATACCATCGACAATTATAAAATATCCCACAATAAAATAAGGCATGTTTTAAGCATATAGAATATGCAGTACTGTAATTATGTAATTGTAATGTAGCCCAAAATTAAAGACGGCTTTGAAATACATTAGATTGAAATTCGTGTTGTGTGGCACGAAAAAAAGAAGGAAATTCGTGCTGAAGGACACGAATCAATTCGTGTTGAGTAGCCAACCGAATATAAAGCAATACAACAAGGATTAAAATCTCCTGATTAAATGTTGAGTAATGTAGCCCTTAAAGTTTGCAAAAGGAATAGCCTAACATTTGAGGATAAAACAATAGTGTGCTCTCGAAAGAAAGACGTGGTGCATACGCCCCATTGAAATACATTAGATTGAAAGTCGTGCTGAGTGACACGAAAAAAGAAGAAAATTCGTGCCCATAGACACGAATCAATAGATTCATGTTGAGTAACCTACCGAATATAAAGCAATACAAACGAGGATTAAAATCACCTGATTAAATGTTGAGTAGCTAATGTAGCCCTTAAAGTTTGCAAAAGGAATAGCCTAACATTTGAGGAAAAAACAATAGTGCTCTCGAAAGAAAGACGTGGTGCATTCGCCCCATTGAAATACATTAGATTGAAATTCGTGTTGTGTGGCACGAAAAAAAGAAGGAAATTCGTGCTGAAGGACACGAATCAATTCGTGTTGAGTAGCCAACCGAATATAAAGCAATACAACAAGGATTACAATCTCCTGATTAAATGTTGAGTAATGTAAAGTTTGCAAAAGGAATAGCCTAACATTTGAGGATAAAACAATAGTGTGCTCTCGAAAGAAAGACGTGGTGCATACGCCCTATTGAAATACATTAGATTGAAAGTCGTGCTGAGTGACATGAAAAAAGAAGAAAATTCGTGCCCATAGACACGAATCAATAGATTCATGTTGAGTAACCTACCGAATATAAAGCAATAAAAACGAGGATTAAAATCTCCTGATTAAATGTTGAATAATGTACCCCTTGAAGTTTGCAAAAGGAATAGCCTAACATTTGAGGAAAAAACAATAGTGTGCTCTCGAAAGAAAGACGTGGTGCATACGCCCTATTGAAATACATTAGATTGAAAGTCGTGCTGAGTGACACGAAAAAAGAAGAAAATTCGTGCCCATAGACACGAATCAATAGATTCATGTTGAGTAACCTACCGAATATAAAGCAATACAAACGAGGATTAAAATCACCTGATTAAATGTTGAATAATGTACCCCTTGAAGTTTGCAAAAGGAATAGCCTAACATTTGAGGAAAAAACAATAGTGCTCTCGAAAGAAAGACGTGGTGCATTCGCCCCATTGAAATACATTAGATTGAAATTCGTGTTGTGTGGCACGAAAAAAAGAAGGAAATTCGTGCTGAAGGACACGAATCAATTCGTGTTGAGTAGCCAACCGAATATAAAGCAATACAACAAGGATTACAATCTCCTGATTAAATGTTGAGTAATGTAAAGTTTGCAAAAGGAATAGCCTAACATTTGAGGATAAAACAATAGTGTGCTCTCGAAAGAAAGACGTGGTGCATACGCCCTATTGAAATACATTAGATTGAAAGTCGTGCTGAGTGACACGAAAAAAGAAGAAAATTCGTGCCCATAGACACGAATCAATAGATTCATGCTGAGTAACCTACCGAATATAAAGCAATAAAAACGAGGATTAAAATCACCTGATTAAATGTTGAGTAATGTAGCCCTTAAAGTTTACAAAATGAATAACAATTGTGAAAAAACAATAGTGTGCTCTCGGAAGAAAGACGTGGTGAAGGCACGAAAAATACGTCCCATTGAAATACATTGAAAGTCGTGCTGAGTGGCACGAAAAAAAGAAGGATATTTGTGCCCTTTGGACACGAATAAATAGATTAATGTTGAGTAGCCTACCGAATATAAAGCAATAAAAACGAGGATTAAAATCTATTGATTAAATGTTGAGTAATGTAGCTCTTAAGTTTGCAAAATGAATAACAATTGAGAAAAAAACAATACTGTGCTCTCGAAAGAAAAACGTGGTGCAGGCACGAAAAATACGTCCCATTGAAATACATTAGATTGAAAGTCGTGCTGAGTGACACGAAAAAATGGGGAAACTCGTGTCCATGAACACGAATCAATAGATTAAATTTCGTGACTATGTCACGAACTGCCGTGAGACTGGGTTGTCTATGGACATATCCTGACAGAGGTTTCCTGAGGTAAAGTAGCCTACTTTTTAAACTATTTTATTCAAATAACTTTTAAAAACTTATAACTCCAATACAAATATCAATGACAATTAAAAGTATTAAGAAAACGTATATCAAATCTTGAATTATCAAAAAAATGCGATCTGAGGGAAAAAAATAGTTTTTCTCAGGCTATGTTTCAAACACATTAATAATAATAATAATAATATCAGCCCCCATATAAAACCCAATGAATTATCACTTGACGGGCCACCTTTTACCAACTTTAATGTTCACGTAAACGGGTTTTGCTACCGTCTACACTTCAGCTCCGTCAATAACCGTTAATGTCGTTATACCTGTGTGACGTCATTTGGGCATTTGCGCGAATGGAGAATATCTAGTCAAATTGAGAAAAACTCTTTGGTTTTAGAATCACACCCGTCAAGGTGTTAGTAAAAATGAATAATTTTACAATTATTATTAACAATATTTTCACTCTGAAGGAAAGCGCGAGCTCCGTCTAGAGACAGAGCACATTTAGGCTACGCCCACACCGGGGATTTTTTTTTTAACAGTGTCCATTGACTTTGCATTTTTCCATGTCATTTCGGACTTATAACGAAAACATTTTCCGATGTTATTGTACATATTTACACAACTCAACCATTAATAACATGAAAGTAATTATTCTTTGTTCTTTTTTATAGTGTTAACTGACATCTGACTGTGGTAAGTGAATCAATCTAATAAGTTAGTCATCCTAAATCTCTGATTTGGCATGATGCTCAAAAATGATCTAATGAAAAACATGTGTAATTTGAACAGTAATGTCTGAATAGTGTTTTTGTGTCTTTTTCTGTCTTGCAGCAAGCAGCTAAAATACACCCCAACGGCTCTTTTGAGAGCCAAAGCACTGACCATCTTTGGCTTTTTTGTGAGTATATTAGACACTTTCTTAGTATTTGCATTTAGATCAAACATCATGCAGCAGGTTAGAGTCATAAGTAATGCCTTATACAAATTAAACAAATATATATTTTAGAAAACAATTTAGCATCATCTCTAATTAAAAATGTTCACAATGATCATTAATGAATAAACAATCCATGTCAATTCATACGGTATGCAGTGTCTAACTACTAATGTTTTGGTCTTTTTCTCCACTTTGTTTTTGTGTCATCAGCAGCACCCCAACGGCTATTTTGAGAGCATCTTTGGCTTTTTTGTGAGTATATTTTTTTGACTGAGTGTCAGACACTTTTTTTAACATTTTTAATTATTAGTTTTGCCAACAGCATCTAAATAAAGAAAACATTTTTTTCTTTTTACAGACTGTTTCTTGCTTTTGTTTTTTGGCTCTTAGTGGCATATTACAAAAATCCTAACTTCAGAATCATATCTTGTTGGTTTAGTAATCATGGCAATTTCACAGGAGCTCATTTAGGACCAGTCCAGCACTATTGCAGAAGTGCATTAACTTATCTTAATCTTAGGAAAGCTGAAGCATACAGAAGAAAACCTCAAAAAGTGGCTTTACTTTATGACTCACTGGTGTCCAAAAACCAACATTACAATTGCAATACAATAGTCAACATAAGATGAAAAGTTTCTGTAATATGCCCACTAGGTTTAAAATTTCCAAACTAAGGCTGGCCTTTTTTATTCACATGTAGGATATAAATTTTTAAAAATCATTCAATCAATATTTAGGTTTAAAGTCATTTAACAATATGTGTGTAAAATGGCCATAAATCAGCAATAAATCATATTGATGTTTTTATTTATTTTATTATTTATGTACTGATTTTTAAGCCTCAAATATTTGCAATATAGGCTTACCACGATATAATACCGGTTATGAGGAACAATGTCGGCAGAGATGGGAGCAAGTCACGCATGTTAAAGTCGAAACCAAGTCCTTACCATCAAGTATCGAATCAAGTCTCAAGTCCCAGTGCACAAAAAAGTCACTTCCTACTAAGGATCAAGTCAAGTCACAGTATCAAGTTTGAGGGCACTTCCGAGCAGAATGTGCTGTATGATTTCTTATTTGCTTGCTTGCTAGTCTTGCGAATAAATGTTTGTTGTATTCTTCATACAACACTGAATAAGTGTCTTTATACAAATAAAATAATGTATATTGTCTATAGAGACAAATACAATTGTCCCTTCATTTTATATGGACAGCGATATATGTGTAAACATCTGGAAACTTGACCAATGTCTTCAATATTGGGATATAACAAAGTTAAATATTTAATTATAATCATCACACAGCTTTATTTGTAAACTTGTTTTATTGAACTGTATTGTCAGTACACAAAAGCTAATTTTTAATTTGTCATTCAAAATAATGGAGACCGATAAAAAAAAGTTTTACAAGAGATTTCTTACTTTTGCTAATGGACAAAATGAGTACTATAGCCTTCATCTCTCAGTTAAACCGGCTAATAGTTTATAATATATTAGCATAATATTGCTGTTAGCTCTGAAATGAATTAAACTAAGCAAGTTTCTTCAAATTTACTGTCTATATTTGTAAAAAGTTGAGACGTTTGACAGCATTTTTAGCATCCTAATCATTTGGATATATATCAGGTACAGTAGGCTTCATGCATATTTTTCTCAAGCAAAGACATACAAAGGAAAAATGTCAGCAAATTTAAGTTTGACATTAATTGCACTAAACTACACAATATTAACAATTATTTTGATCTGTTGACAACTAACCTTGGTGTCCTACACCCTTTTGAACTCAAACTAAAGACATAATTAGACTTAAAATAGAATGCCTACAGTTCACGAAACCTTTGGACTTCATGCATGATTGTAGTCTCGTCTGGAAGAAGACAGATAATAGTTATCATCAAGATATTACACATCTCCGGCCAGAAATGGATAGTCGTGACGTCAAAACCTACTACTGACTACTAATGTTTTTTTTTTTTTTGTCTTTTTCTCTACTTTTGTTTTTGTCATCAGCGGCCCAACGGCTCTTTGGATTTTTTGTGAGTATATTTTTTGACTTGGGTGTCAGACATTTTCTTAACCTTTTTAATTCTTAGTTTAGCCTTTGCCAAAAGGATCTAAATAGAAGTTATGCATCTACAATTGCACCTACAATTATGGCATCTTTCGGTTGCTGTCTACATTTTATCTTTTTACTATCTCTGCAATTTCATATCATTGAAAATAATGAATTCATGCAGCAAGTAATATACATTACATTAAATTGATTGATTATATTAGTATTTAGTTTGTCTTAAGGATGTATATAACTTTTTTATTATATTACATTAATATATTTTTCTTTTTACAGACCGTTTTTTGTTTGTTTTATTTTTTGGTTCATATTGGTGAAAGAGTAAGTATTATACAATTTTACTATCTATACCAAGTAATACAAAACAGACTTAGTGGCATATTAAAGAAAAATCTTAACTTCAGAATCTTGTTGGTTTAGTAATCATGGCATTTTCACAGGAGCTCATTAAGGACCAAAACTATTGCACAATAACATTTCAAAAGTGCATTAACTTATCTCAATCTTAGGAAAACAGAAGCATCCAACCTTGACAGAAAAAAAAAGTGGCTTTACTTTATGTAAAAAAACATAAACTTTACTTTCCACTGGTGTCCAAAAACCAACATCACAATTGCAATACAATAGTCAACATAAGATGGAAAGTTTCTCTAATATGCCTACTAGGTTGCAAATTTCCAAACTAAGGCTGGCGTTTTATATTCACATGCAGGATTTTTTTTTTTATTCAATCAATGTTTAGGTTTAAAGTCATTTAACAATATGTGGGTAAAAAGGCCATAAATTAGCAACAAATCATATATATATATATATATTTTTTTTTTTTTTTTTTTTTTTTGATGTACTGATTTTTAAGCTTCAAATATTTGCAATAGGCTTGCCACGATATAATACCGGTTATGAGGAACAAAATCGGCAGAGATGGGAGCAAGTCACACATGTTAAAGTCAAAACAAAGTCCATCAAGTCTCAAGTCCCATTGCACAAAAAAGTCAGTTCCTGATAAGGATCAAGTCAAGTCACAGTACCAAGTTTGCGGGCACTTCCGAGCTTGTCTGTTGTATTCTTCATACAGCACTAAATAAGTGTCTTTATACAAATAAAATGTATATTGTGGCAACTACACTTGTCCCTTCATGTTATGTCTAAACGTCTGGAAACTTGACCAATGTCTTCAATATTGGGATATAACAAAGTAAAAATATTTAATTATAATCGTCACACAGCTTTATTCCTAAAACTTGTTTTATTAAACTGTATTGTCAGTACATTAAAAATTAACTCAGGCTTTTGTTTGTCATTAAAAATAATGGAGACCGATAAAAAAATGTTTTACAGGCGATTTCTTTTACTTTTGCTCCATCTAATGGAAAAAAATAGTACTATAGACTTCATATCTTTAAAACGGCTAATAGTTTGTAATTATAATTATTATAATATTGCTGAAATGAATAAAACCAAGCAAGTTTCTTCAAATTTACTTGTTCTCCATTTGTAAAAAGTTGAGACGATTGACATTTTTAATCTAATCATTTGGATAGATCAGGTACACAGTACATGCATGTTTTTTTCTCAAAACAAGACATACAAAGGAAAAAGGTTTGACATTAATTGCACTAAACTACACAATATTAACAATTATTTTGATCTGTTGACAACTAACCTGTCGTGTCCTACACCCTTTTGAACTCAAACTTAAGACATTTACTAAATTAGAATGCCTACAGTTCACGAAACCTTTGGATTGTAGTCTCATCTAGAAAAGACAGATAAGAGTTTGTTATCATCAAGATAATACATTTAGCCTACACAAAAAAATATGGTAAAAAAAATAGGTGCCTTCCAATCGCACAAAAAAAAGAAAATATTATTATATTTTTTATATTATATTAGTAATGTCTTTCAATATAGCATTGCAGTATAACTTAGAAGAATCTAACTTTTTATGTAACTAACTTTAACAAATTTACGGAGCCCCTAAAGGGACCTGTGCAAAAATAAAAAAAGTAAGACTATCGCGTGCGCACGAGAAACATATCGCGTGTGCACGAGAAACTTTCGCGTGGGCACGAGAAACTATCGCGTGGGCACGAGAAACTTTCGCGTGGGCACGAGAAACTATCGCGTGCCCACGAGAAACTATCGCGTGCGCACGAGAAACGTATCTCGTGCGCACGCGATAGTTTCTCGTGCGCACGCGATACAATTTCCGGTTTGGGTACAATTTGCGTCACTGTCATTACTATGAGGAAAACAAGAGCATGGATGTGGATGCGCATGAATTAATCGAAATCTATTTTAAATTAGGACTTCTTTACAAAGACATAGTTTCTGTTCTTGCATTTCGACACAGATTATCACTGAGCGACATTTAAAACGCATATTGAGGTCTAGAAGTCTGTTTCGACGGAAAGGGTACTCAAATATTGAAGACGCGATTGTATTTATTCAGCATCAACTCCAAACTTCAGGTCAGCTCCATGGATACAGGTGGATGCATGCAAAGTGTAAAGAAAATGGATTGCATATCAGAAAAGAACATGTTCGCTTCATTTTGAGCTCGTTAGATCCTGGTGGTGTAGAATGGAGAAAAGTCCGACGTCTCCATCGGCGTAACTATTTTGCAAAAGGACCAAATTACATCTGGCACTTTGATTCTTATGACAAACTGAAGCCATATGGTATTTGCATAAACGGCTGTATTGACGGCTTTTCAAGAAAGATCATTTGGCTGAATGCGTACACAACAAGCAGTGACCCGAAGGTCATCGGAGGATATTACATGGAAACAGTGGAGAGTTCAGGTGGCTGCCCTAGAATCATTAGAGGCGACTGTGGCACAGAGAATGGGCACGTGAGAGACTTCCAGCGTTTCCTCAGACGCAACATTTTACAGGAATCTAATATTGACTGCTACATAGAAGGTGCAAGCACAGCCAACCAGCGAATAGAGAGTTGGTGGGGATTTCTCAGGAAAGAATGCATGGAATTTTTCATCTCTTTGTTTGGTGACCTCAAGGACAGAGGATTGTTCGACGGGGGATTTTTGGATAAAAATCTCATCCGATTCTGTTTCTTGGGAATTATTCAGGTGAGTTGAGAAGGTCTATGGCTACTTTTCCTTTTAAAGTTAACGATGTTGTTTTGTATAGCCTAATTTAGCTACTTATCAAAACATTTGGTTCTCTTTTTCCAAAGCATCGCGCATTCATGTTATTATTCATAATAAAGATTATCACAAGTAAACACAAGATTTTGACGCCTATAGTATGTATCCAAAGGTTTGTGCGGAGTGTGTTGAGTATGGCGTTATTTTTTAGTCAGAAGTTATGAGCGTGTAAGACATGCTCACGAGCACATTATGTTATTTCACACGCGCAAAAATGAACCTTCAGCTGGCATGATAAAAGTACTCGCGCACAAATTCAACAACCGAGAGGTGTACAGGTAGCTGCGAGCGAGCGCCTGGCATACTCTCATAGGTTAACTCTGCTTGGACAGTGGAATCCTGCTCGCGCGCAGCGGGCTTCTGCTCGCGGGGTGCTGTTTTGCTCGCGCAGTGGATTTCTGCTCGCTCAGCTGATTTTTGCTCCCTCGAGTCTACATGACTTTTGACAATTTGGGGGCGGAACCAAGGAGGGCACTGACCCTCTTATGATTGGTCACTTTCATCGTAATCACCATAGACATAATAAATTCAACCACAGGGACATCCTTGTACCTTGATTGACAGCTCTCATTACAGGAAGCACGGAGTCAAAGTATCTGACGGAGTTTTTTTTTTTTTTTTAAATGAATTTAAACTGTATATAAAATCCTTAAAAACTTTGAAAGGTCCTTAAGCACAAAAAATATATGATACCCTAAAACACTTCCCAACTGAGATAAATGGATGAACAAAGACTGAATTCTCCCCTTATGTCATGTTATGTTATATTATAATTCCTTACCGTTTATTTATTTAAATGTTTATTTTCCTTACAAATATCCTTATTTTTGTACTAAGACTACATTTATATTCTTGTTGTATTAAGAGCTGCTCCCTCTGACTATATTTTCCTTGTATCCTATTCTAAAGAAAAGGAAGTTATGCAGCCATGTTTGTCTGTAAATCTTGATATTTCAATAAAAAAAATAAAAAAAATAAAAATAAAAAAAACTCCGTCAGATACTTTGACTCCGTGCTTCCTGTAATGAGAGGTGTCAATCAAGGTACAAGGATGTCCCTGTGGTTTTGATTACGATGAAAGTGACCAATCATAAGAGGGTCAGTGCCCTCCTTGGTTCCGCCCCCAAATTGTCAAAAGTCATGTAGACTCGAGGGAGCAAAAATCAGCTGAGCGAGCAGAAATCCACTGCGCGAGCAAAACAGCACCCCGCGAGCAGAAGCCCGCTGCGCGCGAGCAGGATTCCACTGTCCAAGCAGAGTTAACCTATGAGAGTATGCCAGGCGCTCGCTCGCAGCTACCTGTACACCTCTCGGTTGTTGAATTTGTGCGCGAGTACTTTTATCATGCCAGCTGAAGGTTCATTTTTGCGCGTGTGAAATAACATAATGTGCTCGTGAGCATGTCTTACACGCTCATAACTTTTGACTAAAAAATAACGCCATAGTTGAGCACGGATGGAGGCGTCGGCGTGAACACTTGCATTTTCCTATCAACAGAACAGTGGAAACAACTTCAAATAGGCCTACTCAATTTGTGGTCATACAGAAAAGAATAATACATCATTTGCAACTACTTTTTTGTGTAAACTCACAATAACAAGAAAACGTTGTGCTTTTGTAAAATAAAATAAAACAATCGGGCGCGCTTTTCATGATCTCCGTGAACTGGAGCGCGTCTCAAAAATGAAAAAAGCATAGCCTCACAGCGATGATAAATATAGGCTACCTATATAAAGCTTGAAATGTCCACTTTTAAACGGATAGGCTATGTATGAAGATATGTTTGCAGCCGACACATTTTAAACATTTTAAACACTAGTTTATTATTGCAGGACAACCGGCAGATTACACTTTTTATCTAGATTTAACAGATTACACTGCAACGTGAGTATAATATAAGGTTTTGATTGTACTTTATTGTAAGGCTGCACAATGAATCGAATTTGTAATCGCGATCACAATTATGGATGCCACAATTATGTAATCTTTCAAAGGCACAATTACAAAAAGTCCACTTACATTTTACTGTGTGCTTAAGATGTGTTTTTCTTTCTTTCTAGCTTATCTTAAGGGTCTTTTCCCCATTGTTTTAATTTTAGTTAGTGTAACATTATAATACCATGAATATTTTTACTTTGGTTTGGTTTGTTTAAATATTTGACATTTGAGGCTTAATGCTATAGAAAAGCAATGAAAATGTTTCAGGAGGAGTTTTCAATTGGTTTATTTTGATATAACAATATGGCATGCAGTCGCTTCAAACAATGGCATAAAGCTGTTCAAAATATCATTCAATGTAAATATTGATAATGTAATTAATAATCGCAATTACAATTTCAAGGCAATAATCGACAATTATGATTTTTGGTCATAATCGTGCAGCCCTACTTTATTGTACACTTTATTGTACTCGTGTTTTGTTTAAATGAATTTATAAATGAAATAATTAAAAAGGGAAGAAAAAATAGAAATACACATCTAAATTAAATGAATGAACAAAAAAAAAATCATAAAAGAAGTAATGTGGGAAATATGCTTTAAAGACTAGGCAAAATAAGGATGAATTCAAAAATATCTGTCAATGAATTGCTGACGTGCACGAAAACCAGCCATGTATTGGGCATTTCTTGCGGAACTCCTGCCAAATAATGAGATAATATTAAAAATATGGCAGTTCCCTTACGAAGGGAACTCAACGATGCGTCGATCGACGCCATGGGAACGCCCCCAGCGTGACTGCGTCTGAAGCATCTATGTCAACTAGTCCAATGGAAAGAATGAGCGTCACGGGCGGGTGACGTCATGACCAGGAAATGATAATAGCACATCCGGTGCAAACCGGCATTAGCTTCTGTTGCCTCAGCAAGCGATCTGTGTTATACTGTCTCTGTCTATTTATTGTTGTCTGTTGCAATTTATTCGGAAACGTTATGGCGAAACAAATGTACAAACAGTGTGTTCCTCCCTGCCCGCGTTATTTAACGGGTGGGGACACACACGAGCTTTGTGTCATTTGTTTGGGAGTGGAGCATGCGGTCTCAGCCTTCGAGGAGGCTGAGTGTCAACACTGTGAAATGCTACCGCTCCGCATGCTCCGCTCTCGCCTGTCACTCTTTGATGTAAAGAGTGGGCAGGCTCGCGATCCTCAGGGATCAGGACCCGCGTCTGCCGAGGCGGCGCGGAGAATGCATTCCTGGGGATCGCAGAAGGATCTTTCGGAGGGGTTGGAGACGGGTCCCTTGGCCTTTTCTCCTTCCTTACCCGGAAGATCCAGCGCTCTCCCCCCGGTGTCGGAAGCACGCTCTGCGGTTTCTTCCGCCCGGGGAGAGAGCACTCCATTACTTCAATGCTCTTCCTCCGAGGAGGTCGATGTTATGAGTATGGAGAGTGAAAGCACACACATGGGGGAAAAAGATTCACAATTTATTTCCCCAGCATATGATGAGCTGGTGGATGTTATGTCACGGGCTGTAGAAAAATTAAATATTGTATGGCCATCTGAGAATAAAAGCGCTCGTCCTAAAAGTAAATTAGATGAGCGCTTTTTATCGTCCACGACATTATCTCCACCACGAGAGCTTCCCTTTTTTCCCGATCTCCACAATGAAATATCAAAATCGTGGAATAAACCGTACTCTTCACGACTTTTTAGCCCTCAAGTTAAAACTTATTCGAGAATAAGAGGGCTAAAAGAGTATGGTTATGAGGCGATGCCCCAGGCGGAACAGAATTTAGCTAGCTATCTTTCGCCTGGTCCCGCATCGTCCCTGAAAGCCTCGGCTTTGCCCACTAGACCGCTTAAAGCCACCTCGGTTTTAGTGGGCAAAGCTTATACGGCAGCAGGTCAAGCTGGAGCATGTCTGCATACAATGGCAGTGCTACAGGCGTATCAAGCTGACCTGCTGGGGGATCTGGATAGTAGTGAGGGAATTTCTCATGACGATATTCAAGAACTTCGTCGTGCTACCGATCTTTCTCTCAGGGCTACTAAGGAGACCGCCAGAGCAATTGGGCGGTCTATGGCAGCCTTGGTAGCTACTGAGAGACATTTATGGTTAAATCTGTCAGAGATTAAAGAAAAAGATCGAGCTTTTTTATTAGATGCTCCGCTTGAACCTTCTGGTCTCTTTGGTGACGCAGTCCACGCGGTCGTCGAGCGATTTCAGGAGTCTAAGAAACAAGCTGACGCTTTTAAAAAGTTTATCCCTCGCCGTGTCCAGCCCCCTGGGGCTGCTGGGCGTGAGCAGCCCCAGCCGTCGAGCTCATCATATCATGTGCAACAGAAAGAGAGTGTTGCGTCTCGTGCACCTCCACGTAGACACTGGAGACAGACGCAACCCTCTCAGCCGAAGTCTTCTAAGTCGAAGCCGGATCTGAGGACCGTTCTTCAGGCGAAGAAGACTTCGGCTCAGAAAAAAAAAAGGTCCTGATGTTCATGCGTCAGGCCTGTGAGGACAGCCCCGACCGAAGTAGAGCGGTGTACACCTCATTATACGGTGCCCGTTCCATTTCGGGGTCCTCACGAGACCGTTCTGCCAACCCTGCCACCCTTGGTGCTTCAGGGCGCAGCGGTCTCCAGCGAGTCGCTGATGCTATGCTGCGGCACAGCATCGGTTCCGCGCCCTCTGAGGGGGGCGTTAGAGCAGCCAGTTCAGGTAGTTCCTGCCATGATGTTTCAGGCTCCAGAATTAGCTGTCTCAGTAACACCAGAGACCAGCCTCGAGAGGCTGGTTCCCTTAGTAAATTTTCTGGCAGCGTGGAAGCTTCTGCCGAATATTTCTCGTTGGGTCCTGCAGATTGTAGAAAAAGGATACAGAATCCAGTTTGGTTCTCGTCCTCCTCGTTACAACGGGGTGTTGCCCACATTGGTGCATCCCGAGCAGGCTCTGGTAATGGAGCAAGAGGTAAAGGCCCTGTTAGCGAAAGAAGCTATAGAACAGGTGTACTCACCCGACCGAGAGTCGGGTTTTTACAGCCGTTATTTCATTGTTCCAAAAAAGGATGGAGGGTTGCGTCCTATTTTAGATCTTCGTTTGTTAAATCGGTCAGTTCAGAAACTAAAGTTCAAAATGCTGACACTCAAACAGATCGTGACTCAAATCAGATCCGAGGACTGGTTTGTCACGATAGATCTGAAGGACGCCTACTTCCATATCTCCATCCTCCCTCAGCACAGGAAGTTCCTAAGGTTTTCTTTCGGGGGCAAAGAATACCAATATCGGGTTCTTCCGTTCGGTCTAGCTTTATCACCCCGCACGTTCACGAAATGCGTGGATGCAGCATTAGCCCCTCTCAGGCTTCAGGGCATACGTATTCTGAACTACATCGACGACTGGCTGATTCTAGCGGAATCAGAGCAGTTGGCGGTTCGGCACCGAGGTGTCGTTCTCGCTCATATGCAGATGTTGGGGTTGAGGCTCAATGCCAAGAAGAGTGTGCTTTCTCCAGTACAGAGAACCACTTTCCTTGGTGTGGTATGGGATTCAGTGACGATGCGGGCCATCCTATCGCCCGTTCGTGTAGCTGCTATCCTGTCAGCCACAAAAGAGCTGAAGCTAGGCCAGTCACGCACTGTAAAACAGTTCGAGAAACTGTTGGGTCTTTTGGCAGCAGCGTCCAACGTGATACCTTTTGGCCTGCTGTACATGAGGCCTTTACAGTGGTGGCTCAGGACCAGAGGGTTCTCCCCGAGGGGAAACCCACTTCGTATGATCAAGGTCACGCGGCGTTGCCTTCGTGCCTTAGTTATATGGAGGAAGCACTGGTTCTTAACCCAAGGTCCGGTGTTGGGAGCTCTTTGCCATCGAGTTACTATCTCGACAGATGCTTCCCTCACCGGCTGGGGAGCGGTAATGGAAGGCCGCTCGGTTCAGGGTCTGTGGAAGAGTCATCATCTCTCGTGGCACATAAATTGCCTGGAGATGATGGCTGTCTTCAATGCGTTGAGGCAGTTCCTCCCAGACCTGAGGGGCCATCATGTGCTCGTACGAACAGACAACACATCAGTGGTCTCTTATCTGAACCGTCAGGGGGGCCTGCGTTCGCGTCCGCTTTGCAAACTGGCGCACCAGATCCTCCTGTGGTCTCTGGGGAAGGTACTCTCTCTGAGGGCAGTGTATATTCCTGGGGTCCAGAATATAGGAGCAGACATCCTGTCGAGGCAGGAGCTGAGGCCAGGGGACTGGAGACTCCACCCCGAGGTGGTGGAGAAAATCTGGGAGTTTTACGGCCAAGCACAAGTGGATCTGTTTGCGTCTCAGAATACGACGCACTGTCCTCTGTGGTTCTCCCTTACTCACCCAGCCCCTCTGGGGCTGGATGCTATGGTGCAGACGTGGCCGAGGCTACGTCTGTACGCCTTTCCCCCTGTTGCTCTGCTCCCAGGAGTTCTGGAGCGAGTCCGCCGGTATGGAATAAGCCTACTGCTAGTAGCACCACGCTGGCCAAGTCGGATCTGGTTTTCGGACCTGATCCATCTCCTAGATGGTCCTCCCTTCGAGATCCCGATCAGGAGAGACCTTCTGTCTCAGGCCGGGGGCACAATATTTCACCCTCGACCAGAGATTTGGAACCTGTGGGTTTGGCCTCTGAGGGGGCCCAACTCATAGAGAGTGGTCTTTCAGCCGAGGCTGCTGAGACCATTCTAAGCTCCAGAGCCCCAGCTACTAGGAAACTATATGCGCTTAAATGGAGAGTTTTCTCTTTATGGTGTTACCAACATCAGTGGGATCCAGTTAACTGTTCTGTGAACACAGTACTCGAGTTCCTGCAGGAGCGCTTTACGTCAGGCCTATGTCCTTCCACGCTCAAAGTCTACGTGGCGGCCATTGCGGCTTACCACGCCCTGGTGGGGGGTACATCGTTGGGTCGAGACCCCCTGGTTACACGTTTCCTTCGTGGCACTTTAAGGCTGAGGCCTGCAACTCGCACTAGGGTGCCAGCTTGGGATCTTGCTATAGTACTAGAAGGCCTTTCTAGGGCTCCATTTGAGCCCTTAGATTCGGTTTCAGATAAGTTTCTTACCTTTAAGACTATCTTTCTGCTAGCTATTTCGTCCCTTAAGAGAGTTGGAGACCTTCAGGCCCTTTCGGTTTCCCCCACTTGCCTTGAGTTTGCACCGGGGATGGTCAAGGCATTCTTATATCCAAAACAGGGGTACGTCCCTAAGGTGCCGACCTTGACTCCGAGGCCTATTGTGCTGCAGGCTTTCTGTCCTCCTCCTTTTGCATCTGCAGACCAGGAAAGACTGAACCTCTTGTGTCCAGTGCGAGCACTGGACACTTATGTGCATCGGACTTCTTCATTTAGGAAGTCCGACCAATTACTGATTTGCTTCGGATCACCTAAGAAGGGTCTTCCTGCTTCTAAACAGACGGTCAGTAGGTGGATAGTTGAGGCTATTTCACTTGCATACGAGTACTCGGACCAGCCATGTCCTTTGGTGGTCCGAGCTCACTCTACTAGGAGTATGGCGGCTTCTAAAGCCTTACTATATGGGGTTTCTCTTCGGGACGTCTGTGATGCGGCGGGCTGGTCCTCTCCGCTCACATTCGTTAAATTTTACAGTTTAGACCTGGATGCTGCCCCAGGTTCTCAGGTGCTTAGTGCTTAGTTACAACAGACTAACACTCAGGTACTTGGAATTCTGGCGCTTTGGGTATTCTCGTTCCCATGGCGTCGATCGACGCATCGTTGAGTTCCCTTCGTAAGGGAACGTCTCAGGTTACTATTGTAACCATAGTTCCCTGAGAACAGGGAACGAGACGATGCGTCACCCTGCCATACTTCCTGCATCCCTGTGATCGGCTTGCTTCGGCAATTTTCGAAGCTAATGCCGGTTTGCACCGGATGTGCTTTTATCATTTCCTGGTCATGACGTCACCCGCCCGTGACGCTCATTCTTTCCATTGGACTAGTTGACATAGATGCTTCAGACGCAGTCACGCTGGGGGCGTTCCCATGGCGTCGATCGACGCATCGTCTCGTTCCCTGTTCTCAGGGAACTATGGTTACAATAGTAACCTGAGACGTTTTTCCCTATGGTATCGATGTCAAAATTGTGGCCAGTGAAAATGCGGAGTGGCTAGTAACTTTGAAAAACCACTAGCCACAGTGGCTGGTGAGCAAAAAAGTTAATGTCAAGCCCTGCATGTGAAGATTGTACTGTATCTTGAAAATTATTCTATTGTATCTCTTCTGTTATAAAGATGAAGATTGACATTTCGTTAATTAAGCACAATGTTGTAAAAAATCAATAACTTATTAGATGCGTTAGATGCGTTTTGACTACTTTTAGTATTTTGTAGTTATATCAGGTAAGCCTAATGAAGATATATTAACAAAAAATATTATATGCTATTCATATAGCCTATATATATATATATATATATATATATATATATATTAGTGGTGGGCATAGATTCATTTTTTTAATCTAGATTAATCTCACTGTAATCTTGGAATTAATCTAGATTAAAATGGCTCATTTGAATTCTGACGAAGGCATTCATAATATGTGTGCTACCCAAATAAATAACCTCGCAGGTAGTTTGTAATATGGGCAGGGGCGGAGACAGACTCTCAGTACAGTGGGGGCGGAGCTTTATCATGCGGCCCTCTGCTACCAAGTCATTTTAAAATTAAAACCGTAAAAAAAACGTAAAATATCTGATGAATGCATATGTAATAATGTGTCACTTGTTGAGCCAAGTAAGCTTATGTTAAATAAAACAAAGACTATCTCGTTCTTTTCTTTTTAATGCGCCCGATTTATATTTTCTCTCCATTTTCGTAAGTATTCTCTACATTATACATTCGTTAACGCCGATAACGGCCCACCACTAATATATATATATATAAATATATATATATATATATATATATATAAAATATTTTTATTTATTTAAAAAGGGCCTCGTTGATTAATTTTGCCTGGGGCCTCCACGCACTCAGTGTAGGTTCACCTCATACCCGCTACAATTGAGAAACTACGGAGCCCGGGAAGTCACCTGTGGGAGAAAAAAAAAAAACAATCTGTGGGGACGGTTTTGTAATCTGTATACGATCAGTTTATAAACCGTACTCACAAATTCTCAAACTGTTCCCTCGGTTTCACAAAGCACTCCATTTAATAATTAAGCAGCATTTTAAAAAATCATTCTACATTGAAAAATGCCACTACAGATTAAAAATGATATACCAATTGCAGTTTGAATAACTTCGTTTCAAACCTTTATCTAAAATTTATATTTGTATTGCAGGATGAATTGGATGAAACCGCACGTGTGTGGGATGCACATGTAATAAGACCTTCAAAGAACAATCGAGTGCCAAGCGGTAGACCCAATGTGATGTACTTATTCCCAGAGCTCTATAGAACGGAGAACTACATGTCGCCGGTGGACACAGGAGACCTACAGCTGTGCAAGACAGAATGCTCATTTCGATCGTCTATACCATGTGACAGTGATGTCTATGAGATTTGCAATACTCTTATGATAGAAGCTCACTTTGAGCTTCTAAAAGACTCGTACCAAGCAATAGACTTATACTTGCATCTAAGGAGTGAGTTATTGACCTTATTGTAACCTGCGCTCAGGGTGTAGATAAATAAAGGGGGTGGTGGCACCTTGTTTAAAGGATATTTGATACTTGTTTGATATTTGTTTTATTGATTATTATATTTTAACACAGACAATGTACTGATGACATCATCTAACGATGTTTACAAACATGGCTACTCAAACTCATGTTTTTCTTCATTATAATAAATTGTAAAAAAGAAAACAAAGAGAAAGAAAAAACGGCAATATATATTGAATGAATTAAAATTACAGTGCAAAAGAAACTCTGTTTTATTTATTTCACAGGAATATATTTTCATTACTGTTTACCTGAAATGTATAAACATTGTTTTTGTTTAGAAAACATTTCTAAAGTCAAAGTCGAAGAGCTAAATGGCTCTCAAACACATTGTTTAACAGGGTATTTAATTTAACCTGCAATGTACAAACATTGTTTTTGTTTAGAAAACATTTCTAAAGTCGAAGTCGAAGCGCTAAACGGCTCTCAAACATTGTTTAACAGGATATTTAATTGAATATAATTGCTACTGACTTGTAACATTAATGAAGACAAACTATAAACTCATGTACAACATCTAGACATACACTTTCTTCTTTCAGTTCAACTGAATGTATTTTTTTTTGTATAAAACTCAAATTTGATCCTGTCTCTTTAGAATAAAAATGTAAACTAACTTTAAAACCTTAAATTATAATTTAAAAACACTCAATCATTTAAAAAATTCTAAATTAAGTTGAAAAAAAATAAAATAGCAGTAAAAAAATATAGTATGACCAGTGGTGTAAAAAAAAAAAAAAAAAAAAACCTTAGTCAGGTTCTCAGTTCAGTTGATTCAGTTACAGAATATCCATAGCAAAGCAATCTCCACTTAGGACATTGTCAAACTCTGCACGAAATTCAGGGTAAGAGTTGTATGTACACGGCAAGTCGAGAACTGCTCCACATGTATGTGCAACAGGCCTGCGTCCAAGACCACATAATCCATTAAACATGACTTCGATTTTGTCTTTACACATGACAGTAGAGCCTGTACAGAATCGTAGGAATGTCTCCAGCTTTCTTTGGTCTAGGTTTTTCACGTAGCGCTGCAGATGATTAATGGTCAGCTGCTCTTGCTGGTTCAAGAAATCTTTTGCTGGCTTTATCATTTGTGCCACTTTCTTGGTTGTAGCTTTCTTTGACTCGTATGCTTCCAGTATGCTTTGTCTGTTTAGATTCAGAATGCCACTCGGCATAATGGTTCTGAAGCAGTCAATAATAAATTTGGGCTCTTGAAGGAGAACTTTGTGAGCCATTGTCAAAATAGCTAAACGGATGTTTTCTTTTGACGGCAATTGGTATGAGCCCATCCGTGAGAAGAGATCAAGTAAATCTTCTGCATCACTTTCATCCAGACTGCCTTGAACAGCTTTTTCAACAACGGACTGCTCTGAGGTAGACAAATATTTAAAAAATGAGGACATCAGGAGCTCTTCATCCACAGAGTCAATACCATCAATACATGCCAATATAAATGCTGGAGACAACCTGACAGGCATCACACCATGATCAATGTAGCCTTTCACCCACACTCTTCCAACAGCTTGCCACTCCCTCTCCAAGTAGTCTGGCCGCAGTCTTGGAACTCGTTCTTCTTCACCCTCACACTGAGCAAGAAAATCTTCCCAGAAGGCAGTGTACAGTTCCCGGGAGACTCCATCATCATCAATAGCATTTTCATTCGTGAATTCGATCCGCAGGACTTTTTTCATGACTTGGGGTTCCATGAAGATCTCCAAAACATCTTTGATTACATTTACCCTTCTTACCTTCACAGATTTGATCTCTTTCATGCTCTCAGATTCTTCAGATGCTTCCATAAACTGCCCTGCAGAAGATAATCCATCTAACTGACGGGGTTGATCATTTAATGGTGGACTCTGCAGAATTCAAAAATACTGTATTAGAACATGAAAAGATGACTTTACAAACACTGTTTTTTTGGGTGATTTTTCCCCCCAATCTGCTAGGACTACATCCAGTCAAGTATTGTTGATAATACTTTAATTTGTATCACATTTATGGTGTAAGTCATTGTAAAGTTTTTAAATACATTGTTATTGTACAGTGACATTTTACAAATTTAAGTGAAAGTTGAAATTCTGACAATTCTGTAATCATTAACTCACCTAATGTCACCTAAATTCAAAACTGTTTGACTTTATTATAGAACACAAAATTAGAATTTGTGGAAGACATTTATGCTGAATCTAACCATGTAATGAAAGTGAATTTGAACTTTCTCTAGAAAAAAGAATGGCAAATCACGTTACATTAAGCCTTCTGAATAATTCACTTTGAGAAACAGACATTGTTATATTCATTCTTGACAGACCAACCTTTAATTTCATTATATTGTAAAAAACTTTAAGATTCTCCTGTTGTGTTTCACAGATTAAAAGCCACACATAATACATGAAAACAGAAATGTAAGTGACCTATCCTTTTAAAGATTTTAAATATCTAAAAAATAATAATATTATAAATATAACTACCTGTCTAGGATCCCCATCTTCTGTATTCCAGGGAAGAGTGGAATCCAGAATGTCAAAACTATCATGAGCAATTCCAATCTGGATCTCTGAGTCCTCCAGTTCTAGATCATAAGAAACAGCAACAGGAGGCCCTAGATCTTCATACCCCAAATCATCAGATTCATGCAGATCAAGAGTGGATGCATAATTTTCCTCTTCAGAATTATGACTGGGAGAGAAGCTATCCTCCTCTTCAGTGGGTGTTGAATGACTGACAGGCACAGGATCACTTGTCTGAGGACGAGGCTGTCTTGACATTCTAGCAGCGTTTCTGGTTCGCCTAGTTGTCCTTGTCTGTTGAAAGGATCCATGAACAAAAAAATATTAAAAGAACACATATTTACAGTTTTTTTCGATTGCTAAACGACAGTGAGCACAACTGGAGCTACATGTGCAAAACTCTAACTACAGTCTGCACTACCAACAGTCCCCTGAGCTAAACAGTGCACATCACCTGCAAAACTCATTCCAAGCAACACAACTCTTTACACATGCCTCAAAACAGGCTCATGCAGACAAACACTATATACACAACCCTCACTGAGATAACACACACTGTCACTCAGAACACACTGAGAGGAAAAACACTAGCATCAAACACCAATACAGAAAATACAAACTTTTCATCTTTACAATTTGAACAATTTCAGTGACTTCATACAAAGTAATATTTTCTTCAAAGAAAAGAGTGACATTTCATTCACATGATTTATTTAAATTTTTAGAACATAACAATTCTTTAAGGTAAATGAAATTTAGCAGTTTGCTTCAATAGTCTGTAGTAATTTACAGAATTACAGTAATGAGGAAAAAAAACTAGAAACTAAAAGTACATACTGTAATTCGAACAAATAATTGAGGGGCTAATCCTGCCTCTCTCTAGCATCTCTAGCTGAAATTGCAATCAGCAGTGTTTGAAAGGCACAAGGCTGAAATCTATTCTGTTTTGAATGTGTGGTTCACAGTTTTGACAGCAGTGTGTTAGCATTTGAACAAAGTGCTGTAAATCCACAGTGTTGTGCAGGTTGTGGTTAAAGTCATGGGATAAGTGTGTAGAGTTTTGAAAACTGTGTTCAAGCACTGAAAAACGAACTTGAGTTTGGTCCACATGAACTGCTGCTGTGCAGACTGGAGTTAGAGTTTTGCACATGTAGCTCCAGTTGTGCTCACTGTCGTTTAGCAATCGAAAAAAAACTGTAAGCATAAACATCTACATACTGTATATAGCCTGTGTGTGTGTGTGTGTGTGTGTGTGTGTGTGTGTGTGAGAGAGAGAGAGATAGAGAGTGTGTGTGTGAGAGTGTGTGTGTGTGTGTGTTTGCGTGTGTGTTTGCGTGCGCGTGTGTGCGTGCGTGTGTGCGTGCGTGTGTAAATGTTGTTTTGCTCATAACTTTTGTTAAGTTATATTATCCATAACTTACCATTCTCGGCTCTCTTTCCAATTCAACAGGAAAATCTGAGGACGAGTCTGATAAAACATGTGGTGAATCCTCTAAGTCCGTTATTTCCATCGTGCATAAGTACAGGCGTATCATTTTGAGTTTACTCGGTTCATACAGTTCATTAACTGTAATATTTAATGGAATTGTGGTCTGACTGAAATCACGCATTTCAAAAGTATAGCTTTCAGCGCGACCTTTTGAAGAAATCCCTTTAGGAAAAAACAAATCCTTCCCCATCGCCATCAATTCCTCAACTGAAGTGTTCTTTTTAACCGTCAGATGTCGCGTTCCTCCTCCATGTCTTGTCCGAACTTGGTGAAATTCTTGTTTATGAAAATTAAGCCATCCAATTTCCAGGCGTCTGGTCTCTTTAGATGCATGTTTATTGCCGATTCCTGAAAGTTTGTTTAATAAAACCCCGTCATTTGCAGATGTACTGGCACCTTTTTGCATCTTGTCTCGTAATCTATGTAGTAGGCCTACAGTGGACTTGGTGGTTTCACATGCCGCGAGTCTTTGACGGCAAAATGCTCTAATTGCAAGACGATCCCCATATCTGACGATATATTTTGCCAGTTCGTCTTCAGTCATGATTGCAATGACACTTAAGTTAATCTAAAAGAAAAGGTCAGCTATAAATACATTTGCAACAAACATATGCATATGAGTGTCATGATGATCGACAAGGCCTAGTGGATCAATAATTAGGCTACTGTTACACAATTTACCTTATCTTCTTTTAGTTTTTCAATTGAATCTTGAGGAATATCCCGTGACCTCAAAAATTCAATAAATTCTTCTTCCATGTTCAGTTGTGATCTGCGATTATTGATGAAAAATGAGCTCCGTACATATCATTCCTAGTTCCACATTTGCATTAATGATGCTATAACGCAAACCGGAAATTGTAATGCGTGCGCACGCAATAGTTTCTCGTGCGCACGCGATAGTATCTCGTGCCCACGCGAAAGTTTCTCGTGCGCACACGATAGTATCTCGTGCCCACGCGAAAGTTTCTCGTGCGCACGCGATAGTATATCGTGCCCACGCGATAGTATCTCGTGCGCACGCGAAAGTTTCTCGTGCGCACGCGATAGTATATCGTGCCCACGCGATAGTATCTCGTGCGCACGCGATAGTTTCTCGTGCGCACGCGATAGTCTTAATTTTTTTATTTTTGCACAGGTCCCTTTAGGGGCTCCGTACAAATTAGAGTCAGTCTTCAAGAAAAAAAAATATTACAATTATAAGCACAAAACATTATCATATTTGCAAATTTCACTAAATTAAATGTCAGTAATTTTTAAATACCAATGAGTTGTTGTCATGGTGAAATCTCCAAACATTTGGTATCTTTGAAAATCCCCGAATGTGCTCTTTAAAGGGATAGTTCACTTTCACTGAAAATTCTGTCAGCATATACTCACCCTCAAGTTGTTCCAAACCTGTATGAATTTCTTTCTTCTGCTTAACACTAAAGAAGATGTCAGTAACCAATCAGTTAACTGGTCCAATTGACTTCCATAGTATATATTTTTTCTTACTATGGAAGTCAATGGGACCAGTTAACTGATTGGTTACTGGAATTCTTCAAAATATCTTCTTTAGTGTTCAGCAGAAGAAAGAAATTGATACAGGTTTGAAACAACTTGAGGGTGAGTATATGATGACAGAATTTTCATTTTAAATTTTCATTAAACTATCCTTTTAAAGGACATCCAGAATGTGACATGTTGTCAAAGAAATTCACAAAAATATTATGTCCACTACACAGGACACAATTCTATTCCTGGGTCCCATGAGGATATGTACATTTACATAAAATGTTGTTTACATAAACGTTTTATGTAAATGATTGTGCTTCAATTCTTATAGAAACATGGCACAAATGGGAGGTGTGAGTTCTGTTACCAAATGGAGGCGTGTCCAGAAAATCCTTCACAAGCTCCATTCTCCACAAATAAATGACACTGACACTCCAGTGGCAAGTCCCGAGGAATCTTTTATGCCAAATGAACCAACATGTGATGAAGACATGATCTGTGAGAACACAGACAACAACATTGACCTTGACAGTATCATTGATGATGATGACCAGTTCACTGACTGTATCATTGATGATGATGACCAGTTCACTGACTGTAATAGCAACTTCAGTGAGAACGAAGATTTTTTCAGTGACACACCTGACACTGGCAACTTTGATGACTTGCCAGATGAACTCCGTCAATGGGTTGTAGAGTCTGGAGTGACACAAAATGCAGCTGACAGCCTACTTAAAATTTTACATAAACACATACCCTCTCTCCCAAAATGTGTAAGAACTCTAATTAAGACATCACATTCACATAAGGTGAAAACAATCGATGGTGGGGAATATGTCCATTTTGGAATATTGGAACATTTGCTCCAAAAGAGAGATGGATTGCTGTCGCAAACTGACACAATCAAATTGCAGGTGAATGTAGATGGACTGCCATTATTTAAAAGCTCTCAGATGCAACTTTGGCCAATTTTAGGAAAATTTCCTTTTGAAAAGGATCCATTGTTATAGGTGTCTTTTGTGGAAACAGCAAACCACACAATCCAAACCAATATCTTCAAGACTTTGCTGAGGAGGTTTCCACACTAGAACAAGGTTTCACTGTTGATGAGAGGATGTTTCATCTGTCCCTGGACTGCTTCATTTGCGATGCTCCAGCACGATCATTCTTAAAGCAAACAAAGGGTCATGGAGGCTATAGTGGTTGCGATCGCTGCACGCAGGAGGGATCCTATGTGGGACGAAAAATTATGTTTCCCGAAACACATGCCACCCGGAGAACAGATGATTCATTTGCTGAACTTCGTGATGAAAATCATCACAGAGATCACTCCATACTCACCACATTACGTTTGGGAATGGTCACACAATTTGTGCTGGACTATATGCATGTTGTTTGTCTAGGTGTGACCAGGAAGATGCTTAACTTTTGGACCAAAGGCAACCTAAAATACAGACAGAGCTCCCATAAGATAAAAGCCATCTCAGAAAAACTTGTAGGGATGTCAAAGCACATACCTTCTGAGTTTGCGCGAAAGCCAAGGTCACTCTCGGAATTGGATCGTTGGAAAGCTACAGAGTTTAGGCAGTTTCTCCTGTACACTGGTCCAGTAGTACTGAAAGATGTTCTCCCAACCCCCCTTTACAACAACTTCCTTTCACTGTCCATCAGCATCTATTTGATGCTTTCTCCAACCCTGTGTGCCCATTAATGCAATTATGCAGATAACCTGATTAGGTACTTCCTTGAACAGTTCGGGACCTTGTATGGGGTTGAGGAGATGGTCTACAATGTCCACTCTCTGTCATCTCCACTGTCATCTGACAGATGATGTGAGGAGGTTTGGTCCCTTAGACTGTGTGTCTGCATTTTGCTTTGAAAACTTCCTGGGCCAGCTTAATAGAAAGGTCAAAAAACCACAACACATTCTCCAGTAAATGACACGTGTTGTTGAGAGACAGTCCACACAGAACAAGTCCACGTACCAACCAGATAAACCCAAACCCAAACCCTCGGTGGAAATCACTCAAATGGCCCAACAGTGCAAGACGGTGCATCAAGACTGCAATACAAAAGGGTCACACTTAAAAATGCTACAATAAAATGTAGGACAGGAGACAACTGCGTGATGATTGGTGGACAACTTGGCTTGGTGGAGAACATTTTGCATGACACCACCACAGAAGAAACTTTCATTCTGCTGAGAAGGTTTCTGGATCTGGCGCCACTGTACACAGAGCCAATTATCTCTACAGATATTGGCATCTACACAGCTTGTGAGCTTGCTGCAGAGGTTAAACTGTACAAGCTTTCTGATATTGAGGCCAAATATGTTTTGCTTCCATTTGGTTTGAAATGGGCAGCAACCCCATTGCTACATTTATATTGAAGCTTCAATTCAATCAGTTCTACACGTTGACCTCAAGTGATTCTGTCAACAAAAAAAACAAAAAATACAACAACAAAAAAATACAAAAAGATTAAACTGAAATAGAAAGATTATAATGTACATAGTTCTACAAAATAATGTACATAAATCTCAATTACTTGGCATATGTACTGCATCAACACAAGATGCCAAACTACACTGGTTTAAAAAAGCAAGTAGGTATTTATCAGAAGTAATTATATTAGTAGTTTATATGAGGGAGCTTGTGTCAAAATTGATTTATGACCCTAAATTATGATTTTTATGACAGGTTATGAAATATTAATGATTATGATTATGACATATTTATGACAGGATGTGCAGCTGGGAGGGGGTTTTATGACCACCAGGTGGTATGTGAACTTTTGACCCCGACCATATGTTTTCCGGAGTTTATGACTGTGTGTTTGTGTATGTGTGTTTATGACGGGGCAATTTGCTTGGTGTGACTGAGAGGAATGTAGGAATGTTTTTTCAGGGGGATGTCTTTTATTACAGCAGGATAATGCAGACAGAATGATGAAATTATGAACATGAAAAGGTTTGCCACGGATATGATTTTCATATGGATCGGCATCGTCCATAATATCTGTGGGAGAGAATAAGAAAAGAGTTTTAAGAAATACCATTCTGATTTAATAAAAGCAACATAACATTTTATTAAGTATTTAAAAGTAAGTTTTAAACATGTGATGAACTTAATGAGGTGATCTTTATGCGTCAATCTGCCTAAAGCAGTTTTAGCCCCTTAAATCTTTCTAAATAGATGAAAATGTCACAAGGAGTTTAAAGAAATATACCATTGATGTCATATAAACATTAGATAAATAAAATGAAATAAGCTGTTAATTTTATAAAACATTTAAATGTAAGCTTAAACTTTAAACACGTGTTGAACTCAGCATGGTGAAATGAGCCTCTGTTTGACTAAGTCTTGTCCTCTGTGAGTTTAAGAAATAAAAAAGTATTGTGCTTAAATCAAATAAATAGCGAATAATAGTTTTTATATTATGTGAAATAAAATGTTAAATTAACAAGCATTGTAATCTAATACACTACACTGACTTACAGATAAATAAACCATAAGTTTTAAACTTTAAACACATGATGAACTTAATGAGGTGATCTGTATGCGTCTATCTGGATAATGTCCCAGTCTTCTCCTCTATGAGTTTAAGAAAATACAGCGCATTGTACTTTAAATAATCATATAAATAAAATGAATTAAACTGTTAATTTTATAAAAACATTTAAAAGTAAGTTTTAAACTTTAAACATGTGTTGAATATAATGAGGTGGTCTTTGTGTCTATCTGCCTAGATTTAGCTTAAATCTTTCTGAGTAGATGAAAATGTCACAGATAGTTTTTTTCCTCTGTGAGTTTAAGAAATAAAAAAGTATTGTGCTTAAATCAAATAAATAGTGAATAATAGTTTATATTATTTGAAATAAGATGCTAAATTGACTATAAGTATTTAAAATAGTTTTAAGCATATGTTGAAGTGAACTCACCATCAGTGAAATTAGGAGGTCTTTCTGGCTCTGTTTAAAATCACAGATCTTGAATTTCTGAGCAGAAGAGCTGTGTGCTCGCCGTTTGCTAGAATGAAAATGAAGAGTGTCTCCATCATGACGGGGCTCACCGGCCCTCCCCATCCTCTCTGTGTAGCTGCAATGTATTAGCATTTGCCGTTTGTTTCAGGAAACCCCAACACTCTTCCAGTGCCTCCGATCAAACGAAACGCTTTGATCAAAAGCAATAAATAGATAGCCCGGACACCTGGTGTTTTACAATCAAAGACCATAAAATATCCGGACTCTGTTTCAAAGGGTTTCTTTGAATAGTTGGAGGGAGCAGACGCCACGATGTCTATGCCGTCCGGTAATTGTGCAAAAGTAATTTAAAGATAGCGCGAGTTCATGTGGTTTTACAGTACTTTCAGAGGTGTGCATTCTCATGGCTGAGGCGACGGGTATTTGATGTGTAAGGTGTTATCGGTATCATTTGGAGATTGCGAGCCATTTGTGCGTCCGGTGTGTGTGTGTGTATGTGTGTGTGTGTGTGTGTGTGCGTTTATGTATATGTGTATGTGTGTGTGTGTGTGTGTGTGTGTGTGTCTGTGTGTATGTGTAAGAGCGTGTGTATGAAGGACGAAATAACGTTTATAAAAGAGATTCACTAAACAATATTCTAGCATCTAATAACATATTTTAAATACTGATGTATACATTATTTTTAAGACGGTATGGGGTGAATTATATCATTATAGTCCGTATACTAGTGGTATAATATTATCGTAATAATACCTGGTGTAATTATAACATAGCAGATTTATCATATAGGTAGATTGTCAAATAAATATTATTTCGTTACATATCAATGGTTATAAATAGAGTCTATGTGTGTCGATATTATTTAATTCATTTTATAAATCATTATAACTGCTCAGCTGTTTAATACAGAATGGTTCTATTTCAGTGAGCCTTCTATATCTATATCGCCTGGCGTCAGCGTGTCTATGTATGGTGTGAATACATCCGTCTGCTACGGATGTTTAGAGTGTTTGGGATTTACACATCACACGTTTAACTGTCTGATCCGTGAATAAACATTAGACTATTCTCCTACCCCGTGGCGGATGAAATAAATCAGTTTACGTGGATAAATAAACACAATAATCTACTAAGCAATATTCTAACATTTATTAGGTTATTTATTGTTATTTTTAAATAGTATGAGTAAAACGAACAATGTCGCTTTTATTTTATTTTTATTTTATTTTAAGAAGATATTCACTGGTATAGTTGTATTTGACATATACATTTCATAGGATTAAAGTAGTCTCAAAATAAAAACTAAATTATAGGTCAGACCCCGAGCCGTTTTATTTAAAAACAATTTCCATCATGACTTATATAGGGACGATTAAAACTAAGCTTATCCCGCTATATACCTGGTTGAAATAAAAGGATGGATGTATAGAGATTTTTATTATGCAGTTGAATAACTTATTTGACGCAGTGAATAGTAGCGAGTAAATGATCAATTACGTTTTATTTATTTTGAGATGAAATATAATGTCCATCGTAGTAGCTTGTCACTACTGGTTTTAGCTACTTAACGCGAAGGTCTTTTTAAATTAATAAAAACGATTTTATATGGAGGAAATAAATAAAAACAAAATACATTTTAACGTATTATTATCTAATTTTGTATTTTTAAAAGCTAAGTGTAATTCCACGTGGTTCTTCTGAGGAGCTACGTAGATCCGCCCATCACCCCCTGTGGCGGGGAAAAGCAGTTAAAGCCAGCACGGCGGCCTCGCGCCGTCATTCGTGGTATTTTCTAAACCTCGTGTGGATTTGATCTTTTCAGACTCTGGACGCTGCAGTATGCCTAACGTTACTCACGGTAAGCTCTTTATTTTTTATTATTATTATTATTATTTATTATTTATTTATTTTTTACACGCAATGATGGCCTATGATATTTGATTTGAATACAGTACGATTTTAAACAGAAATATTGGAATTTTGTCAACGGTGTATCCGACGACCACTTGTGTTTTAATTAAAAAGATATTAATGAAGACTATGTTTAGAATAAAAGCTATTTTGAGTTATGATATAGCGATAGTGTTTTGGCTTGTCATACTATTGGTGTGGAAATGGGTACGGTAATGCTAGTGAACGCTGTAGTGCGATATACAACATCACATGATGGATGTTATAAGCTAAATGGTAGTACGTACATGGCTGTGGTGGTGAAGTGGAATAGTATCAACGATTGTGGTTCTATCTTTGTAGATTGTGTACATTTTAATTATTACATAGATCTGATACCAGCATTTTTATCTATAACTATTCATAAAGCTGTTTTCTTCTACCCATAATCAAGGTAAATAAAAACTCACGTAATGATATTCTCTAACACTAGATGTTAGTACTGAGTAATTCTGATCCCCCTTCTTCTCTAACACTAGATGGTACGGTTGTAATGATTTTTCGGTAACACCAGATGGTAGTATTGAGTAATTCTGATTTCTCTTTTTTCTGTAATGATGATGTGAGGTAATGAGATGAATGTAATGATCTCGGTCTAACACTAGATGGAAACATTCTGCTTTCATAACTTTTTATTATGTATGTGTTATTGGTTATAATTAATTTAAAACCCTGTTTAAATTTCTATTCTACAGATATTTTTTTTTTATTTTAAGGTTAGATATTTTAGGTGTGATAAACTTTTGCATTGTATATTTTATTCTAACTTTAACATCAATAGTGTTTGGTGATGAGATTGTGTGTCATTAGTTAGTAGAGTCCTATGTTTATTGCTATTCTATCTGAGAATATGAATTTCATAGTTTATAAAAATGTATTCATCAAACGTTTCATTTTAATAGGACTTTACATTGTATTCTAGAATCTAACGTTGAACTGAATGCCTTCCATGCCATTGACCTCTGTAAGTACCTATTTTCTATTCTTCATGCAATTATAAATGCACAAATTAAATTTACAAATTCACATTTTTACCATATTTACCTAATTTTTCTTTTATCTTATTTATTTGTTTACTTACTATTTGTATTTATTTTAATAATATTTTTATTTTTAGTAACAGCGCCGCAGTCGAACGGGGACGATGTATCGAGAATCGGTAAGATATCATAATATTGCATTAGACATGGATTGTATTCATCTGACAATTAATAATCACCCCCCTTTTATCACAGATTTGTTACAGGTAATCACCCCGCCTGCCTTTGTGGACTTGACACAGGATGAGGTAGAAAGCAGTCATCCTGATAGAATCGATACCCCTTTTTCCACCGTCTCGACAAGTTCTGACAGCCATCTGATAAGAGCGGTAGATGTGTTTGATCTCACAAACGATTCGGACGGTCAACCAGGTCCAAGTTTTCGCAAATGTGGACGAAAGCGTCGGAATGTGACGGAGAATATGGTCACAACTGCTCCTAAGGCCAATCAAAATATTGGTATGTATACATTTATGATATTTCCGACTCACGTATTTTGGTATTCCAATCATAGTATTGTTATACATTGTTATGCATTTATAGACATGTATTTAATACTAGTTTTGTCATCTCTTATTCTACACAGATGTCCGAGTAGACGGTGAGGTACGATTGATCACCATACAACCGAATGTCGTAGACGTGGCGTCAGCCGGTAAGATTTCACTATCTTACGATAGACGCCAGATTGGCATCGCTCACCATTTAATAATCACCCCCTTTTTCGAATAGATTTGTTACAGGTGCTCACACCGCCTGGCTTCGTGGATTTGACAAACCCCGCTCCTGATACCACTTATCCATCTAGAAACGGTAGTCCTATTTCCAGCGTCTCTACGAGCTCTGATGATCAGCTGGTCCGTGTGTTAGATGTGATCGATCTCACGCCGAATTCCGACGATCAACCAGTACGAGTTTTGTCATCTCGCATTCTCCACAGATGACCAACTAGTCGATACGGATGATTTGACAGCGTGGTCCGAAACTCAGCAGGATCGATGGGATCAGGTGTCTTGGTCAAATGATGATGATTACGACGCAGCTGCCGTGAGAGCTAGACAAACACCGTATCCTTTTCATGAGCTGGCTGAAGCTGAAGAAGAAGAAGACGAAGAAGCGACTCACTCTACGTCTGTACAGACTGATCAACCGCGTAGTGATAGGGCTCTGATACACACACTCATTAGCAGACTTATTGCGCAGGGTGAGGAGATTCACCATAGAACGGTCACACTACACGCCGAGTACCACAATCAGTTAGATGCATACTATACATCATTGTGCCGACGAATAGACAATCATTTCAGTATGATTAATGAGCGTATGGACGCTCAAGACATTCAGATTCGTGAATTACAGGTTATTATAAATGACCAGCAGCAGCGTCTTGAAAATTCTATTCACAGGTTGGAAGCCTCGGGGGTTGTCAATAATGATCGAGTGCTTCTCATATTAAACGATCAACTTAGAGAACGCCGATTAATTGTTAATCTTCTTGGTGTCATGAGCTATGATGTACGTCGAAGATAGGTTACATACATGTATGTTATTGGTTATTAATTCCATTTTATTCTATTAGTGGTGTTTTTAACATTTCTATTCTCAATGTGTATTTTGAATTTGTGAATTCTCAGGGGTTTGTGAAATTGTATAATTTGATGGTATAGCAAGATTGTTCTAAATAAAAATTAAAAATGGATCAAGATGAAAAAAATACCACAGCCGATACACAATGCGGTCGACCAGACCAAAATCTCTCAGATCAGGTGCAACAATTGATTGAAATGCATATGGACAATCCCCATAGCATGTGTGATGATTTACAATTAATGATAAATGCGTATCCAGAATTAGACTCCTTTAATGCAGACTCAATGTCACAGACTTCTAATTTAGAGGATTTAGAAATAGATAGTCAACAATCTCGTGATATTAATCTTTCTGATCAGTTGGAAGAAATATTAAACGAATGTTATTTTCAAATTGTACAAGATGGTTATGCCTTAAAAAATGAAAATGAATCGGCATCTAGTGATGCTTTTTTACCCCCAGGTAATGCCGAAATTGGATCTTCAGGTAATGTAACCACTGAGAGCCCCACGGTTATCAAAGCTCCGCTCGTAACAGGTAATGGTGGTACCGATATGTCGTCGTCTTGTAACACAGGCCGACGTCCAGATAACCCAGATAGTGATAGGATGTTGATTAGTGACAATTCGAACCCTTCTGACACTTCGATATTAAGTCGAACCGACATCGATTCGCTGATTCGTGTGGGTGGGGATGTAAACGGGTATCGTATTTTACCGCGACCTCATTTCAATAGTATTGAATTACGGCGGAGTATGAATCTCAGAGGTATTAACTCTACAGATTTGGCTGATTATAACATATTCCTGCACGATGCTCTTGATGAAATTGTAACATTTGCTAGAGAGATTGGTGGGGAATATAGCGTTATCAATATGACTATGTCGGCGTCCAGTCTGAAATACCCCGTTAACGTTGTTTTAACAGACGATAATAATTATGACATTAATACGCTTCTTGATCAAATTGTAAAAATTTTGCAGAGCGATGATCAGTTATTGTCGGATGAAGCGGTCGAAATCGAAGCTAATGTGGCAATGAACAGGCGTGGAGGGGGACGTCGTCGTAAACTTACAGATCTGGTCCTTGATCAGGTGATTAAAAAAAAGAAAACGAGTTTATACTGTCCCGCTAATATTTCAAATAAATTATGCTTATCTATTTGTCTGGCACATTTTCTTGATCCTGAATTACCCGAGAATATGCTAGAAAGACAGGCAGCCGCCATCAGCATCAATGCCGGGTTCTCAGTCGATCGTGAGATAGGGCTCGGTGACCTAGAAGCGTTTGAAAAACTACTCGGTATTAAAATCGTTGTTTTTTACAGGACGACAGCCGGTAAGTTAGAAACGTACAAAAATCATAATGAACCGCATCCAAAAACGATATATCTGTATCTGTACAACTCGCATTACTACATGATAACCAACCTTACCGCGTTCATAGGAGCTGACTATGTATGTAAATTCTGCTATGTTGGATACAATAATCAAAGACACCACCAATGCGCGTACGTTTGTAATGTATGTCTCGATGATGAATGCTACAAAGCTCCTAAAAGATCTATGCATTGCCCCGATTGTAATCGTTTCTGTAAATCGAACTACTGCTATACCGCGCATAAAAAAACACCCGCCGGACGTGATCGACCCACTTGTGATGTGGTCAAGTATTGTAAACTATGTAACAGACGATACGACGTCATTGGGCATGGCAAAAGAGAGCAACATAAATGTGCGCCATCACGTTGCAGGCACTGTGGCGAAGATCTATCGGAAATGGGGTTTCACAAATGCTTTATACCACCTCTACCTCCCAAGGAGCTTATCGAGAAATATATCTTCTACGATTTTGAAACCCGCTACGAAAATGATCGACACGTCGCTAATTTTGTATGCGCGATCACTTTTGATGGGGAGAAATTTATCGCGGAGGGTACCGATTGCATAGCGCTGCTAATCACGCATTTCAGACAACCACGATACAAAGGTTACTGCTTCATAGCCCATTACGCGTCAAAATTCGACTCATTTCTCATTCTTGAGTATTTTTGCAAAGCGGGGGTTAAGGTCGATCTTATAGTGCAAGGGTGTAAATTAATCTTCATGTACGACGACGTTTTTGCACAACGCTATATAGACAGTCATTCTTTTATCCCTATGGCCTTGTCCAAGATGCCTGCGGCATTAAGCTTGACCACTACTGAAAAAGGTTACTTTCCACATCTTTTCAATAGGGTGGAGAATGTAGGCTATATCAGCCCCTATCCTGACAAAAAGTACTACAATCGCGATAACATGTCCGATAAAGACCAAGCAAAGTTTGATGCATGGTACAGTACGACTGTAGATAAAGAGTTTAACTTTAGGAAAGAGCTGCGTGAGTACGGGGTAAATGACGTTGTCTTATTACGGGAAGCGTGTATGAAATACCGTGCAGCCTTCATAAAATGCACCGAGCTTGACCCTTTCGCCTTCACGACGTTACCTGCCTGCTGCATGGGGGTGTTCAAAACACATTATCTGGATCGAGCTACATTGGCGCTGACTCATAATAATGCATATGTACAGCAGAGTAAGACCTACTCAAATGTATCGATCGAATGGCTCGAGTATGTAAAAAAGACACGAAACGTAGACATTCACCACGCCGTCAACCATGGTGAGGTATCGGTCGGTCGCTACTTTTTAGACGGGTACTATCAGCAGGATGGTGTGCGGCATGGGTTAGAATTTAACGGATGCATGCATCATGGACATGAGTGCCAGTTTGAACCGTATCAGACACATCCCTTGTCCGGGGTCCCTTATGGCATTCTCAGACAACAGTTTGATGATAAGGTTGACATTCTGCAGAATGCGTATGGTCTACAAATTGAGGTTCTTTGGGAATGCGAATGGACTCGTATGAAAAAGATTGACCCGTCTGTAATAGAATTTATGAGCACTTATTCGAAGTCCGAGAGAATGAGACCGCGTGATGCTCTGTTTGGGGGGCGAACTAACGCTTATAAACTCTATCACAAAACGTCGGATGGCGAGAAAATAAGTTACGTAGATTTTACCAGCCTGTACCCATTCTGTCAGGCCAGGAAGACCTATCCGATCGAACATCCACAAATCATTTTCAAAGATTTCGAACCAATAGAAAATTATTACGGACTTATCAAGGCTACAGTATACCCCCCGCGTAAATTACTACACCCGGTTCTCCCTTACAGATGCGGAGGAAAACTCATGTTCCCGCTATGCAGAACCTGTGCGCATGACCAAAACCAGTTGACAACATGTAGCCACACAGATGCTGAGAGGGCGTTGTCAGGGTGTTGGGTTTCTATCGAGCTTTTAAAAGCCATCGAGAAGGGGTATGTGGTAGCCAGGATAGACGAAGTGTGGCATTTTCCACAACAGTCTGATACGCTGTTTCGGGAGTACGTAAAGACGTTTTTACGTTTAAAACAGCAAGCGTCGGGGTACCCGTCGAACGTCGTCACGGACGCTGCCAAAGAGGTATACATTCGCGAGTATTTTGAAAAAGAGGGGATACGTCTTGACCCCGACAAGATTGAGCACAACCCTGCTCAGAGGGCCATCAACAAATTATTGTTGAATAGTCTCTGGGGCCGCTTCTCGTTGCGCGAGGATCTACCAATTACCATTATGGTGAAAGATCCTGAAGAATTCACCAGAATCGTTTTCGGTAAAACCGACACATTGTCATGCTTCACATTCATCTCAGACGATATTGCGCTTGTTCAGTATCGCGACCCAAAAGGACGCGCGCGCACAACTCAAGATGTTAATGTGTTTGTAGGTGCGTTTACAACCGCTCATGCGCGGATGGAGCTGTATGATCTAATGGATAGACTCGGTGATAGGTTGCTTTACTCCGATACAGACAGCGTTATTTTTGTGTCTAGGGAGGGTGATTGGGAGCCTCCACTCGGGGATCATTTGGGGGAGCTGACGAATGAAATAGACGACGGGGATTATATCACAGAGTTTTGTTCAAGCGGTCCTAAATCGTACGGTTATCGCACCGCTAAAGGTAAAGTATGCATGAAGGCTAAGGGTATAACGTTGAATGCTAAAAATTCACAAGCTATATGCTTAGACAGTCTGATTGGTCTGGTTGACAGCTATGTGACATCGAATGATGACGCACAATGCATCCTGGCACACACTGAAAACATTGTGAGGAATAAAAAGACTCTCACATTGCATAACAAATCAGTCGTTAAAAGGTTTAAGGTCGTGTATAATAAACGAAGACTTTTGCCTGATTTCACCACTCTCCCTTATGGATACTGATCCAATGACACATAGAGGGTCCTGGGATGTTTCTGATTTTGATTTCAGGCTTCAACATCCGTTTAGTTGTGTATTAAGTGGACCCTCCAATTCTGGAAAGTCTTATTTTGTAAAACTTTTGTTGGAAAATGGTTTGAGTTTGATTTCTAAAAAAATTGAAAACATTGTTTTTCTGTATGATTGTTGGCAACCTCTCTATGACGAATTGCTTAAATTGTATGATATTAAATTTGTGGAAGGAATACCCGAGAGTCTGAATGATAATGATTTACTGCCCGTCAACAAAACCAACCTACTGATTGTGGATGATATGATGCGTCAAGCCAGCGGGAACGTTGAGATTGAGCGGGTCTTTACACAGTATGTACATCATCGCAACCTCAGTGTTTTTTATATAGTGCAAAATTTATTTGTTCAGGGTAAATCCAGCCGAACCATCAGCTTAAACACAAATTACTTAATTCTGTTTAAAAATCCTCGCGATGTCAATCAAGTGGCCGTGTTAGGAAGGCAGATGTACCCCGGAAATGGAAAGTACTTTATGGAGTGTTATCACGATGCGACCAGTCAACCTTTTGGCTATTTGATGATAGACTATAAAGCAAAAACTCCAGAGCAATACCGACTCAGAACAGGCTTGCTTTCCGATCGTCAAGTGGTTTATCTCCAGAAAAAAAGAAGAGCCTGATAAGTCGTCATGTCCGCTAGACTTTGTAAGCATCTACCTCTGTTAAAACGACTACATAAAGCTCCGCCTATACGTCGGCGTCTTATTTTACAATCGGCGTCCGACGAATTCATTTTAACACTCTGTGAAGTGGCGCTTAACATCCTCTATGGTACAATTCCGGTCAGTCCGCATCAGTACCGAAAGCTGAAAAAGAGAAAAGCTGACATTAAATTTGTAGCCAATAAAAAATTTGGTATATTGGCCAAGAAGCGCATCTTAAACCAGCGAGGTGGGTTTCTGCTTCCACTCCTAAGCGTCGCCGTTCCCTTCATTTCAAGTTTAATAGCAGCTAGACGGGGTTGATGATGGAGTATGCCGAGAAAATGTATTTAGTACCGCAGCATCAGCTGGAGAAGTTGAAATCGGGAAATGGGCGCGAGAATATTCAACAGGTCGTGGAGAATGATCTGGATTCTTCCATAAGAGATATTTTACTCAGGAGCGATTTGGATCAACATGAAAAGGCCAAGCGTTACACAAATATCCTAACCAGGTTTTTAACAATTGTTAAACAAGGCGACAGTGAGAACAGTGTGATAACATTGGCATTACCCTATTCCGACCGGGGTGATAAAAACGAACTCGGGACCTCTATTGTCGACGATGATACAACTGGTGAAGCTATTGTGGATGAAGTTCTGAAGAATGTGCCGTCGAGAAGTGTGAAAAACAGTAGATGCATATTAGACAAAATGTCTAAAAATAAAGGACTAAGCTCTTGGACCGAGTTGGGTGAGTTTGTGTTCAGAGGCAGCGCCATACAAGGGTCCCACATGGTTGATTTGTTAAAAAATGTTACGGCCCCACATAACGTTAGGAATGATCGACGACCTATAGGATGGTCAGAGTTTCTACAGGCTTTTGCTGAATTAAACATCCCTTTTTCTACGGTGCCGAATCATCATGTTAGACGTGTGATTAATTCTCTAAAGAGTAAACCAGCTACATCTACACCCATCCCTATTCAGCCCTCTAAAAAAGCCCGAAGATATTCACACGTGACAGCTCAATACTCTAAAGATGATATGTATAAATCACCGTCTGTCGGGCCCAGACAATGGTTAGAATTTTAATATGACTATATTTTCTTGTGTATGTAATATTTGAAACATGAATCGGTATGTATGTATGCTATATGATTGACCCGAAATAAAAAGATTGCAATTTATGAAATTTAAAAAAGATTTTTTTATTGTGTTGAGACAATTACATTGATTACTCAATCATGATTCAGCGCAGTATTACACGTTTGCACACAATGAATACATGAAAGCATTTTTTCATTACATCCATACGGGCTTAATCTGTGTACAAAGAGCGATACCATTTTATCATTTTTGGTATAATCATGACTGTACAGCTTCATCACATCGCGATAGTCACGACCCTTGACTAGATGATATAGAAAAAACACACAGTGTTGGCCACAAGTATCTGATGAAAAATCCTGAATGCGTCTGTCTGAATATAACACATCGACATCGTTGGCTCGTAGGAAGTTTTTGATGGTGGGTGGAAAACGGTCGCTGGTGGGAGGGTTGCCGAAACTGTCGAAAAAACATGCTACTCCATCTTGACTCAAATAAACAGCCACCCAGTGTTCACCCGGCAGGTGGGCCGGGTCTGTATTAATTATACACATCGATGGAAAGATCCTTAAAGATTTTTTAGGTAGTTGATCACTCGGGAGAACTCCAAGAAAATGAGTGCTGCATGTGATTTTATCCATGATTCCTACGAGCTGTACCGTATTCATTTCAGTAGTAATTGACCAGCACCTGTCTACGGTTAGATACTTCGATGATGCTGTCGAACACTGCGTAAATGATCAGGTTAATAGTGTGTGGTAATGGTTGTCTGAACCGGGCTTCGAGTCTGATATTCCCGGACTTGACGAGGGATATATGCTGACCACAGTCTTCATCAGGCGTGAGGTTGAAGGCGTAAAGCGTGTACCCGTTCAGGAAATCATTCCTGTCGATAGAGAGTGCCTGGTTCTTGAGGTGTCTTCCGGTCGTCATTGCAAGCTGGTAAAATTCGCGAACTGCTAGTCCAGCTTCAAAATTCGGCTGCAGAGGTTTGGCAGGGAATTGTTGCCCGTCAACGTAGACCGCTAGGAACTCCAAATCGTAATGTTTGAACGCAAATTGGTTTTTATCGTAGGCTCCTGTGAATGCATCATTATCAACCATGGCCAGAACGATAGATTTTGGTAGAGTGCCTAAAAACTGATTTTCTTGATTTGAAACACGGGCTCCGGCTGGTATGGAGAATTTTTTTAGACATACCCGATCTATGGGGTACTTGGCGGTAGCCGATAACAACGCCTGGGCATGCCCCAGTCTCACTGGGGGTGATATAGAAACTTTCTTGACGTATAGCGATGCCGACACAATATTTAATTTGTAAGCCACGTCATCACACCTCATCAGACAGAATTCGTCTTTACCTCGAATCATGCGTATTTTGATGTCAACGCCGTTTAGCATTAATTTTTCTTGAAAGAAGATATCACTGTGAATAGGTGCCAGCAGTTCCACCACCTTACTACCTCTCGTGTAGAGCGATCGCTTTGTCAGCCCCGCGTTACGACCCACGGGGTCATTCACATCCATGTGGCCAGCGGTATCTTTATAAAACAGACCGGGTGAGAATAGTGATTCCAGTGCATCTTTACTGTAGTTGATCAAGCTCTCTATGATACATCGGTAAGGGTACGTGCTCGAACTCTGGGATATTAGTCGATCGCCGAGGCTCACATCAACTTGTGAAAATATAGTGGCTCCGGGGTAGTTTATTAGAGCTACCCTTGCAGGGTCTACGATGTCCGCTCCGTTAGGTCTTGTGATTTTAAGTTGTAGATATAATAATGTATTATTTAGATCCACATAATCTTCACCGTTCCCAGCTATGAAAAACTCCAAAGGGGCCGAGTCCGATTTATAGCGGATAAAGGCGGTACTTCTAAATATCCGTTTTTCTCAATAACTGTTTGTGTCAGCGGGGCCGTAAATAAGTCCAGCTCAGACTTAATACATTCTCCCGACATACGATGCAGTAGCGCCATGTTAGAAAATGGTTTTTATGGATCTCTTAGCCCTTGCTTTTCGACTCACAGACTTCTTACGCTTTCGTCGCACGACTGATCGCTTCTTTGACACCCGCTTTGTTTTCTTCTTTACTCGATGACCCCGCCTCCTCACACCCGGGGGTTTAGACATTCTCTTACGAGCCATGACCATCAGACCGGAGCCGTCTTGAGTTCTAGTATTATCACCATACGATCTCGACAAGGCATTTGAGACAACGTCGGATACTATATTTTTCGCAGCAGATTTTAGGTGGGGTTTCGCAATACTAAATCCTCTTTTTAGTAGTGGTATGGCCATCCTAAACAGACCTCTGAAAAGCCCTCCTAGACCGGCTCCATACATAACCCCGCCCCCTGAATATCCTGGTAGACTTCCACCGGCCTGATTTTGGTAGTAGTTAACATATTCAGCAGCATTCGTCTCGCGAGGGTTATAATAATAGCTCATTTTAAAGAATTGTATGATTCGCTGGCTTAAAGTGTAGTTTTACGATAACTTTGCCGTAAGAAAACGGTATTTCACGATTTTGGTCGTCCTTTAGCTCTATGGCGATGTCGGTGATGTGGTCCTTATTGATTGATGCGTAATGGGGGCTGTCGTATCTAACACTGACTGCTTCATTGTTTTCACCTGATATATGTACGCATCTCAAAAGGGGAACATACGAATCCCCGACTGACTGATATTGAATAATGTCAGTGTAGACATAGAATGTGTAGAACCCCGCGTTGATATCGGCTTGATGGGGTGCGTCCGTGATGACGCTTGTTGTAAAATCAGCTTTTTCATGGTAAGCCGAACGGCCGAGAGCTTCATCTGCATCCATTTCTAAAATAGTGGCAAGTTTTCCATAGAAGCTTATAGCAACATTAGGTTTCGCGACCAGAGATACATTATTTTTCAAATTATCGTAATTTAATACTGCAATCGGAACTATAACTTGATTTATAGCACGGATCACCGCACGAATGTTCTCATAGTACCCCGCATTTATATGCATTTGCCTCGATACTGAAAACCCTGATAACTCTTTAAATGGTCCATGGTCGTGGTGTCTTGTATTATTCTCCGGCGCAGGGGCAGTGTGTAGGGTGAAATATCCATCTTCATCATTAAAGGAGTACCAACTTCTAGGATATTCAATTTCGGCGAGTCCAACCTCCCATTGCCCTTTCAAGTTTATAGTTTTTGCTAACCTGGTTATGTAGCTGGATATACGATTTTCAGGATAAACCGACAAAGAAGCGTGGCATGGTAGTGTAACATAGAAACCGTGATCCTCCATGGTAGTCCTTCGCGTGTATGATCTTGTCCAACATACGCGCACATGTTTTAAGGTCTTTGTAAGTCCACCAGAGCTTTTTTATCAATGTAGCTATTGAATTTCGCTGGCCATCCTAACCATTTCACTAATACTAGTGTAGATTGCCCGTTTTTTCTGACCTAAAATCTTTTCCACCTTAAAAGATTTGTTTTTACTCACAATTATTTTTGTAACTCTTTTTCATAAAAAACACCGTCGATAGTTTCACCGTCATAATCCGACAGTCTGTAGACGGGCGGTTGACGCGGAATACACGCTGATACAGTGAAAAATTCCTCTGTATAGTTCTGTTCATAGCCTTTGGTGAACGGACCTCTCACTTTGGAGATCCTCACAACATCACCTACTTTGAACTTAAATTCACATTTCTCGTTCTTCTTTATATATCCGTACAAGTTTTGATACACCTGGGCCTCGTTTATTTTATCGACGTCCACCGGTCTCATTCTAATACTCCTGTGATAACTGGAGTTGTAACCGTGCAGGATATCCTCTAAAACATCTATGTATCGTCGGGAATTTGTAGCCGTTAAAAATCGCCACATACGACTTTTTAATGTTCTATTAAAACGCTCCACGACGCTAGCTTTCAAATCAGTAGCGGTAGCGAAATGATTAATTTGATGCTTCTTCATAACATCTTGAAAATGTTTGTTAAAAAACTCCTTCCCCTGATCAGTCTGCAGTTTCTGCGGCACACGACCCTCTTCGAGTATAGACACAAACGCTTTAGTAACTTCAACACCGCTCTTATTCTTCAGTACACGAACCCACGCATACTTGCTAAATACATCAATGCACGTCAGCAGATATTTATTATTATCATTTTCCTTGGAATAGGCTGTCATGTCAACAAGATCGGCTTGGAATTGTGCATCTATAGCATACACCACAACTCTATTGCGTTTGTATTTTATAGGAGCTGTTCTGTGTAATGTATAGGCGTCCTCTCCAGACAACCAATCGGAAACCTCTTTATCGCTTAGTCTAACTCCACTATCCTTTAAGATTGCGTCTTTTAAACGCTTTTTACCACCTAGAGACCCAGGATTGGCTGGTGTATAATAAGCCTTTTTCATAAGCTCCGACATGTTGACGTGCCAAGCTCTGTAAAAGAATAACTCATACGAACTATGTGTTTCAATCTTTTATTAAAAAAATGCAATACAAAAACACACAAATAATATTGTAAGCTGTAAACTGGATACATAATGATTGCATGCTCTAAGTAAAAAAAAAAAAAAAATCAATAATGGTAAGATGTTAGTACATCGTATTTAAAAGGTATTAATAACATAACTAATAGGCTAACCAGAAGAGAAAATTTCTACATGCCATCATATTGCGGTCTAGGATGTAATTGACAAACATTTCAATAATCTGGACAGCGTCATCCTCGTCATTGTCTTTTTGTTTTGAAATCAATAGCAGGCATACGTCTGTTACATATGTACACATACATAACAAATCGGGGGTTGCAAACTCATCGCTACAGTCAAGCATCATATCCAAAGCATCTTTTATCAGTACACATGGTGGTGCAATACCGTTGACGCATATATTTGGTAATTTTACCCATGAACTAGGCACAGCTCTTAAAAATTTCATTTGTGCCTTGAGATTTCTTACACATTTGTTTTCGAAATCACCATCATCATCATCATCATCATCATCATCACTATCATCATCCGATTGTCTGTCGTACTCGATGACTTTTTGCAGTATTGAAATTAGTTGTCTTCTGTAATGACCTTTAAACATGAATTCCATGAAACTCTTACGGCTAGAGGCCTCGGCCATGCTGACGGGATCTTGGTCACTCGCCATTCACGATCGCGAATCCGGTCCACAGATCCACAACGTCGTAGACGAAATCCTTGCAGGTTTTGTCCAGAAGTTTGTCCCTGATTTCTTGTAGCTTAGTACCGATGAATTGCTCGTCTCTTAATTCATGTAGAATAGAAGCGACTGTTCCTTGAATCGTCTGAGGATGTGATTTTAATCCAGACCTGTTTAGGACAAATGCTATGATGAGTCGTAGATTAGGTTTAAACAGCTTGTTGGATAGTTCATCAAAGTGGGTTTCGAAGAAGTATGTGGGGGGTTCATACAGACAGGAATGTTGTAGTTGGCTTGGATGATCCGTTGCACAACCCTCGCACTCCTCCTTCAGCTTCTCATCGATGAGATGTTGCAGCAGCAGTATGATTGCAGCTTTTACGATTTTGAATCCAATAGCGGTGAAGCATCCATCAGTAGTGTCGAAAGTGGGTTTAGTAGCATCGCCACCAGACACGTCAGTCAGGAAAGTCAGGTTGCGGTATCCAAGTTCCCTGCAGAATTTATCCAGCCAGCCTTTCTGAGACTCGGACGCGTCGGGGTCGCCTGTTAGAACATTATCAGTAGCATTGTCATCAGGATCAGCAAGACCGTGGTTGAAAGAGCCACCACAGTCACAGACATATTGGGAATCATCGTCTTGAGACATAGCTTATAAAGAGGAACTGTGAGGAGGGAACAGACTTACCTCGGCTTATAATGGGCGTAGTAGATGGGCGGGGACGGGAGAGTGTATGTCGCGCTGCGCGCGCATCTCTCAGGATGGAACAGCTGCACTTTAATTTTATTGTATCCGCCGTACATGTCGCACCACTTGAACATCGTGTTTATCGATGAAAAAAGGAGACCCAGAAGACATGTGTCGCTCCATTTGAACAAAAATTGCATCGCGTATAGATCTTGATGCTCACTTTGTGGAACCGCTCCTGAACGATCGCAAAGCTTTGTCTTATCTTTGCAACTGAATATGAAAACACATTCGTCCTCTTTCTTGTTAGTATGATCCCCAACCACACGGTACCGAACATTTGCACCTTCCCCGTCCCACTCGCCGATGTACAATGGCTCGTTTCCACCATCATTCAAATCGATCCAGATGCGGGTGTAAAATATAGTCTTTTTCAGGAAATACCAGGCAGGGGTCTTCTCCCGGTATAAATACATCAGGGTTTTCGGTCGTGTAGAGCGTAACGGTGCGAAAGTGTTTATGAAATATGTAGCCGAATACCCGATTACTATTCATCAAAAATTCACCTCTTACAATGGTTGAATTATCATGGAGAAACTTTGTCAAACTGATATGACCCTGACATTTTCTTGGTGCCATCATCAGATTTCCTACTATCTCTTCGTCCATCTGACACTCGGGGGTTTTAGGCAAGCTTAAACAATCCATATCGATATGCTTCGCCACACGTGTCTGGTTCACAGAAATACGATCACCTATTTATACACGACTGAGAGACTGTAATAAAAGACATCCCCCTGAAAAAACATTCCTACATTCCTCTCAGTCACACCAAGCAAATTGCCCGTCATAAACACACACACACAGCCATAAACATTCTACTATAATAAAAGACATCCCCCTGAAAAAACATTCCTACATTCCTCTCAGTCACACCAAGCAAATTGCCCTGTCATAAACACACATACACAAACACACAGTCATAAACTCCGGAAAACATATGGTCGGGGTCAAAAGTTCACATACCACCTGGTGGTCATAAAACCCCCTCCCAGCTGCACATCCTGTCATAAATATGTCATAATCATAATCATTAATATTTCATAACCTGTCATAAAAATCATAATTTAGGGTCATAAATCACTTTTGACACAAGCTCCCTCATATAAACTACTGCTGTTGCCATTGCACTGCACACACGATCTAGCGGTGTGCATTGAAGCATATAATATAACATATAACATAATAAGGTGTAACCTGTAAGTCTATGCGCTTGTTGCAATGCATACAGTAATTAGCTCATTAGATAACGTGTCCTTTTGCATAAAAGATCTAACATTGTGCATTGAAGAATAACATAATTATGCACATGTTGCATTGCAATGCATACAGTAATTGCTCATTACGCTGTGCATTGAAGAGATAACATTTTTGCTTTTGCAATGCATAACCAACACATTCCGATGTGCATTTTAGAGATATAATTTTTGCTGTTGAAATGCAATGCATTAAATATCTAACTTATTCCTCTATGCCATGAAAAGAAAACACGACACATTCGCATAGCATACAATAACTAACTTATTCAATTGTGTGTTGAAGGTAAATCATTTCATTTAGCTGTTGCATTACAATGCATAGAAAAACGACCTAATTTCGTTGTGCAACGAAAAGATAACATGTGAGCTGTTGCATTGTACACACAATCTAACTTTGTGCATTTGAGAATAACATATAAGCTATGCACTTGTTGTATTAATGCATAAGAACTAACTCATTCCGCCGTGCATTGAAGACCTATTTTTTTTGCTATTGCATTGTTTTGCATCTAACTTGTTCCTCGTACTTGTACTTGTGCAATGAACAAACCAATTAACATATGTGCTTTCACATTGCGTTGCATACAATAACTAACTTATTAATTTGTGTACTGACGGAAAAAATATTACAAGATGTTGCATGACAATGCATAGAAAGAACTACCTCATTCCGATGTGTAATGAAGCATTGCATTAGCCTGGAAAAACCCAGACAACTTCCGGCAAATTTAGATTTGCTCTGCAAGTAGTCTGGCAAAGAGCTCATTCAAGCCCATTTCTAATCCGTCGAAATCGAGGCACCAATCAGAAACGTTGGGGCGGGCTTTACACGATGACGACAGCGCAGCGACGGTGAAGCAGATTTTGTAGAATGGATGGATGGATGGATGCCGCCGTGGAACATCACTCATTCGAATCAGCTATCGCGTCTGTTTTAAGCGATTTAAAATGTTCCTTTTCGTTAAAAGCCATTATATCTAAAAAAGATGTTGTCGCTGTCTTACCGACTGGATTCGGCAAAAGTCTGCATACGTCATCTCCTTCATCGCTCTGATTGGTTTTAGGTCTATCCAATTGCGCCCAGAGGCATTTGAGCGATGTCCGTTGGGGACGCCTCTTTGGAAATGATTTGTCTATGAAGCTTTGCCAGACCCTTACTCAGTTACTACTGAGAATGGTCTGGTTTTAACCAGGCTAGCATTGCATTGCACTGCACAGACGAGCTAAGGTTGTGCATTGGAGAATAAAATACAAAATGACATTTACATAGAATAATTGAAATGCAAGAATTAACTCATTCCGCAGTGCACTAAAAGATAAAGCTTGTGCTTGGTGGTTCAATCCCCGGTTCCACCTGACCAAGTGTCGAGGTGTCCATGAGCAAGACACCTAACCCCAGCCGTGTGTGTGTGTGTGTGTGTGTGTGTGTGTGAGACACCTAACCCCCACTGCTCCCGACGACCTGGATGACTCCTTGCATGGCTGACACCACCGTCGGTGTATGAATGGGTGAATGTGAGGCAATGTAAAGCGCTTTGGTGGCCATTGGGTCTGTGAAAGCGCTATATAAATGCAGTCCATTTACCAATGTTGCTTTGCATTGCTCGAACGTTGGGCATTAAAGATAAACATAAGCTTAAACAAAGAGAAAACATACGTTTTCATAACATAAGATAAACATAAACAAACAAATGAATAAGTTTGTTGTTGTATGCATTGCAATAAAGCAAGTACTTGCTTTATTGCAATGCATACAACAACAAACTTATTCATTTATGTACTGACGAAAAAAGATTAATGAGCTTATTGCTTTACAATGCATAGAATAACTAACTCATTCCATTGTGCACTAAAGACACAACAGTTAGTGCTGTTGCAAAGCATTGCCCATCTAACTGTATGCATTGAAGAATTACATAAGATATGCACTAGTTGTATTACAATGCAAACAATAACTAACTCATTCCATTGTGTATTGAAGATATAACAGTTGCTGTTGCATTGCATTGCATACAATCTCTATTATCCTGTTTTGCATTGCCTTTTGAGGACTATTTGCTCATATGTTCAGTTGGTCAAATATGGACTATTTATGGACAATGGATAATCTATGAGAATATACAGTGTTACGTTTTGACCCTTTGACCAGAGGTTTAGTAGGTCAAATATGTTTAGTAGGTCAAATATGGACTAATGTCTGGCTGATTTATCTTCAGAAGGAGTCTATGATATTATATATTAAAACACCTGGACCCTTTGGCCAGAAATATGTTCACCTACATCAGGAGTCAATGTTTAGAAAGTAAATGTTCGATGGGCAGAAATATGTTCAGTGGATCAAATATGAACTTCTGTATGGTGATATTCACTTTACAACCTGTTTCTTTATTGACTTTTATAACCAATAGGTCTACATCCATTTTGTCCATTCTATTGGCTCTATTCTATTTTGAAGACTTGTGCTGGCTGCACAAGCCTAATTTAAGGCTCTCACAAATAAATAGTATGGGTATATTATACATTTTCTGAGTCATCAGAGTGCCTTGAGTATTGAAGTTGTTGAGTTTTGTGTCCCTGGTGTTCTTTCATGCCACAGGGATAAAAGAAAGCATACAGTTTAGGCAGAAATTGTGAAGAAATGTGTGTTATTTCTGGTTTAAAGAAGTCATGTGACCTCTGTGTTTGTCAGACAGATTCAGTACTGGGCTTAAATGAAAGCCTAAAAGGTCCCCTTTCCAACGATACCAAGCACCATATTATAGAATATTGACAATATCCCTAGCATGAGCCTAAACCAGATATACACCAGATTTCAAAAACGGAATTTATTTTAGGGGGTTAGTAACTTCATAAGCTGAAAAAAGTGATTTCGCTACCACCCCTGCACTGCTATCGTGATTTTTCTAGTACTAGGGGTGTATACCTTGCCAAAAAACAATGATAGCATTTGTCCCCCCGATGATACCGATGGACCCCCCTGGCTCATGGACTACTTGCATCGTACTTCCTTTACTCAACATGTGCTTTCAATACATTCCTGTTGTCTCACGACAACGGGTTCTCATCACACACAGAAGACAGCGCAATACTGCAAATCTGCGTCCCATCATCTCATCCACACACACACCTCTCTCTCTTTCTATGGGTCTATGGAATTGTCAGTCAGCAGTCAACAAAGCTAACTTCATTCCAGCCTTTGCATCTCATTCCACTCTTACTATTTTAGGCTTGACTGAGACCTGGATCCGTCCAGAAGACTCAGCAACCCCTGCTGCTCTCTCTAACAACTTCTCTTTCTCTCACACCCCTCGCCAGACTGGGAGGGGTGGGGGTACTGGTCTTCTCATTTCTAACAATTGGAAATTCTCAACTCTCTCTTCTCTGTGCAATAACAACTCATTTGAATATCATGCTATTACACTTACAACTCCCATCAGGATCCATATTGTAGTTATTTATCGCCCTCCAGGTCAACTGGGAAGCTTTGTGGAGGAGCTGGATGTGCTGCTGTCCTCTTTCCCTGAGGATGGCACCCCACTTGTAGTCTTTGGCGATTTCAACATTCATCTAGAGAAGCCATATGCAACAGACTTCATCTCTCTTCTAGCCTCTTTCGATCTCAAACGGCTCATCACCACCGGTACTCACAAGTCAGGCAACCAACTGGACCTGGTTTACACACGCAACTGCACCACAGACAACCTTTTGGTGAATCCTCTCCACGTTTCAGATCATTTCCTCATTACTTTCAATCTACAACTCACTACCCATGCACCACCTGTTACTTTCAGAAAAAACCTGCGCTCACTTTCTCCGTCCCATCTTTCCTCTGCTGTGTCATCTTCTTTTCCCTCACCCTCACAATTCTCATCTCTGGATGTGAATACTGCAACGGATACTTTATGCTCCATCCTAACCTCTTCTTTAGACAACATCTGCCCTCTTTCCTCCAGGCCAGCACGCACTACTCCCTCCAACCCCTGGTTATCTGAGGTTCTTCGTGAACACCGGACCAAGCTCAGGGCAGCAGAGAGGAAATGGCGCAAATCAAAAGACACATCTGACCTGAGTATGTATCAATCTCTGCTCTCTGCCTTTTCTGTTGATGTTCACACCGCAAAATCTTCATATTTCCACAACAAGATCAACAGTGCCTCTAACACACGTTCACTGTTCAAGACATTCAACTCTCTCCTCTGTCCACCACCACCCACCTCCTCGCTAACTGCTGATGATTTTGCTAACTTCTTCACTAACAAAACTACAACTATCAGCAGTCAGTTCTCAGATTCACACACAGAGGAACCCAGACTAACCTCTCCCACAGCAAATAACCTTCTCTCCTCCTTCACTCCGCTAACCGAGGAAGAAGTATCTAAACTTCTCCTCTCCAGTCATCCTACCACCTGCCCTCTAGATCCCATCCCCTCACACCTTCTACAAGCCATCTCTCCCACACTTCTACCAGCTCTCACACACATTATCAACTCATCCCTCCACACTGGCATTTTCCCCACAACGTTTAAGCAGGCTCGGGTAACTCCACTGCTTAAAAAAAACAACGATAAACACATCACTTTTAGAGAATTACAGACCTGTCTCTCTCCTACCATTCATTGCGAAAACACTTGAACGAGTTGCTTTTAACCAAGTATCATCCTTCCTGTCTCTGAACAACCAGTTGGATGTCAACCAATCTGGCTTCAAGAAAGGGCATTCAACCGAGACCGCATTGCTGTCGGTCACAGAAGCCCTGCGGATCACAAAAGCTGCTTCCAAATCATCAGTTCTCATTCTACTGGACCTGTCTGCTGCCTTAGACACTGTGAACCATCAGATCCTCCTGTCCACCCTCTCATCACTGGGCATCACAGGAACTCCTCTCCACTGGTTTGAGTCCTATCTCACAGGTAGGTCCTTCAGGGTCACATGGAGAGGCGAGGTATCCAATGCACATCAACTGACCACAGGGGTTCCTCAGGGTTCAGTTCTTGGACCGCTCCTCTTCTCCATTTACACCACATCACTGAGACCCATCATACAGGCACATGGTTTCTCTTACCATTGCTATGCTGATGACACCCAGCTCTACCTCTCATTTCAACCAGATGATCCCACAGTAGCGGCACGGATCTCAAGCTGTATGGTGGACATCTCGGCATGGATGAAGGAACATCACCTGCAGCTCAACCTGGCAAAGACAGAGCTTCTCGTCCTCCCGGCCAATCCGTCTCTACAGCACGACTTCACTATACAGCTAGACTCATCCACAATCACCCCATCAAGGTCGGTCAGAAATCTTGGAGTAATCTTTGATGATCAGCTGACCTTCACAGACCACATTACAAAGACAGCCCGATCATGCAGGTTTGCTATGGACAACATCAGGAAGATCAGGCCTTTCCTAACTGAGCATGCATCACAACTTCTCGTCCAAGCCCTGGTCATCTCTAGGCTTGATTACTGCAATGCTCTTCTGGCTGGACTTCCATCATGTGCAACTAAACCTCTACAAATGATCCAGAATGCTGCAGCTCGTCTTATCTTCAACGAGCCCAAAAAGGCCCACGTCACTCCTCTGTTCATCTCACTGCACTGGCTACCACTCACTGCTCGCAACAAGTTCAAGGTGTTGTCGCTTGCTTACAGATTGACCACAGGCTCAGCTCCCTCCTACTTCCACTCACTCCTACGAGTCTACATCCCTACCAGAGGCCTACGATCGGTCAATGAGCGGCGGCTCGTGGTACCATCACAGAGAGCCACAAAATCACTCTCCAGAACATTCTCATTCACGGTACCATGCTGGTGGAATGATCTCCCCACCGTCATCCGGAATGCAGAATCCCTGACAGCATTCAAAAGACAACTGAAAACTCATCTCTTCCGGGAGCACTTAACATAAAAAAAAATAAAAAATAAAAAAAAATCTTTCCTTTTCCTTTAAATCCTCGCTTGTCTGGCTTATGCTACTCCGAGCAATGGCTAAACTTTGTATTTTGAGCACTTCTTGCGTTGTTTTTGCCTCTTCACGATGACTCGCTTGGTTTAGTCCTCAGTTGTAAGTCGCTTTGGATAAAAGCGTCTGCTAAATGACTAAATGTAAATGTAAATGTAAATAGGGCATTATTTGAAGGAACAGCCATTTGTGTGTCCGAAACCATTGTGGAAGTTATTGAGTGCACTTATTCAATCTCACATTCAATCCCACTACTGGAACTGTGTTCTAGAAATAAATTTGATATTGATATGATATTGGTAGACGGTCAGGCACAGATTCAGATGCATAAGATACTGTAAGTATTACATACAACAATGCAACAATAAAAAAACAATGCATTGACATTTACTTTTTACTTCTGATACTTAAGTACTTTTAAAAATGAGTACTTCTGTACTTTTACTTAAGTAAAAATCGGTCTTTACAACTTTTACTTGTAAAGGAGTAATATTTGACCAGTAGGATCTGTACTTTCACTCAAGTCAGGAAGTTGTGTACTTTGTCCACTTCTGCATATAGCCTACACTTAAATAGCCTGTGCAGTAGCGTTTCATCTTTTATAAAATTATATTTTGGCCAAATATATTTAACAGGAAAAACTGAGCGCCCATTTAGCTACAACAAACTAGTTTGTAACCTGTTGATGAAAATGTAATGTGATGCCGCCGGCACTATTTTAATGAAGGACAAAATGCACATTTGCACACATTCGCTGGTCAAAAACCCCGTAACTGCATTTGAGTTTGACTTTTATAAAATGTTAACAATATATTAAAGGGGCTATGTGTAGGTGTTTACTTAAAAAAATCTTTAAGATAGAGTTTTCATTTGTACATTTATGAGCCAACCATAATGTATTAGAAAGAATGACACCTTGACTGTCCACCACGGTTGCCTCTATCAGCCGTAGGCTCAATTGTAGGCTCAAATTGGCGCGAAAATTTAAAAAATGTGACGTCATGCGCGTTCTTGTCTACTTGGGCTTACATCCGTACGGCAGCGGCAATCGCTAGCAGTAGTGTTTCAAATGGACTCTGCGGACGGAAAGAAGCGACCAGCCTCCAGCACAATCCAGACACCCACGGAAACTCCTCGTAAGTTTTTAAAAAAGGTTTTTCATGCGCACCGAGAACGAGCATGAGACTGGCTGCAGTTTCTCTAATGGCCACCAGTGGTCAGTAACGGTTAGAAATTTCAGAACTTCCGCAATGCTCCTTTAATAAGTAATGGGGCTACAACAACAACATAGCCTATAATTAGATTTTACCATCGGAAGATAAGCACTGGTGCCCTTTCTCAGTTTCAACACATGCCCCTCAAAAGGTCTGTGCGGCCCTGATACGCATGTTTATTATGGGCAATGTGGCCGTTTACACGAATATCCTGGAAAATACAGTCATGGAAAATAAATACTGTATCAACGTTCGTTATGTAAAAAAATAAAACATTATGGATTGGGTTATGAAACATTGAAGATGTTTGTGTAAATTATTTTGCTATTTGATACGGCTTGTATCTTGAATGACTTCTATGTACCTTGTGTGTGTCTAATAATATAATACTACATATATATATATATATATATATATATATATATATATATATATATATATATATATATATATATATATATGACTCATTCCAGAATTGCGGGTACATTTCAAATAGAGAAAGAAAACACAAAATAGGGATATTTTTTTTTCTGATAAACCTTTATTTTGATAGAACACACTTTAAATGTAATAATTTCAAAATTTGCTGATCTTAAGCTTGTACGATTTAAGCTTGTACGATTTAAAATATTTATTCTGATAATCAATATACTAAAGGAAAAATCTGTCAACTCTGTTATAAATTGGGTCAAATATACAGTTAACAAATAAAACCCTCTTTCCTAAGATAACTTTTGTTTCTTCATCCATTAATTAAACTTTAAGCCTAATAAGATGAGTAAAATAAAGTAAAAATATCAACACGTTTAACTGAAAGCTTCCCAAGATGGAGTGCATTTTCTCTAAACATAGCTTGAAAAATGAATGAAATCCTTTACAACTTCATGTAGTCAGAATACTAGTTATGCGAATCAGCTTCTGATCCATTTATTAACAATAAAACACATATAATCATTTATTAGATATATATTAATATAGGCCTATTCTATAAATATCAGCCACTCGCCCTTCTACATTAAGTCTATGATTGAAAACGGGGAAATTATAAGCTTTCATTTTTATCACTGGAAGTCTTGATTTTAATCAATATTTAGCATTATTATCAGACTAAAGTGATTATAAT